>CM053586.1:47193696-47331580 GCA_028646515.1 Pseudochirops corinnae
AACTGCCTCCTAATTGATCTCCCTGTTTCCAGTCTCTCCACTCTCTAATCTAGTCTCTACAGAGCCTCTAAATTTAAAATAAGATGAAGGCACCTGTCTGAACTTGTCATGCCCCTGCTCAATATCAATCAGTCAATAAGCATTTATGAAGTGCTTACTTAATGTGCTAGATACTGTGAAATAGAAATGGAGACCAGAAAAAACAAAACAAAACAAAAAACAAAAAAAAACCAAACAGTTCCTTCTCTGGAGCAGCTGAATCCATCAAAGTCTTCTATTGCCTCTGGGAGAAAGGCCTGGTATTGAAAGTCCGGCATGATCTGGCATCTGACTAGTTTTCCAACTGTATTTCACAATTTTCCTCTTCATATCCTCTAGATTTCAGTCTCACTTGACAGCTATTCCCTGGGCAGGATATGCCATGTCCTGCCTTTATCCATGCAAACTGTTTCCTGAATGCATGAAAATCACTCCATCCTAATCTCCCTTCAAGGCTCATCACAGGGGCCAAATCCTCTTTGAAAACTTGGAAGCTTTCCCTAATCTCCACCCCCACCTTTAAGCACATTTACCCTCCTCAAATTTGTTCTGTCTTTCAGTAGAATGTAAGCTCCCTGAGGAGCATTCATCTCTTGTAGGCAGCTAAGGGCACGGTAGATAGAACACTAGCCCTGGCTTCCCGAAGACCTGAATCTGAATCCTGCCTGAGACACATTCTAGCTGAGTGACCCTGGTCAAACCTCAGGCTCCCTCAGATTCACTTTCCACATCTTTAAAATGAGGTTATTATTATTGCATAATAATAAGTAAGACACAAAGGAGGCAATATTTATAAAGTGCTTAGCACAATGCCTGGCACATAGCAATTGCTATAAATATGCTAGTTGTTGTTATTATTATTATTAGTAGTGTCTGAATATATGCTGTCTGTGCAACCTGGGCAAGTCACAATAGCCTCTGTTTGCCTCAGTATTCTCAATTGTAAAGTGGGAATCACAATAGTATCTACCTCACAAAGTTGTTGTGAGAACCAAACGAGATAATATTTGTAAAATGCTTGGCACATTGCCTGGCACAAAGTCCATGCTATATAAGTGCATTATCACCACCACCACCACCATCATCATCACCACCATCATCATCATCATCATCATCCTCACCATCACCATCATCATCACCATCATCATCATCATCATCATCACCATCACCATTATCATCATCATCATAATCACCATTACCATCACCATCATCATCACCATTATCATCATTATCACCATCACCACCACCATCATCATCATCATCACCATCACCATTATCATCATCATTGTCATCACCACCATCACCATCATCATCATCATCATCATCACTATCACCATCATCATCATCATCACCATCATCACCATCATCACCATCATCATCACCATCACCATCATCATCATCACCATCATCATCACCATCACCATCATCATCATCATCATCACCATCACCATTATCATCATCATCATCACTATCACCATTATCATCATCATCATCACCATCACCACCATCATTAGTGTCTGAATGTTTCCTGGCACAAAGCAGGTATTTTATAGATACTTGTTCCCTTCCTTTCTTAAGGGTAGAAACTTTGGTTTCTGTTTTTGTAACATTAATGCCTAGTCCAATGCTTTGCCTGATTTAGGAGCTTTTAAAATGTGCATTGAGGCTGAATTGTAGAATTTAGAATTATGGAAATAAAACCTTTCAAAGCTTTCAGTTCAGCTTCTATACAGCACAGAAGACCCTGCTTCTGCATCCTCAAAAGATTTTCATTCAACTTTTTCTTATTCCTCTAGGACTTGTGGGGTTTTCTGCTTAGTATGATAGCCTATCCCAACATTGGGAAGCCCTGATTATTAAAAAAAATAACTTTCTTATATTGAACCAAATTCTGCCTGCTTGTGACTCACCTTTTTATTTATTTCTGGAACTGCAAACAAGAAGTCTTTTCCCTTTTCTCCCTCTTGCCAACATCCCATCCAGCCATGCAGTCCCAAGTCATCTGCCCTAGGGTCTGTATTGCTTTCCTCCATCTATACTAGTACCTTCTGCACAGGACTTCCAAAATCTATGTTTGGAACCTCCAGAGTTGATGACCAGGACCCCCAAAATCCATGCCCCAAGTCCCTAGGAAAATCAGTTGAATTAACTTTGGAACTCTAGCCTTGGAGTCCAGCCACCTTGAATGACAACTGAATGAGTACCAGCTTACCTAGCCCAGTATCTCTCTACTTCCAAACCAGAACATCCTTCACATACCATCCAGTTATCCACATTGCTGTTTGCACTGTCACCACCATTATTTCTGTCTAGAAAGGGCAAGTCAATTTACTGCCTTCTGGATCAATTCACTCTCTTAATGACTCACCAGACCAAAACTCCATGCCTTGGCAGCCTTCCTCAACATACATTGCCTCTCTCTAGTAGAATATAAGTGCCCTGAGGGCAGAGACTTTTATCACTTTTAAAATTTGTGTCTCCATCTTTTAGCCTAGATCCTTGCACATAGTAAGGACTTAATAAATTCTTTTTTATGCATTCTTTCCTTCATTTCTTTTCCATATGAGAGCCTTTCAAATAGTTTTCTCTTCACTCATATGAGGTGTTTCCAGGACTCTTAGCATCCTGGTTACTCCCTTAAGCATACTCTAGTGTGCTGATGTGCCTCTTAAAATGAAATGACTGGAATTGAATGCAATAATCCAGATGTGATCAGACCAGCACAGAATTGCTTAAAAGCCAAAATGCTGGTGGCCATGAAAGCTTGAATGCTGTGTCTGAAAGTGCCTCGTTTATAAGTAGGGTATCCCCACTGCCAGGGGAGAATATGGCTCAATATTATGGAGATGGCATTTTCTGGGGAAACAAATGGTAACCATATTTTCATCTTCATCTTGTGTCATACTGAGTTAGGGAAACACATGTGAGTTGGAGGAGTTTTTGTTTTGTACACTTGAAGCAGTTACTCATTTTAGGAGAAGTATTCAATGCAAACTGGATCTGCACCTACCAAGTTTTGTCCGACACAGGTGTTGATATACTGAATGGTTATTAGGTTGGCAAAGCAAATGAAGATCCCTGAATTACTCCTTAGAGGGAGCTTTTATACCTACAAGAATGCCGGGGGGATACATTAATGGGGGTGTTTGTACTTGAGGATGTCTGCAATCCTTTCCCACTCTAAATCCATGAACCTTAGTACAAAAATATTTGACATCTCCCCCAAGCCACACCCTTGTGTATTCTCTTTCCAAATTCTAATCCTCAAAAAAATTTACCAGCTAAGAAGTTCCTGAGTGCCCAGTGTATTCTCCAACCCCAGTAGAATGGATTCGTTTTTATTGGGCTTTTTTTTTTTTTTTTACAATCCCCAGGTCTAACACAATGCCTTATATAGAGAGAGTACTTGACTTTTTTAAAAATTGATTTGAACTGAATGGAATGGAATTGAAGCCACCAGTGTCAAATAAAGAAGTCAACTGCCCATTTGAATGATTGGATAAAACAATGGTCTTTCAATGCCTTCCCTACTTTAAAAATGGGGAAGGGGATATATGTATGATTTGTGCCTCTAAGAAAGAGAGTATGTGATCCCATTCTAATTGCTATCAACGAATATTCTTCAGGAAAATTAGTTGAGTGTCCATAAGTTGCTTGCATGATTCTATATGAAAGGATAGGGCTAGAAACAGCATGGATAGAACAGAATGGGGCCTGAAGACCAGTACTCTCCTCTATCAGTGACCTCAAAACTGTTTTTGTAGTGTCATGTTCTTAACTGATCCTGGCATCACAATGTGCCCTTTGCATATTGTGATCTGATTGGCTGAGGATAACTGAACATGACTGATCCTAAAATGATGAAGGATGTATACTTCAGTGATTTTGGCTTTATTACAACTTTGGTAGCTAGGATAGATAAGATGGCAGATGCATTTAGTCATTCATAGTAACAGAGATATTCATGAAGGGGGCTCTGGGTTGGACCCTACATACTACACTTATAATTTTAAAATGTACATTCTCTCTCCTTCCACCTACCTCTATTACCAGTTTCATTTGAAATCTGAGAACAGTTTCTGTTCCTGCCATTATCATCCTAGGATAGCCAACCTTAAATGCTCTGAACACTCTTGGCTGAAGATACTATCTCTAGAGACTGCTGTTGGGTGGGAAATTTCCAAACCCAGCCAATGCCAGCTGTACTCGTTATTCTGTTTCTTCATCTATAAATGATGGCGTTAGAATAGAAGACCTCTAATGCCCTTCCTGGGTCTAATATTCTATGACTGTATAAGCCTATTGGGAGTGGGGGGGAGGCGGAGCCTGTGGAGATCTAACAATTTGGTCAAGGCAAAATACCTAGCCAATGAAACCAGTCTCATAGTCTTAGGGCCCTAGGAATGAATACTAAGCAAATCTAGAGTGGGCCTCTGGGATGAACACTGATAGGAGAGGAGGAGCCTGAAACCCAGAATAGATGGAACACTGAGGAAAAGAAAAATATATTATGCAGTGATTAAAAAAGGATTTCATAAGAGATAAGGGAGTGGATTCTATAAAGCATCTGTGTTCATAGAAAAGGTCTGGCTACATGGGTTTTGGTTGGATGCAATAGAAAGCACTAAAAAGATCTGTCAGATCTAATTCCCAACGATACCAGGACCCAGCTTATGAGGTCATACATGCGGTACACAGCTCCAGACACGCAGGTACAGATAAACAAGAGTGAACCTAGGTATCCCTGTCATCTACAGCAACCTGGAAGTCTACGCTGATAAGAGTCTTCTCTTCCTAAAGGACTTCTACATTATAAAGAGCAGAATTTTACCATGTCAGAGATGGAAGAGAGCTTGGCAGGTATCAAATCAAACCAATAGGAATTCAATCTACAATACCCAAGACCTATTACTTCCAGTTACAGACCTCCACTGAAGGTCCCTTCCCAAGAGATCTGCTTTTCCTCTACTTTCCAAGACTTCTCATTCCACTTTTGTACAATTCTAATAGTTGGGGAGGTTTCCCCTTATATTAAGCCAAAAACCACATCTCTGAAACTTCTACCCTTTGCTCTTTGTTTTGCTCTCTAACACTCTGGCGTCAAACAGAATAAATCTAGTTCTTTTTCATCAGAACTAATTTCTTGCCTGAGTGCTCAATGTCCAGTTGGGACCCATCTCTCAGTCCTGGGAATCATCCTGTTGTCAAAACAAATTCTGAGACCATAGGCTGGTGGTGTCCAAAGGGTTAATATGTACTAGAATGACACTGGACTTGTGGCAGTCCGCTGGCCCGAGGAATGAGGCTTTGCTAGGATGGACGTCTGCTCTTGGCAGGCACTCTTAGATGCTCCTCTCACCAGAGTCCTAAACTACATTTTCATGCCAGGTTCCCAGGTCCATCCCTTGGCTTAACATTCTCACCAAAAGCAGAGGGTAAGGGGGATTAAGGGGATGGGAGATTAGAGCAGAGACAGGGTGAAGTGACTGTGACTTTAACTTTGGAATCTCTGCAGAGAAAGAAGTGGAGACAGCATTGAGCTATAGGATTGACATCTTTTTCCTTCCTGTACTTAAGGCAATGGACTGAGTCAGTAGATCTGGATTCGAATCCTAGCTCTGCCATTATGTAAGCATGTAACATTCAGCACCTAGGATATGCAAGGCACTATGCTAAGAGCTAAAGATTTAAAAAAAAAAAAAGGCAAAAAAAATCCCTGAGAAAGTTGCTTTAACTTTCTGGGCCATAGCATCCTCATCTGTAAAATGAAGGCATTGGCACAGCACTTTAAGGTTTTCAAAATATACTACATACCTTATTTCATTTCATCTGGGAAACAATCAGATGGGGGGAGTTATTATTGTTATCCCCTCATTTACAGATGAGAAAACGGAGGCTCAGGGAAATTGACTGAGTTGCCCAGGTTTACAGAGCTAACGTAACTAAAGCAGAATTCACACCCATCTTCCTGCCCCCGAATTCAGCACTCTAACAGCAACTCTCCCCTGTCACATGTCATCTTGCTAACCTCTACGATGTTGGCTCTTGTAGTCTGTGGCTGGCCTGGATTGAGAAGAGTAAGAGATTCTGCTGATGGAACAATCCTGATCATGTGGGCAAAATTCAATTCCTTTTATCGCTTTCAACAAAGGAAGAAGAAATACTTTCCCTCCTTCCTGGGACCAGTATTATGCTGGCACATAACCATCCAAATAGAAGGAACATGTGGTCTAGGAGTACTGAGGACAACCCAAGAATAAAATTAGAACACAATCTTGGGTGGCAGAAGAATCCTAGGTTTTTCATAAAATCTGCTCTCTAAATCTGGCTTCATAAACACTGCTCTTTTTGCTAAGTTGGCAAGGAGTTACCACTGGGAATCTGACTTAGTAGCTCCTGTTTCTTAGTTTGGGTTCCCTGGTGAGAATTCGACTTGGTCCAGATCTAGAATTTGCTACTTTTGCTTCTCAGAGCCTCTCTCTCCTTGATCCCCTCTTCCTACACCCTTGTTCATGGTACGTCACATGCCAAGGATGCCACAGGCAATGCTGATTTTTCTTTTTCAAGCTTCATGAACATCATGTGCAAAATCACCCAGGAAGCCTTGACCAGAGAACCAAAAGCTGTCTGTTATGGGAAATAACCTTGGACAGGCAAGAACAGCCAAGTGACACTCTGGTATGCTCACTGGTTTCCATTTCCATGATCAATGATTCTTTTAGTCTGACTTACTGGAATCTTAATCTTTTCTTTCAAGAGAGGCCCTCAGGTGTCTAATTCTTCTTGCTGCTCCCTTGATGGGCTATATTTCACCTGAGTCCTTTAGAATAAGGTGACCCCCAAATGACTGAAAACCATACTCTAGCTCTTTCCTTGGATATTCCTGAATTGTTCAATCCTGGAGGACCTGTGTTGGGTGAAGTTTTTAGCTCAATAGACGCACAAAGCTAAGCTGATGTCTGAGGAATTCCTTCCAATCACATATGAAAATTCAAGTAATGGACAAAAATGATTACAACATATTTTTGTCACACTTGGATAGCTTTAAATTAGGCCCATTATATTTTGAGATAGTCATGATTGATACTTTCCTAAAGGAGAGGGGATGTCATGCTTATCTTACTCTCCAAGGTGAGAATCTGTGATCTTGTCAATTCCCTTCAGCAATCACAAGATATTAGGTCCCTGCTGTGTATAAAGTACTATGCCCAACCCCAGGGGATACAATGAAAAATTAAATAAAATAAAGATATTGTCCTTGATCTCAAGGAGAGCATTCTACTTGGATAGAAGAATGGAGTGAAACGAGAATATAACATGTGTACAAGTAAGCAAATATAAAGTTATACAAAATCATTTCCAGAAGGGGAAATCACTAATAATTCCATCCAATTCAATAAACATTTATTAAGTACCTACAACATGCCCAACACTGTGTTAATTGGAGGCTCTCCTTCCAGGAGTGAAGGTTGAATCCATCTATGACCACCTTAGTTTCCAATTATTCCAAGGAAATAAGAGGAAAAGGTTATTGAGAATCAACTCAGTCTTAATTTTAGGTCAGGGCTTGGCACAGGAATCAATCAATCACAAGCACTTATTAAGTACTTACTATAGACCAGATAGCAATAGGCTTTAAGGAAACAAAGGCAAAATCAATCAATTAACATTTATTAAGTACCTACTATATATCCACTATACTAAGTTCTGGGGATACCAAAAGAGACAGAAGACAGACCCTGATCTCAAGCAATTTGCAATCTAATGGAGGAAACAACATGCAAACAAGGCAAGCTAATACAGGAACTATAGGATATAATTAATAGAGGGAGGGCACTGGAATTAAGAGGGGTTGGGGAAGGCTTCCAGTAAATTATGGTATTCTAGTTGGAGCTTAAAGGAAGCCAGAGAGGTCAGAAGTCAGAGAGGAGGAGGGAGAAAGTACTAGGCATGGGGCATGGCCAGAGAAAATGCCAGCAACCAAGAAATGGAGTGTCTTGTTTGTGGAGCAGTTGGGAGGCCAGAAATGAAACAGTTTCTGTGCTCCAAGAGTTTCTATTACATGGGGGGGAGCGATCAACACACATATAAACATATACAAAATAAATTTAAAATGGGATTTGTTGGGCAGAGGCACTGGTATCTGGGGGAGAAGGAGTCAAGTAAGGGCCTCATATAATATAGGTGGCATTTCAGCTAAGCACTGAAGGAAACCTGAAGGTTGGAGGTAAAGAGTGAGTATGTTCTGAGCATAGGGGACGACTGATGCAAAGTCAGAGAGAAGGGAAATGAAATATGACCTGCATGCCATAGCAAGAAGGCTGCTATAACTGCTGTGTAGAGTACAGGATAGGAAATCATGTCCAGTAAGCCTTGAAAAGTTGTCTATGGTAGATAATCTCCAAGAAACAGCCTAGGGACTAACTGGGTTTTACTGCCTCTGAAAAGTGAACAGAAAATTCACCTTCACCTTTTGCAAGTATGCTGGAACATTGGCAATCGGTGTCTGATAACAGACATAAATTTCCCATTACCTCCCAACTCAAGCCTTTTGTGGTCTGTGACTGACTGTGACTGTGACTGACAAGGTAATCTCCTTCCCTATCATATGAAAGGATAAGGAACATCTTCCTGACTTCAAATCTAGCCTCAGACACTTACTAGCTGTGTGACCCTGGGCAAGTCACTTAACCCTATTTGTATCAGTTTCCTCATTCTGTTTGGAAAAGGAAATGGCAAACCACTCTAGTATCTTTGCCACAAAAACCCCAAATAGGGACATGAAGAGTTGGATGTGACTAAAATGACTGAACAGCAACAGCATATTTCTAAATTGTTTGGGTTGTAAACTCCTAAATTCACTCTGTTTTCTTGTCTAATCTCTTCTTGCCCAAATTCTCATAGCCAATGAATGAAATTAAATTAACCTGAACTGAAATGAATTGAACTAAATAGATGATGGGAACCCATTAGATGATAGGTGAAGTGAAAAGTCATTAATATGCACGGTTTGTATCACTACCATTTTTTAAAAACAGGATTATTTTTATAGAGGTTCAGGTTTTAACCCATATGAATTGACTTGTGGCAATATTGACCTGTGGCAAAATGAGGACCTGAGGTCTTCTTCCACTAAAACTTAGAAAGCTTGAGTCTAGCTTAGCAGAAAAGCTAAAATGAACCAAGAGCATATTCAGTAGAGAAACAGAGAAAAATGATGCCTTGCTATGTCTTAGTCAGGACTGAGTACACTAAATTCAATTCGGCAAATATTTTTTAAGTACCTACCATGCTCCGAGGTTAGTACTGGTTTTACAAAGGTAAAAAAAAAAAAAAAATGAAATATTCCTTGCCCTCAAGGAGCATACTTTCTAATGAAGATGGAAACAATTAGTATACAAGTAAGTAGATACAAAAGATAAACCTTCTCTAAAATATGCTAGTGTGTGTGTGTGTGTGTGTGTGTGTCTGGGGGGAATGGGAATATAAAATTAGGCTTGAACCTTGGGTCAAATAATTAATCATAATGAACAGGTCATTGTGTCTTTTGCTGCTAAAAATGTCTCCAAATATACCTTCTTGATAAAAGTTTTGGACAATGAAAACCAACCAAAAACAATATAACATATAATTGAGGCTGGGGTTGAATATGTCTAGAGATGTTATAGAGTTGCTAACCCTCTTCTCCAGTGCTGAACCTCACTTTATATTACTAAATCAACATCATTACTGACACATAACTCTCATTTCTATGGTATAACTATGATGAAATGATCCTGAAGTGAAGCGTCATCCCCAGCTGAAGAATTTTGTCCAAGATACCAGGCCTCTTGTGATTGGATAAAACATTATTAAAATAACTGTATCTCCAAATAGAAACATCACAAAAATGTTGCAAAAAGATCAATGTGTATCTTTGGCGGAATAAAAACTGGATATTGTCAAGCCTCAAGGAGAAGCCGTTTCTTTCAGCAGCTAGTGTGGTTTTGCCTTCAATGTGTGAATATAAAGAAATTGAAACTCTTATGATTTTGGACAAATCCAAAGGCTATACATTTGTCCTAGAACAATATAGTACCTATTATGTGCCAGGCACTGACCTAAGTGTTTTATGAATATTATCTCATTTGATCCCCACAACAACCCCTAAAAGTTAAGTGCTATTATGATCTCCATTTACAGCTGAGGAAAATGAGGTAAACAGAAGCTTAGTGACTTATCCAGGATTCACACAATTACTATATGAGACCAGATTTGAACTCAGGTCTTCCTGATGCAATGCCCAGTACTCTACATATTATACCACCTAGCTGCCTCAAGCATCTTATCACCTTACCCAGCTCACCCCACCAAAAAGCAATCAGAAAGTACATAATCAAGATGCCAAATAATACAATGGGCAAACAGGAAGACTAAGGAAGACCTGAGTTCCAATCCTAATTCTGACTTTTACTAGGGGAATGATCAGAGGCAAATCATTTAACTTCCCCCAGTCTCAGGTTCCTCATGTATAAAATGGAGGTTGTGATATCTCACTCATAGAGTTGTTATAAGGTTCAAATGAGATCACGGATGCAAAGTGATTGGAAAATCTTAAGGCATCTTTTTTTTTTTCACAATCACCTGATGTGACTGCTATAGTCCACTTCCTGATTAGACATGCTGCTGAAGTATGAAATTTGTGACTATAGAAGTTAGACAAGTATATGGGGAAAGTCCCTACATAGAATTAGTGCCACCACAGTGACTGGTACACAATAAGTGCTCAGTAAATAATTATTGATTCAAAATCAGATCCATGTGTTATTTTCTGCATACTGAAACTGCCATTTGAGGAGACTCTCTTTCTGAGTAAAAGAAACTCATATAAAGAATAGCATATTGCAACCCTGTCATGTTGAGTCAGTAATTTTCTTTGATGTATATGACTTACATGTATATATAATATACCATATAATATATGTATATATAATAACATTATAAACATATATAATATATACATATATAATACATAATATATAATTATATATACAATTATATTATATATACTATAATTATACCATTATATATATAATATGCCATATAATGATTATAATCTCTTAGCTTGCCTAATAAAAGTCAATTTTTTTCCTTTGTAATATTCGTGAGGAGGCTTATTTCACACATTTTCTTCACCTCCACCCTATCCTATTCTAAGATAACAGCCTCTTCAAGGTCATTTCTAGGATGCTTCACTGGTTTACCTTGAAGCCAGAATTCCCAAAACACTGGTCATGAGATCAGAAAGACAGTCCATGAACCTAGCCACCTTTACCTTGGCCATTAAGTGTTCCTAAAACCTTGAAGACCAGATTAAAAGTGAAATTTTATGGACAAACTGTATCAGAAGTATGGCTTTTTCTGCTGAAAATTCACTGGCATTCCACACTCCTCATGTGAGCTTGGGGAAGGTCACATGATCTCTCTGGGCTTGCTTCCTCAGTTATAAAATGAGAGAGCTGGAGGAAATGATGTTGAAGACATCTTTAAGATCTGAATATGAACCTATGCTCCAGCAGAATTGGGAAGCTCTATCAATGTGGACCCTTGATCTCTTCATCCTCCTCCAGAGGATCATCCCCAGTCATTTCCTCTCTAATTTTCAGGTTCTCCTTATCTCCTCCCTCATTCCATGATGCCCACAAATATGCCCAGGTCTCCTCCATGCATAAAAACCACATCCTTGACTCTATCATTCCTATAAGCTATCATCCTATATCTCTAATCACTTTCAGAGCTACGTTCCTATAAAAAGTTTCCTGTATTCATTGCCTACACTTAATCTTTTTATTCACTTCTCAATCTCTTTAAATTTGGCTCCCAACTTAATACTCAACTGAAATTACTCTCTCCCAAATTACCAATGACCTCTTCATTGGTAATTCAATTGAATGATTGAGTGGTCTTTTTTCAGTCTTCATCCTTTTTGACCTCTCTGCAGCATCTGACACTGCTGACTACCATCTATCCTGGGTACTGTTTCTTCCCTGGGTATCAAATGACACTACTCTCACTTGATTCTCCCACTTGTCTGACCAGTTCTCATCTTCCTTCACTGCATCATCATTAATGCATCATTTCTTGACTATATATCAGTAGGTTGTCTTCTTTTTTTTTTTCTCTCTCTCTACTTACTTGGTGACCTTATCAACTCTATGCAGAAGGTGCCTAGATTTATATATTCAGTCCTAATCTCTCTACGGAGTTATGGCTACATATCACCAATTGCTTCTTGGACATCTCAACCTACATGTTCTATGGATATCCCAAATTCCATGTGTTCAAAACAGAACTCATATTACCTTCAAAATTTACCTACTTTTAAATTTCCTTATTTCTGTCAAAGGCAGCATCATCCTTCTAGAAATACAGCTCTACAGCCTTGGAGTCATTCTTGACTCCTCGGTGTCATTCACCCTACATATTCATCCAGTTGCCAAATCTTATCTATTCTACCTCTATAACAACTCTTACATTGTCCCCTTCTCACCAATAATACAAGCCACCATCCTTGTTCAGGCTCTTGCTGCCATTTTCCTGGACAATAACCTCCCTAACTGATCTCCTGGTCCCAGGTCTCTCCCCTCTCCAATCTGATCCCTACACAGATGCCAAAATGATATTCTAAAAGCACAAATATGGCCTTGTAATTCCCCAACTCAATAAACTTCAGTCATCCCCTATTAACTCTAGGGTATGATAAAAGACATATTCCTTTGGTATTTAAAGACCTTCACAAAATGACTCCAAATAACCTTTCCAGGCTTATTACATATTATTCCCCTTCACACTCTATGGTTCCACCAATCTGGTCTTGATATTTCATCCATGTGGTATGCCATAACCTGACTCCATGCTTGCATTTCCTCATCTCCCCTCCCATTAGAATTCTACTTAAATGTCATTTCCTACAAGAGACCTTTCCTGACCCTCTCCCCGAGCTGGTAGTGCTTCCCCCTTCCCCAACTCCCTTGTATGTGTATATATTCATAATATATATATATATATATATATATATATATATATTTAATTTGTATTTATAGATATAATATTTATACATATATTTATTTACTTGTATTTGCTGTATATATGCATATGTATTTGTTATACTATGAAAATATGTGTGTGTGCATATATGGGTTGCTTCCCCTTATAGAATGTAAGTTCCTTGAGCACTTAAACAATTTCATTTTATATTTGTATCCTCAATGATTTAGCGTAGTGCCTGTCACATAGTAGGTGTTTAAAAGTTCTTGTTGATTAACTGATTGATTGATTGATGAAGACTCAAGTATAGGCCCAATAGGAACACAAGAGACAACTGTACTCTAGAACCCTTTGCCATCATCCTGGGCCTGTCTGGTATGGCTCTCTATTTCAATCACCCACACACAGATATATTATATTAATGGGATTCTGCTTTTTTCTTCTAAGTGTAAGTAACATAGCACATAACCCTCTATTTCAGGGGTTCTCAACCTGTGGGTCGAGACCCCTTTGCGGGTCGAACGACCTTTTCACAGGGGTCACCTAAGACCCTGTGGAAAACACATATTTCCAATGGTCTTAGGAACCGAGACGTTGCTCCTCTATCTGGTTCCAGGCGGGTCCGCCCACCTACAGATACGCCCACATACGAATATGAAAGGGTTGAGACAATTAGGAAGACTGAGAACCACTGCTAGTCTATTTAGAGATATTAATATTCTGGAGTGAGAAGGCGCTACTGGTCACCTCTATAGCCTTTGAAATTAGTCCCTCAAACCTAGAACAAGCCCAGAAATCATCAGTGCTGCTCCTGCTCCTTTGTGGTATAATGTGAAAAGCTCTGAGATTGGGGCCAGGAGACCTGGACTGGAATCCCACCCCTGATGCTTCCTAGCTGGTTGTCCTTGGTCAATTCAGCTCCCCAGGCTCAGGTCCCCAATTTATAAAACAGGGATAAAAAATCTTCTACCAGTTGATTTACCTTAAGTCCTGGGGTTGTTTCAGTGTGGGAGAAAAACACTTTGCTAACCTTTGAATGCTGTGGGAATGTGTTATTATTGTTGTAGAAAACACCTTGCATTTGATTTGCATTTTTTGGTTTTGTTTTGTTAAATTCTGTTACTTAAGTTCCCTTTAGTGTTGCCTTTGCATTCACAAGCAGAGAGTCTGAAATATCAGATTAGGTCAGCATCCTCCTAGTGGCAAATTTAATTTTCGGGTCACTTTCCTCATCTGTAAAGTGGAACATCAGCCTGTCTCATGGGGAGAGAGTGGACTAATTGCTATCTCTACTGCTTTAAAATGAAAAAGACTATGTCAGAGCGAAATGGTATTAGTGGTCCTCTCTTATTATTCATTGATTTTTTAAAAGAGAGAGACAGATGGTCAGCCCCTTTTAGTCCTTAAACAGAAAAAAAGTTATTGTTCCAAATACTATGTTACTTGGTTTGCATTTTTATTTTTACTTCTATAATGAATTACCTTTTCTTACATGCCATTTAAAATTGATTTGCTCTACTAAATACTTGCCAAACATGTAATGAACACCTAAATTGGTCTACATGTAACTAGACTGAGATTGAGTTATTTCTAACACTATTTTAATATGAGCAAAAAATTGAATTATTTCCAACATTCTATGTTTCAGTGCCTGTGGGACCATTCAAGAAAATACATCAGAGAAACCTAACAATTTACAGTGGTCCATTTATTATTTGTACTGGGAATAGCTATTTTTAGCATTTTTCACATTATTAGGGTTTTCAAACTGTAGGGATTTACATTAATGAGAACTGAAGGTATTTAATGAGAATTTCTCTTAGAATCTCTTGTGCATCTTTAAAAATCATTCAAAAATTCCATGGCCAGGAGCTTAAAAGCCACTATCAGAAATGAGGATTAATATAATATTAATTGAAACTCCATTCATGCAGCTAAATGCAGCATAGGGAGAAAAAAAATGACTGAAGTCAGACCGGGAAAAAGAGATATTTTGCTCCTGGGTCTTGTCATATCATCAGGCTAGTGAAGAAAGATTGTATAAACATGTTTATATCTAGTCCAAGATGGCCTCTTTGACCTCTGTACATTATAATCCAAATCTTAACTAAGTGTGCAGTTACCATTAAGGACTGTGATGATTTTACATCCATTTATGGATGATATAACTAAGGACAAAATTGTCCCGTGTGTGTGTGTGTGTGTGTGTGTGTGTGTGTGTGTGTGTGTGTGTGTGTGTGTGAGAGAGAGAGAGAGAGAGAGAGAGAGAGAGAGAGAGAGAGAGAGAGAGAATATGTGTTTGACAGGATGCAGCAAACAGAACAGGAGGCAAGGGATCATGCATCTTCCATTTCTTCCTCCTTCCCAAAGCCACAGTGAGACTGCTGTTTTCAGTCAGTGTCAGAAAGCTTAGCACCCTGTACCTTCAGAGAGCAGCACTCCAAGGACAGAAGTATAAATCAATAAGAAATATTTCACCTTTGAAAGCTGACCCATTTCCAACAAATCTTCTGTCCTCGAAGAATGGATGCATTTATCTTCTTTCTTACTCTTTTCTCCCCATCCCACCCACCCCTTGGGGTTAGCTTCCCGGAGGTCAAAAGCACTATCCTCTGATTCTAAGAAATCAAATCTCTTAGCCCATGGTTTTGGTACTTTTTGGTCACAGAGAAGAATGATTTTGCTAGTCTTTGACCTATCACACAGGAGAGTTGTGGGATTTAATGAGTTAATGTGAAACAAATTCCCTGACTAAGTACCATTGAATCAGTGAATACTTTAATGAAGTCTGTCCTGACTCCTCTGCAGTGAAATGGATTTCAAGAATGAAGGAGAAGTGGAAGAAAAAAAAGAGCTGCAAGAGAAATGAGAGAGACAGGGACAGGGAGAAGACAGAGAGGGAGAGAGAAGGAGAGAGAGAGAGAGAGAGAGAGAGAGAGAGAGCGAGAGAGAGAGAGAAATAGAGACAGAGAATGCAGTCTGTCCTGTTAAGACTGTCATACTGAGGTTTCTGACCTGCAATTTCATGAGGCTTTTCTTGATCCCAAGTACTCCCTGCCCCACCGACATTGCATTAAATAGACCTGTATTTCGACTACACTCACATGGGTACATTTTTCACCTAATAAAGTATAAACTTCTTGAGGGCACGAACTTTTCATATTTAGTCTGTATCCCTAGGGACTAGCACAGACCCTAGGACATAGTAGATCCTTAAGAAATATTGATTGATCAATATTGCTTAATTTCTTCAATGATTAGAACTAGACATAAGACCAAAGGATCACAGAGTTAAAGCCAGAACAGATTTTTTGAGGTCAACTAGTCCAACCTCTTCATTTTTTAGGTGAGGAAACTGGAAGACAAGTTCCCTTGAGGCACATTGGTAGTAAGTGGCAAAGCCAATATTCAAACCCAGGTCCCCCTAATTCCAAGCATGGTACTCTCTAAAGAAATGTTGACTTTGAATAAATATTCTAATACTTCAGAGTGCAGAGAAATACTGCAAGCTATTAGGATGGTAAGGGATAGAGAAGAAATAGAGATGTTTTAGTGTGTGATGGCTTGACTGAGGGAGCACAGAGCAAAGTGAAGGCTCCATTTGTCAATAATTGGCTTCCTTTGATATATCCATTTTTAACAAGAACATCCCACAAAATATATTCATAGCTAGCCATGTATGACACATGGATGACAGACTTGCACTATGAGATAATGAAGAATCCCCTAATTGGTGCTAAGACAGAGATGTTGATGATTTAGTGGGTGTACAAAAGAGATGACCCTGCTCCCCTCTTCCTATCTAAATGTGAGGTATGAGTACCATTTCAAGCTATTTTCTATGAGTCAAGTCAGGGAAGCATTAACTGCTCCTATCTCCTACTAAGGCTCCATGTAGCCAAGAGCACATCCTACCAAGGCAAGCTTATGCCTGTGTCTCTAATTGTCTTTGCCTCTTTTGTGTTCTTTCTGGGACCTTAAGAGAACAATGAGATGGACTTGTCCAGGCTTGGAACTAACTTTGTGAGTATGAGAGATCCAGAGATCATTGAACCTATAGATGTGGAGTTGCCTAACAACATGGAAGTTTCTGTACCAGAGAGGTTAGAGGACTGGCGCTAGCCTGGCTCTCTTACCAACAGAGTTGTAAGGATAGTGCCAAGCCAAGGTGAAATATAAATGCCTAGTTAAACATATGGGAACGTACTCTGTGTTCTAATGAACTTTAAATAGCCTCCCGACAGATTATAACAGTCACTAGAAGTTTCTAAATCCTGTTTGAAGTTCACTTTTATTATTGCATGCTCACAAATCTTTTGTGTATAGCATTTCGTGAGTGCAGAAATAAATTACCCATCCCATACCTGATTACTATCATACATTCAGTACCTCTTTCACATCCCTCTTTGGGGAAACTTAGAAATAACACAACAACCTAAGCCTTAAGCAAGTTTTCTGCAGGGTTCAAGGGTGGGGACTTTAATAAAATAATGAGTATGATTAAAGGGGAAGCCAGGCTACCCAAGACTGAACCAAGTCAAACCAAATGCCCTGTACCTCAGTCTCTGTGGGCCCAGCAGCAATTCCTTAATGCTGGACATTCATTAATCAACAGCCCACAAACATTTGAATTCCCATGTGCAAGTTATGTGGCTAGGAGCTACAACTGATTTTCAGTTGTTACTTAGTCATATCTAATTCTCCATAACCACATTTGGGGTTTTCTTGGCAAGGATACTGGAGTAATTTGCCATTTCCTTCTGCAGTTCATTTTATGGATGAGGAAACTGAGGCAAATAGGGTTAAGTGACTTTTTCAAGATCACACAGCTAGGAAGTAAGTGTCTGAAGCCAGGTTGAACTCAGGAAGATGGGTCTTTCTGACTCCAGGCCTGGCACTGTATCCACTGTACCACCTACCTGCCTGGTACAATTGATGCAAAGATGAATATATCACAGGCCCTTCTGACATGGAATTTAGAGTCTAGTGAAAAAGACAATAAAAAAAAAGAAATCCACATTAAAATCCTCTAAATCATGAGCCAGATTGTACCAAGAAATTTCCAGAGAGCATAAAGAAGATCTATAGAAACTCAGCTAGGTGGTGCAGTGAGTAGAGTGCCAGGCCTGGTATCAGGAAGTTCTGAGTTCAACTCTGGCCTCAGACACTAGCTATGTGATCATGAGCAAATCACATAAGCCCGTTTTCTCAGTTTTCTCATCTGTAAAATGGCCTGGAGAAAGAAAGGCAAACTGCTCTACTATTCCTGCTATGAAAACCTCAAATGGGGTCCTGAAGAATCAGACATGACTGAAATGACTGAACAACAAAGAAACTCAGTAAGCCATGTTTTATTTCAGATTTTTGTTGTCTTATGCATAAAATTATACATCCTCAAAACACTGGAATATCGAAGTGAACACATTTATAAAGGGGCTAAGCCAAGAGTTACAGGAGCTATAGGGATAAGCAACCCTAGTTTATTTTGCCTCCCTAGTTGGCACAGGACACATTAGGAATGAACATGGAAACATTTTTTTCACATTATCCTAATCATTATTGTGTTTCCTCCCTGGCTCCTCTACGTCGCTGCATAGAAGTAAACTCTATTCATTTATTAGTTTCTACATATCCGTGGTAGCTAATGTAACTGTGTCATTTGTGAAGCAATAAAGAACTTGGATGTACTTGGAACACTCTGGGATTACATCCTTGAAGATGGGCTTCAGGAGCCCTTTGTACCTTTGGCATCTTTTAATTCAGTTATACATGGTTAGGTGGGTATATTCTTTACTTCCAAATTCATTGTAATGGAGGCTCAGCTTGTTTTTTTGTTTTGGTTTGTTTCGGTCTTTTGCTTTTTTGGAGTGGGGGAAGGCAGGGCAATTGGGGTTAAGTGACTTGCCCAAGGTCACATGGCTAGTAAGTGTTAAGTGTCTGAAGCCAGATTTGAACTCAGGTCCTCCTCACTCCAGGGCTGGTACTCTATTCACTGCACCACCTAGCCACCCCACTCAGCTTGTTTTTTAAGGATGCAGCTTCAACATAGAAACCTGGAAACAGGGTACTCAGATATTCCTCATCCTTCCTAAGGTAGGTGCTGGTGCCTTCCTGGCTACAAAGTGGACAATCAGCCCATCATGTTCTGGTCCTTCTTATCATTTCTTAGAGGTCTCCACTCCTCCAGGCATTAGTATCATGCTCTCCTGTGTATAGTGAGATGTTCATCCCTTAACTCTGCTTCCATGAGATCAATTTCTGCCCAACCTGTTCCTACCTTCAACCAATCAATCAACAATCACTTCTTAAGTGAGTAAGTATCTCTGTGAAATGCCCTGTGCTAAGCAAAAGGGTGTGCTAAAAAGGCAAAAACAGTCCCTGACATGAAGGAGCTTACATTCTAGCACAAATAGGTACATGTAAGATATATGCAGAGTACTTGGAAAGTAATCTGAATGGGGAAGGTGCTAGCCGCTCAGAGAACCAGAAGGGTCTCCTGCAGAAGGTGGATTTGGTACTGAGTCTTGAAAGAAGTTCTAGATTCTAAGCACAAGGAGAAAAACCATTGCAGGGAGACACCCAGTGCAAACACCTGTAAGTGGGACATGGACCATCTTGTGGGAGAAGCAGCAAGTGGGCTAGTACGAGTGGGTCATAGCACAGTGAGTGGAAGAAGACTCCAAAGATAGGAAGAGGACAGGTTGTGAAGAGCCTTGAATGCCAAACTGAGGACTGGTCCTGGAGGTAATAGGGAGCCATTGGAGTTTATTAATGGTGTGGATGTTTGTGTATGTATGTGGGGGAGGGTAGCCTGGTCTACCTGGTCTAAATGGGCTTCAGGAAAATCACTTTGACAGCTGTGGAGGGTAGATTGGAGTAAAGAAACACTTGAGGCAGATATATCAATTAGAATGCTACTGGGAAAGTCCTGTCCAGAGATGGAAAGAATCTGAACCAGAGTGGTGACTCTCTGAGTATAGAGGGGGGAACCTATATAAGAGATGTTGGGAAGGAAGAAAGGAGATTTGGCAACTGATCAGTGACACTGTTACTACAAGTGATTGAGAGAAGGAAGCCCTCTGTAGACAGAGGAAGGGTGAAAGGGGGAGGTATTCCCCATAAGTCACTAAAGAACACTAAAAGAATTTGCAGAACGCATATAACCTATATCGACTTTATTACCATTCTAGGAAGAGGGGAGGGGAGGGAGGGAGAAAAATTTTGAACTTAAAATCTTGTAAAAATGAATGCTAAAAATTGTCTTCATATATAATTGTGAAAAATAAAATACTATTAAAAATAATTTGCAGAGAAGAACATCTTTTCAAGACCCTCCTTTGCTACAGAGTATCACCCTTGAAGTTACCTGGTAATGAGATAACAAGTTCAAATGCAAAGACCAAAGGAGTAGGAATCAAGAGACCCAAGTCCTTATAGTGTCTACAGCCTTTGCTATCAACTAGCTGTGAGGCTTTGAGCAGGCCACTTCTCTGGGCCTCAGTTTCCTTATTTGTAAAATGAGAGACTGGTCAGGAGGGATCAATGTTGAGAGCTAGTCAGAGTTGGGCTGACAGGTACCATATTGTAGGTAAATTTCTGGAGTGCTATGTGTTAGAAAGAACAAGCAAAGTAATAATAAAATAAATAATAATATTACAATATCATATATTATTATATCTAAAATATATAAATAATATAAATATATAATAATAATAATAAAATAAATAATCCGAGCATTTATCTAGAACTCTAAGGTTTACAAAACGCTTGGCATATATGATTTCATTTGATACTCACAACAACCCTGCAAGGTATTATTATTATTATTATTATTATTATTACTATTATCCCCATTTTCCTGATGATGAAACTGAGTCAGATTGAAATTAAGTGATGTGCACAGGTTAAGTAAGTAAATGTCTCACGTTTTCATGACTGTAGGTCCAGCACATTCTCCACCATGCCAGCTAGAGGCAATAGATAATCTTCAAGGAGGTTAGTTAAGTCAAGAAGGGTCAAATATGTCTTCTACATTCAAATAAGCAAGGCCTGGAGTCTGGGATATCAGAAAATCAGAGATGATAGCCCTGGAGAAAGTAGAAGCACAGTTTTCAGTTGGAAGGAACCTGAGATCATGGAGTTAGGCCCATCCTCTGACCCTCACTTTACAGGGTAGGAAAGTGAAGCAGACAGAGGTTAAGTGGCTTGCCCATGTTACATCGTCAGTAAATGTGGGAGTCTGTATTCAGTCTTCCTGGTTTCAAGGCCACAACTCTATCCACGGCGCCACTTAAGTATTTGTACAGTAGGTAGCCAAGTGAGCTCAGATCCTAAGACAGACACTGTTTTCTACCCTATTTTGTAGTTTCTATTAGATGTAAGTGACCCATAAACAAAGCTAGAAGATATGCCAACACAGACGGGTCAGTCTTGCCCTTGAGGCAGACATACTGAGATTGCTTCAGAATGGGATTTTAATCCTCTATAGCATAATAAAATATTCATGTACAAGAGAGTGGCTCTTTCCTACTTTCCTTGGCTTCTTATAGGTGTTGGGGGATAATCAGGCTTGTTGTAAATAGAAAACACTCATATATTACTCATTTCCTGAATGCTAACCTTCAGTGACCCACAAGCCCAAGAGGATACATAAGAAATAAAAAGAGGGCTCTGTTCTTCACCACCAACGACAGGGCTCCTAGGATGGTGGGATGGGCTTGGCCAAGGACAACCAGAACTTGGAACATAGACAGACTTGCTAAAGTAGCACAAGAAAAAATCTAGGAAGATCACAACAGTGGGCAGTAAGAGGAAGTCTAGACAGGTGAATGGACCATGAGAGCAATATGGCAGGAGACATTAGGTAATAATCTATCCAGAAAGCTTATTGGCATCACAGAGACTTATCAGTAGTATAATATGACAGGTATGCAAGGCCCAGAGTCCTGGGAATGAAAATGCATGCCAGACTATCAGCTCTTCTTTAAACCTAGTCCCCACAGCCATCATGTGGGCAGCAATGACTATGTAGCTGGGGCCCACCATCCCCACCAATTACTAACCAACTGCCACCTCTGGGCAAGCAAACTAGCTTAGTTGGATGCAGCAAGTCATCTTGAAGGAGAAAAAAGAGGCATTGAGCACCAGCAGGGTCAAACCATTGCCACTTCCATTCAGATCCCAGTAGAGATACCCCAGGACCCTAACCCTTTGCAAGTATTGTAGCAACTTTCCTCTCAGCAGCCGCAGCTTGGAAATACTTAGAAAAGAAAGTTCTTGGCATCAGAGTTCTTGGCATTTTCAGATAGTTCATCGTTGGCAAAGTATATGGTATTATCAATGGAAATGACACCAGAGAAGATGCATTATTGTCCCATTACACTGCACCCTATAGACCAGTGGACCTTTCCATCTGACTTATGGTTGAAATTTCTTGTGTTGTTTCCCTCTTTTAGAACATGAGCTACTTGAGAGCAGAGGAGCATCCTTGTTTATCTATCTGCATCCCCAGAATTTAGCAAAGTACTTATTTTTTTTCCTCTTTTTCAATTCACTGTATTCATCCATTCATTCCATCCAGGTTCTCTGGAAGCAGGTAATTCATCAGTGAAAGGAAGATCTGGTAGCACAGAATGGAGCCCAGCTATACAGACTGCTCTGGAAATGAGTTCAAGTCTTTGGGAAAAATGATCAGTGAAAGGCAGGGCTTCAGGAAAGATGCTCAAGACAGGAACTGGAGCATATAAAAACAAGGAATTTCTAGTGCCAACCTGTATGCAAAAAAAAGATAATCGAAGCAAATTATCCTTTATATAGATAATATATTTGTTTATTCCTGTTACTTTAGTTGGATTATTTTAAAACTGTATGCTTCCATTTAAATTAGTTTGTCATTTTTAGCTTTAATTTGAAATTTCATCATAGTGTGACTTGGTTTGATTTACATGGATGTGTCAATTGAGCAGTACATTAATTATATTACATCTCAGGTATGATGGGGTCTCCAAAGAATTGCATTCACAATCTTCTGTCATTTTATCATTCGGTGTTAATTGCATCATCATAGGATCTTCTTACATTGTCATTAATTTTACTGGCACTGGAATGAATACTCAATAAAATCTCAATGCTCTCTCTGTGGATTCGTCTTGAATTGCTTTGTCAACATCATTTCATATTTTGATATCAAAATAATGACACTGTAACATTATCAACACTCGGTTTTCACTGCAATGGTATTAGGACATGATCTCTCCCCAATGATATTTCTAAATTCTAACTTTACATATGACAGAGTGGGAGAGCATATAGATAAACCTACTTCCAAAGTAAAAAAGAACTGGGTTTGAGTTCAGACCTGAGTTTCCTTCATGGTCCATTCCCCTGTCTAAACTCCCGCTTACTGTCCACTGTTGGAATCTTCCTGGATTTTTTTGTGTGTGCTACTTTAGCAGGTCTGTCTATGCTCCCTCTGACTGCTACTACCTTTATGGCTAGGGATGAGTCATTCTTGTTGTCCCAGGCAAATATGTAACACAGAGTTACAGAGGAGCTGCCTGTGTGCGTTGGTGAAGGGGATTTCCACTTTGAGAGTTCCACATTGATGAAATGGAGAAATAAATTGGGTTTTTTTTTAATCCTAACATTTTTTTAAAATTCTAAAAAAAAACCCCATGCTTCTATGGTGTTTCAATAAGTTCCCATAAGGTCTTATAACTGTATGTAGATTTTAACCCTTCAGTTTACATTCATTCCAGCAAAGACACATGGCTGTATAATTACTTAGAACCTTTAAATGTTAGCTTGTCATGTTTTGCCATTCTATTCTCATAAGTGATGTGCTGTTATTTAGCAGAAGAAAATAAGGAGATACAGCTGCTGTACATGTCATTCAAATATCAACATCTTAGCCATTTCCAAACATTTGCAGTTCATTTTTATTATAGTAAAACCACGGGTAAATTGTATAATAAATGCACCATTTAAAACTTGTATCTTTGATTTTTTAAAAGGAAAGGGCCCACACATTTGTTAGTTTGACAATGGATCAAATACAACCTAAAGTCATTTCAACCATCTTCACTAATGTTTAAAAAAAAAGTCATATCTGTAAACTAATAATTGGTGCATACCAGGGAGCTGGCTTCAAACTTTAGTTCACAGCTCATCACTAATTGTATATCTTCTCTATGATTATCGGTGTGGGTATTGTCTGCCTTTTAATACATAAATAAGGAGTCAGGAAATAGCATGCAGATGTTTCATTCTCTGATTCTTCTCACACTCTGTCTCTCTTCCTTTTTGTCTCTCCTCTCATTCTCTTTTCCTTCACTCTTCTCTCCTTCCCCCTCCTCCCTCTCTCCCTCCCTTTCCTTCACTCCTTCTGTCGCCCTAATTCTCCCACCCACTTCCCTAATCTCCCATCTTCTCTCTCCTTATCTCTCCTCCTATTCTCCCTTCCCTCCTCCTCCTCCTCTTCCTCCTTCTTTTTTTCTTTTTCTTCTTGTTCTTGTTCTTCTTCTTCTTCTCTTCTCCTCCTCCTTCTTCTTCTCCCTCTCTTTCCTTTCCTCTCTCTTTCTCCTTCTCTCTCTTTCTGTGCCTGTCTGTTTCTTGTGTGCCTCTCTGTCTCTCTCTTTTTTTCTGTCTCACCTCCTCCCTACACTTTATTTACTCTCCCTTCCTTGCTCTAATTCTCTTTCCTTTTCACATATGCTCACAAGAAATAGACGGGCTTATTTTAATACTTGCTTTAATGATGTTTTTTTAGCTCTAAGGTTAGCAACCCTGGTGAAGGATGCCCAGTTTTCCCTATGTAGAAAGGCAGCAACATAGGTACAAACCTTCAAATTATTTCAGCAAATTTGAGAAGGTTCACTTCCCTCTGGTAATAGGCCACTCCTTCTGCCAGGCTGTTGGACTGAGCACAGCAACCACCAGAGAACCATGAAACAACAGTGAGGATCTCTGGGTTTTGTCTCTGCTTTCATTGCTGCCTTGTGACATTTGGTACCTTACTTCCCCTCTCTATTCCCATCTTCTAAGACTGGGACAAACCCAGGCAAGTCCTTTTATCACATTGTTGGGACACTGTACTAATAATCAACCAATCATCAAGGATGTCTTAAGCACCTACTGTATGCTAGGCAACTATAGTAGGCACTGGTATAAATGAAACAGTTCCTGCCTTCAAGGAGTTTGCATTCTGTCAATATGCACACATATATACAAATAGATATAGATATGTAAAGTAAATACAAGGTAATCTGGGGGAGGCACCAACAGTTAGGGGAATCAGGAAAGTTCTCATAGTAGATCATGCTTGAGCTGAGCTTTGAAGGACACTGGACATTCCTAAGGGGCAAAGGTGAGGGCAAGGGGGAGAGTTCTTTCCAGGCATAGGGGACAGGCAATGCAAAAACATGGAGATGAAAGTTAGGGTTCTTTGTGTTAGGAATATCAAGAAGGCCAGTTTGGCTGGGTTAAGAAGGATGTGAAGGAAAGTAGTATATAACAAAACTGAAAAGGTAGGTTGGGGGACCGTTTGGGAAGGTCTTTAAATGACAGAGAAGTTGCATTTGACCCTAGAGCTGAGGTTTTTGACTTTTTTATGTCCTAGATCCCCTTGGAAATCTGTAGAAGTCTATGGACCTCTTCTCAAAAGAATGTTTTTAAATGCATAAGATAAAATGCAGAGGAAACCAATCATAATGAAATATAATTATAAAATATTTTTACAATAATTTCACAGATCCCAGGTTAAGAACCCCAGGGTAATAGGGAGCCACTGTAGTTTATTGAGTAGGTCAGTGACATGGTCAGATTTGTCTTCTAGGAAAATCACTTTGGCTGTTATGTGGAAGAGAGATTAGAGAGGGAAGAGACTTGAGGCATGCCGACCAATTAAGAGCCTAGGGTAGTAATCCAGGTGAGAAATGATGAAGATTGCTCTCTCTCATGATTTTATCGGCTGCCACGGTTTAATTATCATATCTATGCAAATGATTCTCAATTTTAAATATATATGCACATATATATATGCACACACACACAATCCCAGTCTCTTTTCTGAACTCTGGTTTTGCATCATCAGTTGCTTATTGGACATTTCAAAGTAGATATTGCATAGGCATCTCAAGCTCAATGTGCCTCCAACAAAACTCATTATATCCTCCTCCAAGTCCTTCCTTTTTCTAAGTTCACTATTTGTCTTAATAACCAAGTTATTTAATCTTCCTCATGCCTCATTTTGATGTGGAAATGATCCTGGACCCTTGGGGCTATGGGAGCAGAGCTGGAGCTGTGGCAAGTTTTGCCTTGGTGGATGGGCTTCAGGTGTGGGCCTGATAACAAGATGGTATCAGAAACCCAGCCTAGCTATGTCTGGAGAATCTCTTCAAGAAAAGTGTTGAGTGCCAGGGCATGAATTTTATGTTCACATCAACTCATGAAGCTATTTTGTAAGGCATGGGAGGGTCATGATAGCACTGATCTCATTTGGAAGATATCACAGAATTTTTGAAGTACTGAGCAACTCACCAACTGTTGAATATTTTTACTCTCTATGTGTATGAGCCACAGGATAGGGAGTAGATCTGCGATTTCACTGGTTTGGAGAATTCCCACGTAAGAAAACTGCCTCTATCACATTAAGTCTCTCCTCACTCTCAACCAAACTCCACTTAGCTATCAAAGTGATCTTCCTAAAGATCATGTATGACAATGCCTCTCCCCTAACCTGGTGAGCAAACTCCATTGACTCCCTTTGACTTCCAGGATCAAATAGAAGATATTCTGTTTGACTTTTTGAAGCCCTTCCTACCTTTTTAGTCTTCATACATTTTAGCGCCCTCCACATACTCAATGGTCCAGTTGTGCTGGACATGTTGTTGTTACTAGAATGTGACACTACATTTCTTGACTTTTCTACCCTTTTCCCTAGCTATCTCCCTTGCCTTCAATGCTCTCCTTCATCTCCTCCTTCTGGTTTCCCTGGATTTCTTCAACACTCAAATAAAATATTACCTTCCTCAAGAGGACCTTCCCAGTCTCCCTTACTACCAGTATCTTCCTTCTAAGATGACCTCCCATTTGCCCTGCATATATCTTCTATGCACACAATTGTTTGAATGATGTTTTCTTCATTAGAATGTGAGCTCTTTGAGGGCAGGAACCCTGTTTTTGCCTACCCTCCTCCTCTTTGGAGAGGTAGAAGGTTCATGTGTGTTGCACATTAAATCTATTTTGAGTCTCTTTTAATGTATTGATGGGTTATGCTGATTTTTTTTCTCTTTTTCTTTTTTTGTCTTTAACAGTATTTTTATATGAGATGATTCTCTGGGAGATGATGATTTCCTTACTTAAGGAAATGATGGTGATGTAAAAAAAGATATCAATAAGCATTTATTTAAAAAAAAAACTAATAAATGCTTGCTGAGCTGACTGTATTATCAACAGGAAGCTATGAGATATAGTAAAAAGAATGCTGCACATGGTTACAAAAGTCTTAGGTTGGAATGCCACCTCACTGTCACTTATTAGTTGTGTGTCCTTGAGGTGTTTAACTTTATGAGCCTCTGTCTCCTTATTTGAAAAATGGGCATACTGATACTTCTTTTTTTTTGTAGGGGGAAGGGCAGGGCAATTGGGGTTAAGTGACTTGCCCAAGGTCACATGGCTAGTTTTTGTGTGTGTGTTATGTGTCTGAGGCCAGATTTGAACTCAGGTCCTCCTGACTCCAGGGCCAGTGCTCTATTCACTGTGCCACCTAGCCATCCTGATACTGATACTTCTAAGGATCAAATGAGATAGTCTATGCTAAGTTCTTTGTGAAGGCTCTGCTCTACCTATTGTTATCCATATCTATGTAATAGCAAGTGTATTATAGCAAGAGTCTACTGTAATTAGTCAATTCATGTATAAGCTTATTGTTGTTTGTCCTTTCTTTCTTCCTTCCTTTCTTTCTTCCTTCCTTCCTTCCTTCCTTCCTTTCTTTCTTTCTTTCTTCCTTCCTTCCTTCCTTTCCTTCTTTCTTTCTTTCTTTCTTTCTTTCTTTCTTTCTTTCTTTCTTTCTTTCTTTCTTTCTTTCTTCCTTCCTTCCTTCCTTCCTTTCTTTCTTTCTCTTGCTTTTTGGAGGGGATTAGGTAGAGCAATTGAGGTTAAACGCCCTGTCTAAGGTCACATGGCTAGTTTTTTGGTGTGTTAAGTGTCCAAGGCTGTATTTGAACTTAGGTCCTCCTGACTTCGGTGCTCTATTCACTGCGCCACCTAGCCACCCCTGTCCTTCATTCTTACAGAGGACCATGACATCAGGAAGGTGACACCAGACTTGCAAGTGAATTGGATTTAAGTGAGGGAGAGCTGTGCAAAGTCACCAGTCTCACTTTCTCTTCCAGGCCATCTCCTCCAGGCCAGATATAGTTCAGGACAACCGGAGAGGGCCCCACAGTATATAAGAAAACATTTATGGAATGTCTGTTATATGCCTGCCATTCTACTAGGAGACAGATGAAATAAAAGAATACTTAGAAAGTATCATATACTCTCCTTGTTCTCAAGGAGTATACAATCTAGGTGGAAAGGGTTAAATAAAACACGTGGAACAATTGGAGAACAATTAAATGCTTAAATTGTTCTTAGGAGGCCACTATCTTCCCAGTCACTGGGCTTTGTAACCTAGGAGTCATTCTTAGCTTTTCTATCTCCTTCCCCTATATATGAACACTCATTAAGTATTTTTTATTCTATCTCTGCAGCATTTATTGGCCCTATCCTTTTCTCTCCATTGACTTGGTGACCACCCTAGCTAAAGCCCTTATTGTCTCTTGCCTGGAGCACTGTGATATCTTCCTAATTGGTTCCCCCTGCTTCTAGTCTCATGATGAACTCGAGGAGTTCATCCTTCATGAGGCTGCCAAAATAATCTCCCAAACATACAAGTCTGATGAAGTCATTGCCTTCCAATTGTTCGAATTTCAACATTTTCCTATTGTGCTTCTGTATTAGTCTTCCTGGAGTACGGTGTCTATGTAGGGAAGCAGTCAAAAATCAATCTGAATAGGCAGGATATTGAATCATCTGTCATCGTGTCATCTTAATTGTACCTTCAAAATGTCTTTCTATCTGTACTTTCTTTTCCATTCCCACACATACCACCTTAGTTCAGTCATTCTCATCATCTCTCATTAGAGTGCTATAGTTGGCTCCTAATTGGTATCCTGCCCTCAGGCATTTCCTACTCTAATTCAATTGAGCTAAATTAATCCCCTTAAAATATTAGTTTCATTTATCATGGTACTCCTTTATTCAAAAGCCTTCAATTGTTCTCTACTGCCTAGTAGTGGTGTCAAACTCAAATAGAAATAGATCCCTGCCAGCCATATAGTGACTTAAAAAATTACAAAGTAACATTATCTATATTGTATTGTATTGTATTTATTTTATTGAACATTTCCCAATTATAGTTAAATCTGATTCAGGCAGGAGCTTTGCCTTTATAGGTCACTGACAAGGCGAGCCTACAAGTCCGCCTCTGGTTAGAGGATAAAGTCCCAACTTTTTATGTTGGTATTTAAGCCCCTCTATTATCCAGGCAAGGCAACAAGCAACAAGCATTTATTGGGTGCTTACTCTGTGCCAGGCACTGTGCTAAGTGCTGAGGATACAAATTTGAGGAAAAAGAAATGCAGTTCCTGCCCCCTATGAACTTAGATTGTAAGGAGGGGTGAATAGGAGTGGAAGGGGGAGAGACAAAACACCAAAGGGAACTAAAGGGAAGGAGGTGAAGGTACCCAGTATGGATACATGATGTTGAAGTCCCCAGAAGCACAGCTAGGAGCAGAATAATGCTTGACTGGTCTGGTCTCTTTCCCAATATGGAGACCTCAGGAAAAATTCACCAATGGGGAAAAGGATAAAAGCACTATCATAGCAGAGGGGTGTTTCAGAATGAACCTGGATGGATGATCATGGTGAGGAAGCCTCAGGCACTTAGGGAGATTCCAAAGTGAAATTACAGTGGAGGCATGGTATTGAAATCTGGAAAGTCAGAAGCACATCTGGAGGGGAATGAACACTTTTGGTCTTGTTTCCCACAACAGCCAGCCCGATCGGAGTCCTCCAACTAAAGTGTTCTATTCCTGGTCCTTAGAACTTAATTCGTGTTTTCCCACTTCCATGTCTTTGTTCAAACTTTGCCTGCCATCCCTTTTCTTTCTTAGCAATTCAAATTCTATCCATAATTTTTTTGTCCAGTTTGAGTCCTGCATCCTTCAGTAAGCCTCTACACAACCAGCTCACAGTAATCTCTCAGTCTTCTGAACTAATTTCATTCATCATATCACTCATTTAACAATTAACTGCATAATTAATCAATTATTACTCCACTGTTCCATCTCTTTTATTGCTAACTTACACTATTTTGATTTTCTTGTCTTCCCTACTAGATTGCAAGGTCATCCTTAAATACAGGGACCACATCCAACTTCAATACATTTTAACAAAATATATTTAGGGCCTGCTCAGTACAAAATACTCTTCTTTCTCCTGGGAGTGATACAAAGTTTAAATAAGATGTAGTGCCTACTCTCATAGAGTTCATAATCTATTAGTATGACATACAAAAACAACTTTGTATTCCCACCACACCTTACACATAAGAGATGGTCATTAAATCTATATCTATAGATGATAAGCAGACTAAGTAGATAGATGGATGGATAGAAGAATAGACGGAGAGATGATAGATAGATAGATAGATAGATAGATAGATAGATAGATAGGCCTACACTGAAACTACTGACAAATTTTCTGGGATTAATAATCTCCTGATGACATCCTCATCAATTAGCTAGAAACTGGTGAGTTATTTGGAGCCCAAAAGTACTTAGAAGGAAAACAAACCAAATGTAAAGCGCACACCTACCCACCCACCCACTCCCCAAAAAAAAGAAAAAGAAAAATTCTGCACCAAGCATGGCTTACCTCTGCATTTTATCTAAATCATACCTCTTGATTTCATTCAGGCAGTAGTGAAACCCTGCACATGCTCAGAAAAACCTTTGGCTTTGCCACAATTCTAGCCTTGAACATTATAATAATATGATTATTATACCCCAGGGGCTTTATACGGATTAATGAGACATTTTCAAAGTACTTTGAGCTACTCAGTTGGGGGTGTTAAATAAATGGCATGTGTTATTACTAAAACTGCAATGTTGACTTGTTGTGATGGATAGTGATATCCAACAAAGGTTGAATTGTGCCCACCAGCTCACTTCCTGTATGCTAAGGACTAGCCTTCAGAAGGCAGTAGTTTTCAGTTATGATAAATATACATTGCAGTGAATAGTCAGTAATCAGGCACAAACAAGCTAGTCTTCCAAAACAGCACATATTAAGCACACATAAATGCTTATCATCAGGGAATTTAACTGTAGCAGCAATTTCACTGCCTTTGAAAGTTAGGAAATCTGGGTTCCAACCCCAGCTCTTTCGTTTTGTGACCTTGGACAAGCCACTTAAATCTCTGGGCGACTCAGTTTCCCCGTCTGTAAAATATATTTAAAAAAGAAATCACTAAACTCCCTTCTAACTCTAAAATTCTCTGACTCTAAAGGGTTCCTAGCAGGAGGCTGTAGTCTGAATCTGTCAAAGACATGAAGAAGGACGGAAATAACCCTATCCAAAGCAGAGCTCCTCAGCAGGGCGAAGACGCCTGAGACCATCCATCACAGGTCATCTTTGGCTCTGCTCTTTTTTGTCACTGACTAACACATTTTAGTGCTAATTTCTGAGAAATGAGGAATGAGTCACCTCCTTGTTTAGACACATGAGTATATTAAACATTTGGACTCAAAAAATTAACAGGGCCTTTGCCTTTCTGTGAGTTTTCTCAGTAGCAAATCAAACTCATTTTCAGGTGTCAAGTATGTAAATTACACAAAAGAGTGTGAATGACACATAATAAGATAGTGAGGTAGCTTTGCTTAATGGTTAGAGAACCTGACCTAAAACTGGGGTTCAAATCTCACCTACCAGCAATAGCTATTTGGCTTGTGGCAGGCTACCTAGGCTCTCCATTAGCTTCTCTATCTGTAAGGTGGGGATGATAATAGCATCTACTTCACAGGGTTGCAGAGAGGATTGAAAGGTAAAACATTTTGCAAATCTTGAAGCCTTTTTATAAATGTCCATTTTTATTACTCTGAAGATTTGTGAGTTAAAGGTATTTTGAGGGTTGACTACCTTCATATTGCATTTACTGAAGGTCTATTGCACCTCAGACTTGGATAAGCTGAGAGTATCCAGTGCAAACTTGGGTAGAAGGTAAACTGATAGAAATGAGTGGAAAGAGAGGAGAGTACACTAGAGTGGGCAGTGAAGAGATCCCGGATAGGTGCCACACCTATCTGGAGAACCAGAAGGGGAAAAGCAGTGAGAAAAACAGAAATATGTTTTTAACTCAATTTTATTCCTCTTGTTTGCATAAGGACACAGCGCATACACTCCTAGGCTCAAAGAGAGGACAATCCTTTTTGAAGATCAAGACTACCTAAAAATGCATACACTGTGGCTTTACAGAATTGCTAATGTCTACACTATTAGGAATACTAAAAACCACTTGTTAGGTTATGTGTGGGCCGGTGTGTATTTGGAGGGTGTGAAGGTGGAGTTATACACTGTGGTGTTCCAAAGAGTTCATTCAATCCCATCCCCTGAATTATTTACTATTTTTATAAATGACTGGGATCATGGAATAGAGGACACATGTTATAAGTCTGTGGATGACACTAAATTGGGCAGGTTTGCTAATTCCTTGGAAAATAAGGATTAAATTCAAAGTGACCTTGGCTATTTAGAGACATGGATTAAATGAAAAACAGGGACAAATGTAAGAGTCTAGCCTAGGAAAAAAAAGGTCAAGCAAGGGAGGTGCAATCCGGTGAATGAGTAAGTTATTTAACAACTAGAGCATGGCTTCCTTACCACAGGAGAAGCCAACAAGGCATTGAAAACACATTAAATATGGATTCTTGAAGCAGCTGCCTCTCCTCTCCCTCTCAGAGCTGTCTTGTTAGGGTCGTTGTTTTCTAAACCATACAGATTTGCCTGTAATGTCTTGTCTTTTCCCTATTCCCCTTTCCTTTCCCTCAAACCTACCCATATCTCTTTTCACCACCAATCTCCCAAAGGCAGCTCTTAAAGATTGGTTTGTCATCGTCATTCCCAACTAGCCTAAATTCATTGGAGACCAGATCCTTAACGTGTGGGGCTCTTCCCCATTTCTTTTAGTCTCTCCTATAGCATTCATGTGACCTACACGTAACGCATCTTCTCACAGCAGGAGGGACTCCCTGGAAGGATTTTTATGACCCCTTTTCTTCGAACTCCAATGAGACCGCCTGCAGCACCCATACCTCCCAGACAGTATCTCACCTTAGCAGGAGATAACTGAGAGCATATTGTCAGGTATGGGTCTCCCTCCTAGGAGTGTGCTCAGGATCCCAACACTAAAGTGTCTCGGTTTTTAGAGCTTGTACCAGAAGCATTACCATTCCACCCAAGCTTCCTTTCTGGTTCTCCCAGTCTTTTCCCATGTCTCGACCGCTGCCTTCTACTTCATCTTCCTGCTCCCAGGGTTCAGTGGAGAGAGAGCATCAGCCCTGAAGTCAAAAAATCTGAGTTGAAATCCTGCCTCTGCCTCTCACCTCTCCCTCTGACTTTGGGAAGGCCATTTAAGCTCCCTCATTTGTATGAAATGTGGGGTTGGGCTGGATAGCCTTTGAGGTCTTTTACAATTCAGGATACATGAGCCTTTGATACTTTATGCTGCCCCGCACCCTAACCGGGGTTTGTACCCCGGCTACAGGCTCTCTACCAACTTCCGAATGGACATGATGGAGCCCGGCATGCACCTCGAAGCCGGCTTGGTGTACTCGGCACACGCCACGTCCTTGACCTGGCTCATACTGGGGCTCTGGGTGGTACGATCCGACCCGGAGGTGAGAGCAGCGTGACCGGGCCCAGCTCAGGTCGGACTCACTGGGAGGAGGAGGGGCGTAGAGGCAGAGAGGAGAGGGCTAGTGTGAGCTGATTGCCCCGTGGAAAAAGGCTTAGTTCAGTCCTGACACGTAGTAGGCGCTTAATAAGTGCTTGTGGAATGAATGAAAGAAAACCTTTGAGAATCCACCCCCAAAGTGGTTATGCGTTGCCCTAGGCTTGGGATGGCAGAGAGACGACTAGGCAGGATGTTAGAGTCAGGTAAACCGCCCTTCAAGCCGAGTGGGGATGGGGCCGGGGTGCTGATGCCTGCGCTCCCTGAGGGTCGGAGAGGAGAGGTCTTCGTAGAGGTCTGGGGTGACACACCAGGTGGGACAGAGCCTAGACACTGAAGGAAATCTGAGCTCCCTCCCGAGCTCCTGGGGTGGGGAAGAGACTCTGGCTGCCCACAGCTGGCCAAGGGGGACAGGGGAGCGCGCTCCCGCGGCAGTGGGCGGGAAGGGCCGGCGCGCCCCCGCCGCGGTGGGCGGGAATCCCGAGGTGAGTGGAGTGGGGCGCCGCGCGCGCGCCACGCGGGGGGAGCTGACGGGGCGGAGGGAGGGGGAGAGAGGCGAGGCGCGGCGAGGCGAAGGGAGGGTTGGGGAGGGAGCTATCTGTCTTTGGAGGAGCCGAGGGGAGCTAGGCAGACCCAGACGGAGCCTCGCGGCGGCGGCGGCGGCAGCAGCAGCAACAGGCTGCGGGCTCGGCGGGTCTGAGCCGGCGGGCGGAGGGTGGGCACGGCGAGGGGAGGCGGTGAAGGGGCAGCAGCCGCCGCCACCGCCACCGCCGCCGCCACCTCCGCCGCCGCCGCCGCCTCGGCCGCCGCCGCCGCTGCCTTATGGACGAGCATCTCAGCCTCCTGCACTCGCCTCCACCACCCTCCGCCCGCCACCGCGCCCACCCCTCGGCGCAGCCCCAGCCCCAGCCCCAGGCAGGCGGTGGCGGCGCCCACACCCTGGTCAACCCCGGCTACACCGAGCCCGCCGCGGGGGCCGCCGCCGGCCCCGAGCTGCCGCCTGGCATGACCGTGGTACCGGGGGACCACCTGCTGGAGCCCGAGGCGGGCGGCCCGCAGCCAGGGGGCTGCGGCGGCGGCTGTGACCGTGACCGTGACCGCTACGAGCCGCTCCCGCCCGGTGGGCCGCCCGGCGGGGCGGGCTCGGGCGGCGAGCAGGACTGCTGCGGGGAGCGGGTGGTGATCAACATCTCCGGGCTGCGCTTCGAGACGCAGCTGAAGACCCTGTGCCAGTTCCCCGAGACGCTGCTGGGAGACCCCAAGCGACGCATGAGGTACTTCGACCCGCTCCGCAACGAGTACTTCTTCGACCGCAACCGGCCCAGCTTCGACGCCATCCTCTACTACTACCAGTCCGGGGGCCGCATCCGCCGGCCAGTCAATGTGCCCATCGACATCTTCTCCGAGGAGATCCGCTTCTACCAGCTGGGCGAGGAGGCCATGGAGAAGTTCCGAGAGGACGAGGGCTTCCTGCGCGAGGAGGAGAGGCCCCTGCCCCGCCGGGACTTCCAGCGCCAGGTGTGGCTGCTCTTCGAGTACCCCGAGAGCTCGGGGCCCGCGCGGGGCATCGCCATCGTGTCGGTGCTCGTCATCCTCATCTCCATTGTCATCTTCTGTCTGGAGACGCTGCCCGAGTTCCGCGACGAGAAGGAATACCCGGGGTCCTCGTCGCCCGACACCCTGGAAGCCGCCACCAACAGCACGTCGGGCTCCGCGGCGGGCGCCTCCAGCTTCTCGGACCCCTTCTTTGTGGTGGAGACCCTGTGCATCATCTGGTTCTCCTTTGAGCTGCTAGTGCGTTTCTTCGCCTGCCCCAGTAAGGCCACCTTCTCCCGTAACATTATGAACCTCATTGACATCGTGGCCATCATCCCCTACTTCATCACCCTGGGCACCGAGCTGGCCGAGAGGCAGGGCAATGGACAGCAGGCCATGTCCCTGGCCATCCTGAGGGTCATCCGGCTGGTGCGGGTCTTCCGAATATTCAAACTCTCCCGCCACTCCAAGGGGCTGCAGATCCTGGGGCAGACCCTGAAGGCCTCCATGAGAGAGCTGGGGCTACTCATCTTCTTCCTCTTCATCGGGGTCATCCTCTTCTCCAGCGCCGTCTACTTTGCGGAGGCAGACGACCCCACTTCTGGCTTCAGCAGTATTCCCGATGCCTTCTGGTGGGCGGTGGTGACCATGACCACAGTAGGTTATGGCGATATGCACCCAGTGACCATCGGGGGCAAGATTGTGGGATCTCTGTGTGCCATCGCTGGTGTCCTGACGATTGCCTTGCCGGTGCCAGTGATTGTTTCCAATTTCAACTACTTCTATCACCGAGAGACGGAGGGTGAAGAGCAAGCCCAGTATATGCACGTGGGGAGCTGCCAGCATCTCTCTTCTTCAGTTGAAGAGCTAAGGAAAGCTCGGAGTAATTCCACTCTGAGTAAGTCAGAATACATGGTGATCGAGGAGGCGGGTATGAACCATAGCACCTTCCCCCCAGCCCCCTTCAAAACGGGAAACTCCACGGCCACCTGCACCACGAACAATAATCCCAACTCGTGTGTCAACATCAAAAAGATATTCACCGATGTTTAATACATGATACAAGTGACATGCTATGCTTAGTATTGTGTGGAACGTGCCCCATTGGTCTGTGTATGCCCTCGTTTTTATACATTTCCAGACCATTCATCCAGAGAATATGGAAGACACACTTCATCCACTTCGCCCCGTCCCATGTTGCTTCGTACCAAAACAGGTGTCTTTTGCAAATGGGCTGCGTTTCCTCTGCTCCCCGTTTTTTTTTTCTTTTTAATCTTGCAAATAGCGGAAATGCTGTTTGTGACTTTTAGTTTTGGTTTCTGGTAAGCTCTGAAACAATGAAACGTGTAGGTGGGGAGGGGAATTAAGAGTGCTTTTAGAGTAACGGGTTTAACTACATAACTAAAGGCAGTTTTTGTTTTTGTTTTTATTTTACTTTATTCCAGTCAGTGGGAGGACCTTCTAGCATTGTTTATTGTGCTTGTAGGTGAATTGCCTAGCCTAAAGGATCGATCAATTAAATTCTAATTAGTGCAATGATGTGTAAATCCGTTGTAAATTTATTCAGTCTATACCTGAACTCTCCCTTTGAAATGCCCCTCCCCAGAATTACATATTTCTGAAGGAAATGCTTTCTTCAACTCAAGACTGAATGATTTGACTAACTGTAGTTTAACACTGTGGACTGCTTAAGTATTTGGAAAGCGTTAGATTTAACATTAAATCATTGTGAAGAAGTTCTGTGCACGCCCCCCAGCCAAAACCAATCGTAATCTAGAAACAGCGATGTTTTCAACGCTGCTGAGAGAAACGAAAGATTTTTTTTTCCTAATGCATCTGAGAGATAAGCTTCTGCAATATCACAAGAAGATTAAAGTGACAGACACCCCTTCCAGCGGAAGTTACTAATTCGGACCTGAGTGATGCAGTTCCTATAGCAACCGTCGTTTCCTGGGAAACCCGAAAAAGGTTGTCATGGCATCTCTCTCTAGCCCCACCCCCCCGCTTCCCCTTGCTGTTTCCACAGTAACCTTTTCCAGATGGTTCCTACTTACATGATTTCACAGGAAAACCGCTGTTTGAGTAAACCGCACAAAGAAAAGTTAATCTTAGATAATCTGAGATGTGGGTACTAACAATCATCAAACTTTTATGTGAAAAAAAAATCATTGGAGTCATCCAAGTATCCACTGAATCAAGAAAGAAAATTATCATCTTTGGAATGTTAGCTATGTAAACCACGGTGAGACATGTCCTGAATCAAACACCTGTTAATAGGCAATAATTTTAAAAGACACTGCCTCCAGTTTTCCCTCCTCAAGAAATTTCTGGCAGATAAATGAAATTGGAGAGCATATTTCATTGTGTCCGATCCTTATACAAATTAAAGATTCAATTAGTGCACCTTAAAAAAAAACTCATAGTGACCTCCAGAATTCTCTTTAAAAAAAAAAATTACTCAGACCCCCAACAACAATTAACATTGTCTGAGCTGCACAACACTGGAAGAGCTAGCTAAACCTTTAAAATGCAAAACGTTCAAGTTTTAATGGGGAAAAAGGAAAGACATTGATAAAGAGGAGGGACAGGAAGTAACCAAACCTTGGGGAAAATACCTGCCTGTTTCAACTACAAGCCAGGGGTTGCCAGACAGCAGATAGAATCAGGTGAGCTTTGTGTTGTCTGTTGAGAAGAGTAAGCTTGTGCAGGGAATTGGACAAACACTTCTCATCCCTAGATTGCAATGTCATTTGAAGAACAAATAGTTTCACACAAATGCCATGTTAGGATGGAATACATCTTTCCTTAGAACTTTGGCTACCATAATGTTTCATTTCCATTGGTCACCAAATGGTTACTGTTCCATTTCCATGGGTATGCATTGTTTAATGTAAATGAGGATTGATAATCACTGCTCATGCACCCTTCAACCCATGCAGTGTTGAAATGACTATTTCCAATAACCTATTTCCTCTTGCAGAGATAGGAGACAGTCATCTCATTTTGAGATAATTGGTCCATTTTTAATTTTCAGTGCATTACAGTAATATAAGAAAGTGCTAGTATTGTCCATGTAATTGGAACTAGCTTGCTAATTACAATCAAGTCATAATAACATTTCATTTTACAAGTGAGAAAAGGATCTTTTTTTCCCTCCAGAAATTAATTTATTCTTTTATGTAACCTGAAAGTTAACCTTTTAATACTTGGTATTATTTAATCACAGGGAATAGATGCCATTTATTCTTTTACGTGGAGGATATTGACTGTTAAATGATGAAGGGTTGTGTTTATTTTCTTATTTATACTGGAAAATTACTTTCTATCTTAAAAATTGTGATTTTTATTATAGAATCATCTCCGTCTTTTGCTTTATTACTATCTTTTCCTATTCATAAAATATTTTCAGGGAGAAAGAAGTGTGCCTCATTTCATCCAGTGGGGTATTATTTAAAAAGATGTGGTGGGAATATTGGTGGGAAGAGGAGGTTGTCAGATGAGGCTGATACTCAGCAGTGTTGAGAATTGAGATAAAATGTAATATCATTTGGCTTCTTCTGTGAATCTATCCTTGGTGTCAGCATTTCTTTACATCACTCAATGCATCTCAGTGGAGTTCATCTCCTTAAATGTTTCCTAGGCAACTCAGTAAAATGCCCCTTATACTGGTGTTTACCTTCTATCTAAACTTACTGCATCTTAAATGACTAGACATTTCCACAATGGCTCATTTTTAGCCCTGATTTATTGGAAATAGTGTAGGAATGATGAAGTGTTAGAATTGCTTTTACATATTAAATAAAAGGTCTTATGAGCATAAGGGTGAACAAAGTTCATTGGGCATTTTACGTTTATTTAGAAAATATAGATGTACAGATGAGTTCTGTAGATGAACAAAGGTTATGCCACCACCTGTAAAGCTGTGTCGATCATATAGTCTATAAATATGGATATAATGCTTTTTTTCAAGAAAAAAAGGTTTTTTTTCAAGAGAAGAAAGTCTTAGTGATAATCATCAAGTGTGAAATTTTATCACAATTCCCTACTGGAAGCAAACCCAAAAAACAAAACAAAACAAAACCCTCACTATTTTGTATCTTTTTTATTACTTAAGAGGATAGGGAAGAATTGGAACTAGACCTCTTATTTCACTCATCTAGGTAAATCTGGGTGATGAAACTATTCTTCCCATTATAGTTTGTCATCTTCTCTGCAATTTATAGTCTTCAAAAGTTGCCTAGCCTGGGACTGAGAGGTTGAGTGATTTGTCCAGCAACATAGAACTGGTAAATATTAGAGGTGGGGCTTGAGCCCAGGTCTTCCTGGTCCCATGCTGCCTGTTGTTTAAAATAATAATAGCCTCAAATATTCAAATGAGCCTGCAATTTCAAAAATTTGGGTGTTTTAACCAAAATTTGGTTTGGGTAAAATTTGGTTGGTTTTCACCACCAACAATGCAGAGTGCTACTTTTCCGTGGCTGCCCATCCATTGCTACTCATGCCCATGTTCTCCTATAGATTCACCATAGGAGGTCCACCTAGTGCACTGGAGGCCTTCCTCAACTTAAGAATAACATATATGTGTATATATACACATATATACATGCACAATAAACATACACACATGTGAATAATCAGTGAAGGATCCATCAAGTTCTAAGACTTTGATTGATTTTGCAAAGAAGTAACCTCATTCAGTGAACATTATACAGAAGACATGTATAAGTAATTTAGAATTCACTTGCAATGGAACAATGTATTATCTTCATAAGTGAATTTCATATATTAAAAATGACCAAGCTTCATTGCTTTTAAACACCTAAAATGTGTAAAGAAATACATTTTAATGCTTTTACATGTAGCTTTCCATTTGAGCTCAGCCACATTCTTCTAAAGCAATTTAATAAATTTTAGAAAAGATCTCATCGCCAAAAAAAAAAAAATTATCCGATCTGGTAGAGTGAAAATTAACCCTTTAATAATTGGCAATATTTAATCAATAGAATTACTTACCACCTATTCTTTTATAAGACTGAAGAGATTGGCTTTTCTAGTTATAAAGGATTATGTTCTTATGGGATTTATTCATTTAATCCCATACCTGAAAAGTATAGTCAGTTTGATGGAATCTGAGAGAAGAGACATCAGATATTTTTCAATTTTAAGATGAGTTTGATTCTTTCTAATATTAGGTCAAAATCTTTTAATCCTGGTATTAGGGAATTGTTGTTTCGCATCTTCTTATACTTTTTTGTTGGTTAACTGAAATATCATTTCAGATAGCAGCATATACATTGGATTCTTTCTTATTTTTCAAGGGTAGGTCTGAACTAAGTTTAGGGGATTGCTTTGGACAAAGATGATGAAAACAAATATAAAGTCATCATTTCATTGTCCTTTCTAGCACCTGTATCACTGCACAATGTTGAGGGATAGCCTATTAGGCAGCTACATGATACAGTAGATGGAGTACTGACTTGGAATCAGGAAGACCTAGGTTTGAATCCTGCTTCTGAAAATTACTAGCAGTGCAACCCTGAGCAAATCATTTAAACTGTGTCAGTTTCCTCATGTGTAAAATGGAGCTTCTAATAGCTTCTACCTCATAGAGTTGTTGTAATGCTCAAATGAGATAATGTATGTAAAGTGCTTGACAAACATCAAATTTAGCTTAGTTTTTCTTATAATGGAGAGAAATCTGGATTGGATACGAATCCTGCCTTTGCTATATGTCGGTTATGGAAAGCAAGTCAATTTCTTTATCTGTAAAATAATAGTTGGACTACCTACCCTGCAAGGTTGTTATTAGGATCAAATGGGATGATGTTTGTAAAGTTTCTTGTAATCTAAGGCAAATATGAATTTAAGTTAGTATGTATACTTAAAACATGAAAGAAAATTATGCCTGCTTTATTAATGCCCTCAATAATTTGCTAAATGAACACATCATTTCCATAAATAAAATGTGGATTTGTGACCAATTTGGAATGTGGTACAGATGAACTAAAATTTGTTTTGCTAATTAATTTCACCCCCATGACCAGGGACAACATATCTTATTTCAATTACCTGCTCTGTGTATTGTAAATGGGCAGCTGGGTGATACAATGGATAGAGAGCTGAGTCTGGAGTCAGGAATACCTGAGTTAGACTCCTACTTCAGACCCTTGTTTGTTGTGTGAGCCTGGGCAAGTCACTTCACCTCTATTTGACTCAGTTTCCTCATCTGTAAAGAAGATAATGGAGATAATAATGATACCTATCTCCCAGGGTTGTTGTAAGGATCAAATAAGATAATAATTATAAAGCCCTTAGCAGAGTACTACAGGCTCATGGTGTGTGCTATATAAATGTTAGCTATTATTAAATGCATAATGTTGGTCACAAGAAGGCTCTGGTGAAGGCATGTGGGTGGATTAGTGGATATTCGATACAAAAAACAAATTAAAGTACATGCTTTTTAATTCATGAGTTAGAAGTTCCATATGTAGAGCAATAATATTATTTTCATACCAATAATATTAATTTGTATTTGGAACCATCATGAAGTGATTAAATACAACTAGAAATATAAATTGGTATTCATTCAATCAATAAGCATTTATTCCATAGCCACCATGAACCAGGTACCATTCCAGGTACTGGAGCAGCAAATTAAAAAAATGAAGCAATCCCTACTTTTAGGACCTTACATGTAATAAGGAAGAAGGACGCTAGCAGTTGTGAGGAATCAGGAAAGGTTTAGGGTAAGAGATGATGTTTGAGTTGAATCTTGGAATTAAAAGCAATTTTATGAGGCAGAGGTAAGGAGGGAATGTGGGCCAAGTATCAGAGATGACCAATGTGAAGGAAAAGCAATGGGAGAAATGGAGAGAAGGCCAGTTTGGCTGGATAATAGAGATCAGGAAGGTGATTAATGTATAATGAGACTTTAAAAAAGTTTGGGCCAAGTTGTTAAGGGCTTTAAAAGCATAACATGGAATTTATAGTTTTATTTTAGAAGCAATAGAGAATCACTAGAGTTTTTTGAGTAAGGAAGTGATGTGGTCAGTTTAAGAAGTCTCCTTGGTAGCTATATGGAGGATTGACTAGAGTGGAAAGAGATGAAGCAGGGAGAAAGACCATTTGAGGAGTCAATGATGAGAGCTTGAACTAGGATGGTGGCTGAGTGGATGGAGTGAAGGTGTTAGAAGTGAGAGATGTTGCAGGGATAGAGACGACAAGATTTGGCTACTGAGGTGTGAAATTAGGATTCAAAGATGACATCAAGATTGTAAACCAGGAGACTGGAAAAACAGTGGTGCCTTGACAGAAATAGAGGGATTCAGTTGCTCCAAACTATAAAATTGAATGTCAAAATTGAGATTTTAAATGTACAATAAAAAAAGAAATTTAGCATTATGGTTTATTTTAGAACCATTCAATTCCAATACATATGCTATATTCAAGTGTTTTACCATCCTGTATATTATAGCAACTTCATTTATGTAATATCTGCTGATATTCCACTTATATAGGAACTATAACTTTAATTTTCTGACTGTGTACATTTAAATTTTCCGTATAGCCCTTCTAAGCTCTTCCCACCTTTTAGCTGTGAATAAAAAGTGATAGCCCCTCCCATGTGAGAATTGCAAGGCACTAAGCACACCTTCTTCTTCCCCAAGTCTGAAAACTTGGGAAACAGGATGAGATACCATTCCAAAGTGAGAACTGCAAAAAAGGCATTTAGGGGGTGGGTGAGGTATTTTTTTTTCCCCCTCTATCTCTCACTTTTAAACTGAAGATGAAACTCATGCTTTTTTCCCCCCTCCTACTATGCTATCATTTTCCATTTGGGGTATATATACGTATTTTTTTTCTAATTTTTCAGGGTTTCATGTATCATAATGTAACCAAACATCTGATTTGATTCACACAAAAGCAGCTGTCAATAAACTCGGAAATATGGTAAATTGGGGTTAAAAGAAGGAAGGATGAATGATCCAGGCTAGGAAGCACATCATTGTGGCTAAGCTTCTGCCCTGACCCTAGAAAAGGGCTACCAGAAGCAGGGGCTTCTGGGAAATTGTTGTAGGTAACTTTCACCTTTTTAAGCTGATGTAATTTGAGTGACGCGTTAATTGTTAAAAAACTGATTTCAATTGACTGTCCACATTTTAAAATTATCCACAGATAAATAAATTAAAGGAGCATCCTGAGTGCTGCCCTCCACTAAAGCCCTACTTGGATGCCTCCTTGGGGTACAGAGAATCTGAGTTCTTGATGGGTATGTCAACAAAGCACAAGCTCTGGTGGGTCTTAGCAAGCTAGAAAGACTTCAGTTATTGACCCAGGCATAGACTGTATAGACCAGTCCTGCTAAATTCACAAAATTGTCTCCTCACTAGAAAACTGGCTGCCAAGGGTTCAATTTTTCAGCCATAATCTACATGGAGGAATTACCAGGAATATTAGCTGAGGAAATACTCACCCACATTGAAATCCTTGACTTTTCAGAGTGTCCAAATATGCTATCCATAGTAAAATATTTTTTTCTTCCTCAAGTCTTAAGAACAATAGGCTTAAAAAACCCATTTTTGTTGTTTTTAACTTATTTTTTTTCAGTTGCATTGTTTAGCAAAAGTATAGCTCTGGAAATTAGACTATTTGCTTCATGATGTTTGCATTTTCTTTGAAGATATTTTATCACTGTTTTTATCTAAATAGGGAAGGAAACATTACCAGATATGCTAAAGTTAAAAAAAAAAACTTTTTCATGTGATTTTGGGCAGGATATAGTACTTCTTGCTTCAGTGTACTTGAGGGATCTGTGATTTCATCAATGTGGGTATTCTCTGCACTTAGCCCTAAGTTAGCAGCCCTTCTACAACTTAGTAGGGTATTTTCAAGATTTTCTTTTGCTGAAGAAAACTTTACTCTGTAGTCAAAGTAGTGTTGAACTTACAGTGTTTTGTGGTGGTTGTTCACTTGTTTCAGTTGTGTACAATACTGTGACCCTGTTTAGGGTTTTCTTGGCAAAGATTATGGAGTGGTTTGCCATGTCCTTCTCCAGCTCATTTAACAGATGAGGAAATGGAGGCAAACAGGGTTAAATGACTTGCCCAGGGTCACACAAGTTAGTAAGTTCCTGAGGCCAGATTTGAACTCAAGATGAGTCTTCATGACTCTAGCTATTCACTGCACCACCTAGCTGCCCCCCAATAGTATTTAGATGAGCATAAATGGTATTTTATAGTACCTAAAATGAATTTGTTTTGTAGGAATAGCTTTTATTTCAAGGATAGCAGGGACCACCATCAAGTGGGGTAACAAGGAGAAAGGAAGAAGCAACTTCATTCTTCTCCACTCGGAGTTCCCCTCAAGTCCTTCTGTAAAAGCCTATTATTCCATTTTGATGAAGAAGCAGGTAGAGAAAGCTTGCTTCATGGAAATTCATTTTTTTACTCTTTGGGGTTTTTCTCTATTTAAGAAGCAATCTTGATATAATAATGGTATTTACTTAGAATGGATTGAAATAGTCTGAAACAGACTTATTCTATTCTCTTAAAACTCAATAAAGATTTGTTTATTTAATGATCTAAGTAGTACAGCAAAGAACCTTTAGAAAGCCTATCTATATTCCTGGCAGACATGCTGAAGAATTTCCCCCTAGGCTCAGTCTTATTACTAAGAAGTCCTAAAACTCAAGACTTGATTGAGATAATAATAATATGTAGAATTTACATAGTGCTTGAAGATTTGCAAAGAACCTTACAAAGTTGTAGCAGTCCTGGGAAGTAAATGCTGTTATTAATCCCATTTTACAGTTGAGGGAATTGAGACAGACATAAGTTGTGACTTACCCAGGGTCATACAGATAGTAGATGTGTGAGGCCAAATTTAAACTCAGCTCTTCCTGCCTCTAGGACTGGGGCTCTTTGTCCTGCCGCCTAGCTACCTGTTAACTGCTGCCTGAACGGTGACGTCCATGTGTGTACTTTGATGGACCTAATATTTAATCCATGTTTTACTCTCTTCATTGGTAAAAGATTGAACCCCCTTTGTGCCTTCTCATCGTGTATAATTATTGTCTGTGTTTCCCCATTAATCCTCCACAGAATTTTTACACAATGTGCTAAAGATACAATTCTTACTTTTTTAATATTTTGAAGATATTATTGTACCACAGGTTAATGATAAATAGTCAAGAGAACACAGAGAAGGCTCCCCTGTCAAAATGTACTGGAGGGGGGAGAAGAAATCATACAGGATAAGAAGGCATGGATGGGCTGTGATTTTCATTGATGAAAATAGCCATGTTGATGAGACTATGGTGGAACATTGAAGCACCAATGGATCTCTTTCTACCTGTTGTCTCTTGTTTTCACTACATGGTTGAGCTGTTTCCTTTTTCGGTCATTCATAATCTACAATATCCTCAATGATATTTTTGTTCCACTTCTTGCTTGCAAAATCATCATTTGTAACATATTATAGCCCGTTTAGACCTACCATGCATCTTTCCATTGCCATAGGGTTATTCTGAGGTCAGTGCTCAATTATTTGCAACCATATAACATGGGTTTTTGTGGCAGAAAGCAATTTGGGATCTTTGAAAAGCACTGCATGGTTTCCCAAATGTCATCTAGTTTGAGCTCCTATTACTCAATGTTGAGCCCTGATCATTGTCCATCCAAAGCACCTGCTGCAGCTGGACCTATTCAAAGGGCTCTCCATCCATCTGCATGTCATTGTCTAGGCAAAAGGCTTTTCCATCTACTTCATTTTCTCTACAGTGAATGGTTCACATTGCAGTGGGTTTCACTTTGTAGTGTTGGAAAACTCAATGTAATTAGTATAATTTCATTTGTAAATAAGATCATTTAGAGAAACTTGCTGTTAAGGTAGAATTTTACTTAGAATTTATCCACTATGCCTTAAATAATGCTGGCAAATAACTTATGTAAATATATGTAAATTTACCTTGCCTAATGTCAAAACTGAGCAGATCATTGAGCCTTTAAAGTTACCTCCATAATCATGTCGGTCAGAAACTTTTGGGAGAGGTTTTGATGAGAACCTTCAAGATTTTATTTTACTCTACTCAGTCAAGTACTTTATAAAAGGTGATCACTACAGCAGGATTTTAAATCGTGCCACTCAATTGTGTGCCTATAAAGATATGGTTTGACACAGAAAAACATCTGACAAAGGCTGCCTGTTTCACACAAGCATAGTTTTAGAGATGGAAAAAGTCTTAGTAGTTTTCCCAGCCAACTCCCTTGTTTTACAGATGAGGAAATTGAGGCCCATAGTGATTAAATGACTTGCCTAGATACTTTCATAGGTGGTAGTTGCAAAGCCTGGATCTTAACCTATATTTCTGAACTCAAAATCCACTGCTCTTTGCACTAAACTATATTTCTTTGTCATATTTTCCTTAAGAGTATCCTTGATAGGGGGCACCTAGGTGGTGCAGTGAATAGAGCGCCAGCCCTGGAATCAGGAGGACCTGAGTTCAAATCCGGCCTCAGACACTTAACACTTACTAGCTGTGTGACCTTTGGCAAGTCACTTAATCCCAATTGCCCTGAATTCCCCCCTTCAAAAAAAAATTAAAGAAAAAGAGTCTCCTTGATGTGTGTGTATACCACTTTCAGGAAGATTTTATAGAGATGAAAAATAGGCACATGGGTCAGTAGTTACTTTTTCTTCTTGCATATTGTTCTTTTTTCTTGTAAAAGCTTTGTACATGATCTCTTTGATTATCTTTTTAAATTCTCTTAAGAATCAATCCCTGAATTCTTTTTAAAATGCTATCACTTTTGCATGAATTTCTTCTGTATGAGTTTGGCCAAATTAATTCATTTTTCTCAAATTTATATTGTTTTAAGTTATACATCACTTCCTCAAACAATATGTCTGATAGAGATGTGGTAGAGTGTGACCTTCTTGAGGACAGGAACTGATTACCATTTTTGTCTTTATATTCCTTATACTTAATAGTCCCTTGTGAATAATAGAAGATTAAAAAAGTACTTGCTGAGTTGAATTTGGGACCAAATACGCAATTCTACTGTCATTACCCTTTAAAATAGATTACTATAAAAATTAAATAAATTCCAGCATATATGTTCCATTTTATATCTAACTTCCTTCAAGTATGTATAGATATGTACAATGTAAATACATTCAAAATAAGCTAGTATAGCTGAGCCTTGTTTAAAGTTCCCTGTAGACTCATTTTCTATTTAGCTGGTTTTTGCTAATTTGTGAAACAGTACTTTATAGTCTTCTATCATCCTCCTCCATAAGTTTAAGAAATTATCTTTTTAAAAGTTTGGTTTGTGCCTTTTGTTTTTCTACCACAGTCATTTCCTGATGAACTTTCTTGTGTAATGAAGAAAAGCAGTTAAAGCAATGTGGTGACCACGTCTACCATCATGTGTAATATTCGTCATCTGTGGTCTCCCCCTTCTTTCTACCTGGAAAAGGGCAGTGTGTTTTTATTTTCTATCTTCTATACTAGAACTATTATCTCCATAGTGTCTTACAAGCAATAATATAAATTATCTAAGTTAACAAATGTTTATTCTGCTTGCAAACTAGTGTTGCATTTGGTTGTCATTTCTGCTTTGCACAGAGATTAGACATTTGCTAGCTTAAGCAATTCGTAGGCTCTTTTTGCTTCCTTCTTGTAGTGACTCTTTTGAATGTTAAATTTTTCTTAGAAATAATGAGAGTCAATGTGTTTCTTTTCTCGCCTACTTTTAGTCAAGACCTTGTTTACATAGGTAAGATTGGAGTTGCAGTAATAACACGTAATGGTTTCTTGCTTTTATTCCTCTCATATTTACTTTGATTTTTGTTCTAATATGCCAATATTCTTATTGCCCAAAGATAGCTAATTTTGAAATGACCGCTATATCTATAAGTAGTTATTCCCTTTCTTCTAAGACACAGTTTCATTTTTTATGATGCAACTAGGAGGCAGCCTGCTACTGTAGCTAGGTGGCCAGCCATGGAGTTCAAAATGTCTGGGTTAATTTCTATATTGGCTTTGTTGCCATGAGCAGATCACAATCTTTCATAGTCCCCTAACTCCAGTCAACTCTCTAAGACTATATGCTATAGACAAATTGCTGAGCTATAACAGAGCTGTATTGGTGGCAAGTGTGAAGGCAGTTCTTAATTTTTGACTTAGTAACCTCACCTTAACAAAACCTAACTCATGGAATAATCACAAGAAGGAAAAAGTCAGGGCCATTGCACCTAGTCAAGAGGTTGTTGAATTAAATTAAAACAAAATTAAAATTAAACAAAACAATTCACAAACTTTCTGTGAAAATTTACTTAAACATTCCTTAGAGATGAAGCCAGAGCAAGAATCTCAACTCTCCTTGACGCCTTGGTGACATATAAATCATCATCCTCAATTAGCCTATTTGTGTTATACTTAATCTGTAACCTAACTTGGTCTACATAGAGAGTCTGATTAGATTTGTTTATGTAGGAGATTATAGCTGTTTAACTTTGTTCATCTTTTTTGACCTACATACAAAGAAACATTGAGACTTGGGGGTCTACTTTTTCTTTAGCTTTTATGATGTGAGAGGAATGTACAATATTTCAATGTGTAAAAGAATTATTTCTATGTCATTATGACATAATTTTGCCTAGGAGAGGCCCTGTCAGAATACTAAGGATGCCTGAATCGGTACTTGATTTAATAATAAGACCTAGGTTTTTACCCCTATAATTCTTGCATTATGTAAATATATTTGTCAGTGGTTACGTACCATGTGAACTCAAAAAGGAGACTTTTTCTCATGACAAAGGTGTTTCCACACCAGGAGTTCACTACATTGATGAAATCATAGGTTTGGACCAAAAAAGTCATTAAATATGTTATAAGCAATTTTTAACTGTTATGAGAGTTTTTTTATTCCCTTTTATTATTTTTTATTACTTGGGGTAAGAGCTGCTGGCCGAAACTTGTCCCATGGGATATTAAAATTTTACTTAAGATTTCAAACATTCTTCAGAAAAGAAGCCAAAGGGGAATAAAGGCTTCCCAAGCTAATTTAACTTGCTTTATTTGTGGAAGTATCCCCCTGGCTCTGACTCTGTAATGTGTAAATCTCCCCTTCTCAATTAGACTTTTGTAAAATCTAAACCTTGGAAATAGCTTTGAACATGTAGCTAAGTCTGTTTGGCTAAGTTTGCTAAGAAGAAATAAGTTTGTTATATATCAAAAATTATTTCTCTATCTCTCTGATGTAATTTTTTTCCTTTTTATAAAAGCTTTGTTAGAAACTTCAGTCAAGGTCCAGGTTTTTTTTTGTTTTTGTTTTTTATCCTAAACCTGTGCTTAAGCACAATAAACCCTAAGTTTGAACCTCTGGAATTCATATGTTATTATAGTTATTCAGCAATAGTTAATCTACCACATGAACTCCATGAGAATCTTTTTTTTTTTCTCCAATGATGGATGCTCCTCATACATGACATCTTCTATCTCCCTGAAAAAAATATTTATGAAATGTAACAGCAACATTTTTATGTCATCTGGCCTCTCTTTTGCCTTGATCCAAAATCATGTTTCCCAATATTTTAACTTCACTTCTAAATTCTTCCTTTTCCTGGATCGACATAACTAGGTATTAAGATACACATCAGCTTTATATGGATGACCTCATCAAGTCCTTCATAACATTACTGCATCTTATCATTTGCAGAAATACTGGAACATAGGCTTTCTCCCAGTATATTCTATTAGGGTGGTTTGTAGCTTCATTTTTATAAAATGTACATTTTTATGAACAACATTTTAATAATCCTAAATAATCTCTCTAATCAGGGTAGTTTTAAGATGAATGATAAAATCACAAGAAATTTGAAGTTGTTGGGAGTTCATTTTTTTAACAGTGATATAGTGATAATTGAAAAGGTATAGAACCACTGTGTCAAGAAGTCACAGAAAAGACTGATCCGTGATCCATCACCAAAGTTTAAGTGGACAATGCCAATGAGTAGACAATGGAAACAGGAAAGACAAGAAATGGATTATGATTAGGATACTTAAGGAAGTCCTGGTGATAGAATTATTGTGAGTGCAGTTGCAATGAATTAAAGGATGGGAGTATGCAGAAAATATGAAAGTTGTCTTAATACCATACAGTATAGTAAGAGATACTCACCTTTTTTCCTTCCTTTGCACCATGAAATGGAGATTCTCCAGGTCAGCAATGGGAATGAAGTCACATAATCCTACTCATTTCTCCCTTTTTCCTAGACTTATTTCCAGATAAGTAAGAGAATAAGCTGGTTGCCATCTGTAGTCTCTGCATACCTGGAAAGCATTTTACTTACATCAATTATAGACAACATAAGGAAGGAAGCCTTTTTCACTTATCAATTATGTAGCTTTTCAGCAGACTTACAAAAAGGTTGAATTCAGGTGGGGAAGAGATGAGATTTTTTCTTTTTTCTTCTTTGAAGATATATTGCTACTGCCTTCCTAGTTATAGAAGGAAATAGATAAGCAAAGTGAATATTTTTCCTTTATTCACTTTTCTTGTATTTTGAGACTTTTTAAAGTATTTGTTAATTTTATAAGCTTTTATTTTCTCTTTATTATCTTTTGTCTTTATTTTCTTTTATTATCTCTTCCTGCTCCTCCTCCATTGAATGATTAAAAACAACAACAACACAGGACAAACACACAGTCTAGCAAAACAAGTTCTCGCATTGTCTATATCCAAAAATCTCATTCTATGTTTTAATTCTATCCCCTCTCTGGTAGGGGGTCGATGGCTATAGCATGATTCATCTTCAGTCTTCCAGACATGTGGATCTCTGGTTGCATTAATCAGAACTCTGAAGTCTTTACATGTAGTTTTTCTGTATAACATTGTTGTCATTGTGTAAATTATTCTAGTTTTGCTCACTTCACTCTGCATAAGACCATAGAGGTCTTCCCAGTTTCCTCTGAAATTATCCATTTCATTATTTCTCGTGGTACAGTAGTATTCCATTACATTTGTGTGCCACAATTTCTTTAGCTTCCCCCAATTGGCAGTCAAGACCTTGGCTTCCACTTTGATACTATTATAAAAATAAATGTTATAAACATTTTTATACATGTGTGTCCTTTTCTACTTTCTTTGCCCTTTATGGGAAATAGGCCAATGGGGTATGCACAGTTTAATAACATTTTGGGCATATTCCAAATTGCTTTCCAGAATGGTTGGGCAAATTCAAAGCTGGACCACCACTATGTGTCTGTTTTTCCTCAGAGAGGATCTTTTTCTGTTTGTTTGTTTTGTATAGTCACCATGTTTGTGATTTCATCATTCATTTTTACTACTTAGCCTGGCAATCTGAGTTTAATTTATAACTTGGGTATAGAGTTATTACTATTTATTATGGCACTAAAATAACAAGTCTTATTTACTCTGATATTTTGTATTCCTACCATGTATGATATGACTTCAGTAAACTACTCCCTCTATGTCCAATAATTGGCTTTTTAAAATAAAATGTTTTATAATAAACATCATGTTATATTAACAGACAAAATATGTCAAATTGACATAGGGCAAACTTTAATTGTGTAAATAAAACATGTACAGTAGTTCATTTCTTCAGTGAGCTTTGTTCCTAAGGCATTACGCTAGAACCAGATTTTATACATTTTACAGCAGAAGTTTTAACTAAACCTCAAAAAGTCAGATGATCCTAATTATATTAGTAATTCTAAAAGTTAAGATGCTTATTATTCATTTAGGTGATGCTTAGACCAATACTGGGGCAGCTAGTGGCCCAATGGATGGAACATGGGGCTTGGAATCAGGAAGACTCATCTTCATGAGTTCAAACGTGACCTCAAGATACTTACTAATTGTGTGATCCTAGGAAAGTCACTTAACCCTATTTACATCAGTTTCTTCATCTGTAAAATGCACTGGAGAAGGAAATGGCAAACTACTCCAGTATCTTTTCCAAGAAAATCCCAAAATGAAGTCATGAAAAGTTATACTCAATTAAACAACAAAACAAATAGAGCAATACTGTAGATTAAAAATCTGGATGCTCACAGCGAATTTTCTAGTTTTCTGAAAGAACCCAAATTTTAGCAAATGATCAAGTTCCAGTGATTTTGAGTTTCTTTGATTTGACTTTAGTGTGTCAGTTCAGGAGAGGAGCCCAACAGATGATCATATAGTCTTAGAAAGGAACATGGAGGGTTTTTCCTTACTGTTTTGGTTAGCATGAGTAATAGAGCTCATAAGTGCTATATATGGGAAACTTAGAAATTCCCAAAGTTGTTGGGTCTGAAATATTTTCCTTATCAAAGATATGGTTTAAGCTATCTAAGGAAAGCTTTATCATACTGTTGTATGAATTAGAAAGCTGACTCCCAACCAGTGCAGAGGAATCAAGCATAACCATAGCACAGAAGTTCGCAAACTTATTTGGTCTACTGCCCCTTTTAAAAAAATTACCCAGTGACCCTCTGGAAATCTTTAGCCCTTTATATTTTTTTTGGAAATTGATGTCATTTCAAAAAAATATAAAATATTTTTTAACAAAACATTGCATTTTAAAATTAACAATTTATTATAAACTTGGTTTTTTTTTCTGCATTGAAATTTTGATGATGCAATATTTCATCATATAACCATACAGTATTGTATTGTAAACAAGTCATTACACACATATTCCTGCCATGCATGTTGAACTTCCTGACAATACACAACATGCTCACCTGCCAACACTTGCTTGTTAAGACCTGTTGGGTGGATTTGACCCTGATTGGTTATAACTTGCATTTTGTATGTTTATTTGGAAAACAATGTAGTCATTATGACTTTAACTCTGTTACACAACAGATGAAACATGTATTAATGGTTTTTCAAAATTTTCTTATCTTTTTTTGTTATGCTTCTACTGCCCCCTTATTTTTATTCAGTGCCCCACAATTATACCTGAGGCTATTACCATCCCCATGAATCATTCCAACACTCCCCACCGCAGGGCAGTGTCACCAATTTTGGAAGCCTCTTCATAGCACATAAAGTACTCAGGGGGAAGGGAAACACAGACACAACATAAAGGTCACCCAGTCACCTTCTGCAGGACTAGCATTCTAGGAGAGACACAAAGAGAGATATTCATATCAAATTAAGACACCCAGAGTCATCGCATAATGCAGTCATTGCTTTCTTGAATCTTGGAGGCATCCATGAGTTTGAAATGCTCCAAGAAGGTAGATGACCAGGCCAAATAGGCATGTAATAGTGCTCAATCAATTAACTACCAGTATAAATCTCTACTCTACTTCCTCCCTAAATCTCTCTGCTATACACTGCCTCTTTATGTCCATAATGATAGCACAAGGCTGTTTGGCTGAGCAGATCAATGTTCTTCCTTAGAATATTGGTGGACCAGCTCTCTTCTTCAAATGATATCACTATCCCTTATTATCATGCTGATAATCAGAGTGAAAACCAAGTCAGTAATTCTATAGTTAATTCAACAAACATTTATTCAGTACCTCCCATTTTTTGAGATACTGCTAGGTTCTGGTGATAAGAAGATAAAGAATAATGAAACTTCTGCCCTTAAGTAGTTTACAGTTTGACTTGTAGAAAATGTCATGCATACAAATAAGTTTACTACGAAGTATAATGGAAAGAGAAAAAGGGAAGGTGGAACAGAAAGAAAAAAAAAAGAATTCCAAGAAAATACTCTAGGGACATCTGAGTAGGTAGAGATTTTTCAATTTGAAGAATCATGGAAAGCACCATGGAGTAGTGGCACATGAACTTGGTTTTGAAGGAAGAGGAGAATTTCAACAGAAGGAGATGAAGAGGGAGTAGATTTCATGTATGAGAAATAGATCTCTCAAGGGTAGGCCCAGAACATGAAAGAAAACTAATAATTCAGTTGAGATGGGACATAGAGTATATGGAGGAGAGTAATGCAAGGTAAGATTTGAAAGTTATATGGAAAGCAGGTTGTGGAAGGCCTTAAATGTCAGGTTAAGAAGTTTGTATTTTACCTTATAGATAGTAGAAAGCCCACTGAATGTTTTTGAGAAAGGGAGTAACCTGATTAGATTAATGCACTAGGAAGGTAATTTTCGACATTTGTCTAAAGAATGAATTGGAAAGGAATAAAGGCTAGTTTAGGAAGATCAGTTAGAAACCTATGACAATGAGTAATGAAGGTCTGAAGCAGGGTACTGTCCATATATACATAGAGAGGAAGAAATGGATATGAGGCATTATGGAGGTAGAATCAGTATGACTTGGTAACTAATTGGATATGCGAAATGAGAGAGAGACAGAGACAGAGACAGAGAGACAGAGAAGAGTCAAACATTGAACTAGATGAGCATTAAAGTTCCTTATAGCTCTTAGTCTATGATTTTATGACTGTAAAGTTCCAAACCTTGGTTGAGTAAAGGAATGGTGCCATCAACATAAACAGGGAATTTGAGATGATGGATAGATTTAGGAGGTAAATGATGAGTTTTTTGGACATGTTGAGTTTAGGGTGTCATGGAAATATTGAGGTGGAAATGTCCAACAGGCAGTTTGTAAATGTGGGATTAAAACTCAGGAAAAATTGAGCCATATCGATATCTATAGAAAGACAGACAGATAGGTAAATTATATATACATGTATTATATTATATACTGGAGATTCATTTGCTAGATAGGATAGTGACAAAGATAGCATATATACATGAAATTCATGGGTAGTTCATAAATAGGATTTTATAAGATATATTAGGCATTTTATTAGAGCAAATAACAAGTAACTAAGCTAATTTAAGTAGATGCCTTTTCCCCCCACAAGGTGAAGTGCTAATTAACAGAGCTAAAAGGCAGGGAAGAGCCAAAGTGGTTATAATCTCTAACTGAATTCTGGAAAGTTCACTGTTCTCATCACCTTTTTTCACCCTCCTGAGCCTCATGCTAAGAGAGAGCTAGCTAGAGGCTTTCACTTTACAGAGGTGGTTTTGTGCCAGACTTGTTTTGGTTTTTTTTTCCCTTTCTTCAAAGTTCCTAATCTCAGTACTTGGCAGTTTCTTTGTTTATTTGGATAACTTTGCTGCTATTTCAGCTTTTCTTTTCCTGCTTCTGTGGAATTGCAGCAGTATTTCTAACCATAGCCTCCTCATATAGTTAAATACTATAACTTGTTTTCTCATTTGTTTTATATATGGCACCATTGTTTCAATATGAAGAATCACATTCCCCCAGTGCATATAAAGGGTTTTTTATAACAAAAGCATGTCAGTGGTAATGTGACCTTGGCTCTACAGAATTAGAAGAGCCATGACCAATGTTTAGGGAGTCAAATAACAAGTTATAGTAGTACCATTCAAAGGGGACCTTGGGCAGTTATGAAAGAACATTTATTCTTCTGACACTACTTTTAGCCAGTTTAAGTTTTCTAGGCATAAACAAGAATCAAGCAATAATAATTTTCTAACTTTTACAATAAAATTGGTCTGTATAAGATCAGTAATAAGCAGTTGCTCCAATCTTTGTCTCCTCAATTTGCCAGTGCCTCCTCCATCACCAACCCCCTCTCAACAGATGGCCTAGACATCCATTCAGCTTACAAAATAGAGGCCATCCACTAGGATTTGCCTCTTACCCTCACTTCTTGCCTTAAAACTTCTCTCCATCTTTACCCATCTTCTTTACTTCAGTCTCTGAGAAAGCTTCTCCCTTTTTTGCCAAGACTATCCTCTCTATCCATGCCCTTCATCCCATCCCATCCCATTGCTTCCAGAAGCAGCTTGTTCAATTAACCATCTCTCTCTCTCTCTCTTTCTCTCTCCCTCTTTCCCTCTCCCCATCTTGCCAGGTTTTGTCTTCTTTGTCTTCACAATATCTTTTTCGTTTACCCTTTATCACCTTCTCTCCACACCCATCACCCACATTCAAGTCTTCTAAACCTCTTGCCTGGACTACTGCAATAGCTTCCTAGTTGTTAACCCTGCCTCAAGTCTTTCTTCTCTATAAGACATCCTCCACCTAGGCATCCTAGTTGTTGGTGATGGTACCAAAGCACAGTTTGACAATGGAACTTCTCTGTTCAATAAACTCCAGTGGCTCCCTATCATTTCTAGGGCCAAGTACAAGTTACTTTGTTGGAAATTTAAAGCCCTTCACCTTACTGTATTCTGTCTCATTCTCTTTCATGCATTCAGTGGCCCAGTCAAGCTGATCTCCTTGTTGACTCTCACACATAACACTCCATCCATCTTCCATCCCTGTTTTTCCCAAAAGCCACTCCCCATGCCTGCAAGGCACAACTTCCTCATTTCCACCTCTTTGGATCCCTAATTGTGTTCAGAGCTCACCTCTGACATAAGGCCTTTCCCCATGTATATCAGGTGTGGGGGAAGACCAGTACAAAAGCATGAATATAGAAAATGGAATAATAATATAGATGAAGAATAGCAACCAGTCTGGCTAGACCATAATTCCATAGTCAGGCTATGACTGGAATGATGGGTTAAGGCTATTTTGCTAAGGGCTTTAATTACTAAGCAGAGGAGTTTTTATTTGATTCTAGAAGTAGTCAGAAGCCAGCTGAGGCTATTTAGTAGAGAAGTGACATACTCAGATTTACATGTTAAGAAAATTACTTTGGCAGTAATATGGAGGATAAATTTGAATTTGAAGAGATTTGAGATAGGGAGACCAATGAAGAAGCTATTGCAATGATCCAGGCAAGACATGATGGGCTATTTCAGTTGAGTGATGTAATGTTAATGGGATTTAAGATCTTCCCAGGCTATTGATAGGCCTCATGTGGAGCCCATTAAGGGAATTTTGCTTAGGGGAGACTTGCTTGTAGGAAGACACCTTTTGCTGATTTCTAATTAGGCACTGAGTCACAAAGGTTGTGATGCCTTCTGGCTCTGAGAAGTGTATATATACACTGAGTTGGTATTTTGCTTTGGCTGCTTGCTTATGAGAAGGATCTTGTTATTCTGATTGACCATATGTTCAGAGCTCCCTGACTGCTCAGATGTAAAGGCTTTCTTGGTCCAGGGATATATGTAAAATGTATAGTTGATTCAGGCAGTCAGAGCCCTGTCTGTTGGTCTTTATTTCTCTACTTGTATTTTCTCCAAATTTAGGGTGCTAACTTTTCCCCTGGACTAGGGAATGTAATTAAAAGAGATTGTTGGCCCCTTGAACAACTATCTTTCCTAGTAAAGCAGATCTAAGAGCCTGTGCTAGCAGCCACCCTGGGTATGCCAGTGTGGTTGCTGCTACAAGTGATGCGGTCAAAAGGCAGATTGCAAAGGGTTGAGAAGTGAGTGAAAGGAGAGAATATGAAAGCAACAAATGTGGATGTCTTTCTCAAAGAGTTTGACTAAGAAAAGGCAGAAAAACATAATATGGTACTTTGGTGCCATATATGTAGGGTCATACATATATGGTAGGGTCTAGTAAGGTTTTTTAAGGAAGAGCTAGACTTGGTTGTGTTTTGAGGTAGAAAGAAAAGAACTAGTAGAGAAAGGATGAAGAATAGAGGGAAGGGAATGACTGAGGGGGCGATCCATTAGAAAATGTGGTAGGAGATAAGATCAAGAGTACATAAAGAAGAGTTGGCCTTCGAGAGAGGTTTGTATCAGAGACTGTGGTGAAGGAGGAAAGAATAAGGGGGGTGATTTCAAGGTGCTTTGAGATGAATAGAAAGGGTGAAGAGATATCTCATGGCAAATGCCTTCTTTTCTAAGTAAAGTATGAGGTAGAGGTCTTCAGTCATGAAGAATGGAGGAGATTGTGTGGGATGTTTAAAGAGATATAGCCTCTGTTAGAAATGGGATAGAGAAGTGATTAGGGAGGATTAAAAGAGTGTCCTGGCTGTGGTTGGGGCCAACTAAGATTAGATAACATATGTTTATAATGAACCTGGTCAGCACAGTTGTGGAATAGACATCAGTCATTCTCTCACTGTCCCTCATGCTGGAATGTTTTTCCACCTTTCATCTACTATTCATAGAATACCTTGCATCCTTCAAAGCACAGTTCAAGTGCTTCCTCGCTGAGGTCTTTCCTGATCCCCATGGTTGTTAGTGTGTCCCTCCCTCACCCCTAAATTACCTTGCATTTATATTGCATACATTTCATATATACTCATTTGTCTTTGTGTTACTTCTCCCCAAGTGCCCTGAAGACAGGTCTTTTGGTTTTATTTGTGTTCAGTAGCCCTGTCATGCCACATAGATGCTTACCGGATTGAATGGAATTGTCCAGTTTCTAATGGTTCATACATTGACATGTACAGCACAGCCTTGGCATTTTAAGTTGATAACCTTATAGAAAAATAACATATCTTGTACAATAGCTAAATTTCTGGAAGGTATTTATAAATTAAATTGTTATAAACTAATTCATTTTCCCATTTATTTCCATTATCAATAAGAGGTAATTCACTTTATCTATTTGATTTTCAATTTCCTGAGTATCGTAACATTTTAAGTTTGTTTCTCTGCTCCATGCTTTCCACATCCTTTTCATCAAATAGTTAATGTTAAGTACACACAACAGAGTCTGCATTTTTGCAATATGAATTATAGCTTTCTAATTTATTTAAGTTTCCATTTTTTTGTAAGTGGCTTTGAGGCACATTATTCACATTGAGACATTTTCTTATTTTAAAGGATGAAATTATTTCAATTTCTTTGTAATAGTAAATATAAACCTAGGTATGGTATCCTTTGAGATCGAGAATGTTTTTTTTTCCACAGTGTTTGTTTTGAGAATGTTTACTTTGCTTTACACCTCATGAAACTGATATGAGCATGGAATTTCCCATGGCTTCAAAGTCAGCACTGATCTTGGATTATCTCAATGGGGTATGCAGAGAAAAAAAAGAAAGGAAGGAAGAAGGAAAGAAAGAAGGAAAAAGATAAAGGAGGAAGGAGATAAAGGAGGGAGGGAAGGAAAAAAGAAAGGAAGAATGGACAGATAAAAAGGAAGAAGGGAGGGAGGAAGGAAAGAGAAGAACAGAAGAGGAAGAAGAAAGAAGGGATGGAGGGAGGAAGGAAGGAAAAAAGGAAGAGAAGAGGGAGGGAGGAAGTAAAGAAGGAAGGAAGAAGGTAAGGAAAAGAGAGATAAATAAGCCCTTGGAAATATACATTTTTATGTGAACATTTGGGAATTTTTCAAATAATTTTAAAGATGACATTTTACTTTCCAAGTAGCCCAGTCAGATTTTGTTGACTGTTTCAGATGAAACTTTTGTGTCAGCATCAGTGAGAAAAATAGTCAATATATATTTGGATTTTTCCTGGCATATATGTATATGTATATGCACATAATAATAATAGCTAACATTTTCATAGTGTTTACTATGTGCCACGCACTGTACTAAGCACCTTATAATTATTGTCTCATTTGATCCTCACAACAAGCTTGGGAAGTAGATGTTATTATTAGCCTCACTTTACAGATGGGGAAACTGAGGCAAGCAGTGATTAACTGACTTGCCCACATGTATGTATGCATATATATTGAACATGAATGTTGCACAATGTATTTACAAAATTAACATACTTTAACAAGTTTTCTTTTTAGAGTAAGAGAATTTCAAAAGTTCTAAAAAGAATTATGTGCAAATATTTTCTCCTTTGTCACTTTTATTTTTCAGTTTTTATTTTTATTTTGTCATTATTTTCACAACTGAAGTCGACAGTAATCCTGTTGTTTACTCTGCCCAACAGATATCTGAAGAAGCCTCACATAAGAGCTGTAGAACTGTACTGTGAACAGTAAGATATTCATTTTTTTTTTCATCACATAGATCAAGAATGCAATGACTGGTGACTGTGATGGATGGATATCTGCCTGCTTGCACACGTTTTTGTTTTTATTGGCGTAAAACAATTTTCTAATTTACCTGTGTTTCCTAACAAGTGCATTATGTAGAGGGAACAGCCCTGAACCTGGAGGATTATCTTCAAATCCTGTGCAATATAAGAGACTGATGAAAGACAAGAAAGAAAAATATCATTTTTTACATCATTTCAACCTTTTGAATACTTGGTGGAATATAAGCATTCAGAAACTGAAAAAAAAAATCAGTGCTGCTAAGAAAGAAAGCCTAAATGTTTGGTTTGCAAAGATCAATGGTTACTATTTTCTTTCATAATGAACCTAAGTATTGTCTTCAGTGCTGAGATATTAATGTTATGTTCTATTTTCTGTGTAAAACTTTATTTATGAAATTATGTATTAACCAAAGGCTCTCTTATTTCTATTAGCCCAATTTCACATAAAGAAATAGCAAAGTCTATACTGTGCCCAGAACAAAGGCATTGAAGACAGACTTGCCTAAAAGAAATGTGCCTTGCTTTATGAAGCAAACTCCATGCATTCAGTTTTTTAAAAATTCAAAATAGTAGATCTGCAAATTAATCTTGTCTTAATCTAGGACTCCAGCTTAGGTATTAACTGTGCTAAACCTTATGAAAGCATGTATAGTACTTACTATACTTTTCATCTTGACTAAAAGGCATAGCATTTAGTTATAATTTTAAATAATTAATATCCATTACTCAACTATTATTTTCCGTGGGATGTTGAAAATGGAACTTTTGAGAAAGACATAAATGCAGGATTTCACCTGTCTTTAAGAGTAATTACTTCAGAAGGATACCCATGAAAGTCTAACTTTTCACATATTATCTTCTATATTTATACTTTTTTAAGATTTTTTTTTTTTTGCAAAAAAGAAGGCAAAGTTTTGTTTGGGTAAGGATGGTAGTTAATCGTAGAATTGTTTCTCATTTTGTGGCAATTCACTTCTCTATCATCCTTACATGTTCACTGTGACATTTCAGCAAAATAGTAGCTATTTGTACATTATTTTATAGGCCTTATGGAAAGTCTAACTATGACTGTAGTATAAAGAAGACTATTTCCTCTTGCCCATATTTCTTTTCCCAAGCATATCTAGACACCATAAATATATCCTTTTTTTGCTATCTAAATGCCACATAAACTTACTTTTTAAAATGTATAGAACTAGAAAATATGTATTTTGGCTTGAAAATTGAGCCTTCATTTATAATTCCCTTTGATTTCCTTTCAAAAGAACTACAGTTGCAGAATTTAATTGTTAAAACAGTTGCTAAATTTGTTAAAGTCCAGGTGGTTTTACAGAATCTGAAATAAATATCACTTGTCTTATAGGAGCTATCTCAGATGAGGCAGTTGAAACTGGAATAGATGATTTAAAAGCAACCCCATGTCCACTAACAGGAAAATCAAGTGGACAGCAGAGATGGCCCGAGCATGTGGTTTTGTGCAGTCTCCCCATGTGCTTACACACGGAAAACATACTCAAATGCTGATCATCTCTTTCAGGGAAATAATGTCGAGCCTAGATTAGCATGGTAACAAAGTAAAAGGAAAGAATGGTAATTTTCTGGCAATTTTGACATAGGTGGCCATACTATCCAAATAATTTAGTATTCCGGTGAATTCTGCATTCCCCTCCTTCATTGTGTGTTGTGTTGGCCAGTATAGCTGATGGTCTGGACAGTGGCACAGTCAGTCCATCCCAGCTATCTTCAGATGGTAACCTGGAATAATGTAAAAAGCACCCAATCCAGAGTGAGCTAGCCTGGCTCTGCTATTTATTTCAACTGTGTGAGCTTGGGTACATCACTTAACCACAGTGAACCTCAGTTTCTTCATGAATAAAATAGGGCTTATGACATTTTCATTACTGACCTCATTGGGCTTTTTCATATAAAGTGCTTTGTAAACTCTGAAGCACTAAGTAAAGGTAAACTGTGATTCTTACTGTCGTCACAAACTAGTCAATCATGTAACTCTCTATATTAACTGATTAGGATGACTGAAATGAACAAACCACTTATACCATGGTAGAGACTTGGCTTCAAACTGTGAAAGTAAATGCACCTATATCTAGATCTCCATCTCCATGTCTATCTACCTATATCTCTATCTCCATCTCTATATCGCATAGATATCTATCACTATTGATGCATCTACATCCATCTGTATTTATAGCCACATCTTTATGTCTATCTAAGTAAATAGATATACATATGGATATTGATATAGATGTAGACATAGACATAGAGATAGAGAGGTCCAAAAAAGTATCTCAAATATAAAGTATTGTCAGAATAACCTCATAATGGACTCGCCTAAAAAAGAGTATCTTGTCCCTGATGAAATTCAATTCTTTTCTAAATTATCTTCAATATTTTTTTTTTCTCAAACAGAACAGTTTTACTGTGGAAATAAAACAATTCACCAACCTCCCATCCAAACATTTAATTCATCTATTTATGAATATGTGACAAGTATTTGCTTAAAAAAAATCTGATTATAAAAATAAATATAGTTAGCTTGAGAAGGAGCAGCCCAAAGAAAGAGGATGAGATGGGACTTGGGGAGCAAAGGGGCTGTGAGGAGAAAGATGGTTTCCTCTACCTTATGGGAGTAAAAAGTGAAGAAGATGAAAAGAGAGTTAGGATTCAGTTTAAAAGAAGAAAACAAAGAGCCTTGGGAATTCCTTGGATTAAAGTATTTCTAAGGTAGACAGATTGGGTAGGGTTTAAACAAAGTTAGATAAAGACTGATTCCTCCAATGATACGAGAGAGAGCAATTTTCCCTTCTATTGATTATCCACTCAATTCTGAAAGACATTTTGGTGAGCCATAAGGGATTATAAAACTAAACTGATGAATTTTTGGAGCGTGGTGCCTTCAATATGAAGCACTCTGATAGGCTAGAATTCTGAACATGGTGTTGTTGGTGTTGTCTAAATGTACAACGCTTGTGTGTTTCTATTTCTTTCTGCATAAAGTAATAATAGCATTTCGACAGCACTTAAATGCTTCCAACACTTTCTCACAATAACTCTGTGAGGCAAGTAGGGCAAATGCGCATTTATTGGGCCGATGTAGTCTTAGAACTCCTCCTCAGTCTCTCGATCTCATGCTCTGCTCAGCATTTGTGGACAAAAAGCACCACCTCCTCCCTTAGTGTTAATTGACTAGTGTTTTGCTAGAACCCTAGGGGGGAAAATGCAGTTTCAAATCCTGTATGATCCTCGACCTTATTGCACCATAGTGGCCTCTCAGATAACATTAGGAAAGGGGGAGAGAGGTGACTATAGATCCCCAAGATGGTCACCTGAGCTTCTAGAAGGTCAATAAAAAGGAACAAATAAATAATACCTGCTTGATAAGCTGTTATAGCAAAAATGCCAGATAGCATCCTAACCTGTACGACTTCAGGCAACTCACATAACCTCAGTGGAATTCAGTTTCTTCCTCTATAAAGCAACAGACCTGAATCATTGCTCTCTGATGTCCCTACCAGCTCTAAGATTTGTTCTAATGATTCCAGAGGTTTGCAATGCCCTGAAGAATAATTTCATCAAAGGCCTTCTTATGTATTTCTGAAATCTTAGGATTTAAATTAGAGAAAAATTGAAAAAAAAAAATCTAAAGTGTCAACTGGATATAGAATCAGAGAGAGGACAGGAATTCTAACCCGTCTTAAAATCTACTACTGACCTACATGGCAGAAGATGGGGTAGGAGGTAGCTGGACCACTGATTTCATGGGAATAGGGAATTCCCAGGTGAGGAAATTCTCTCCAATAAGTCAATACTCTCTCAGCAATTTGCATGACCTAAAAAAATCACTTAATATCAAGAGAATGAAGATGAAATTTTTTATTTGGTTGAGTTCCCTATGTGAAATGCAAAAGAAGCACACAGATTTGCTGCTGAAAATATAGTAGAACTACACTTTAGGCAAGTCAAAATACTATATTCAAAAAGAAGATAAACTAGGAAGTTGTCAAGGATTCTTTGCTTTTTGTAGGATTCAACTTACTCCATCTTGATTCAATTTACACATAACTCTATTCAGAGAGCCATACTTGTTTCTCCCCTTTTACCATATTGTCTCTCTCTCATACAAGCGTTTCATAAATATTTTACATCAATTATAATCAGACTGACCATTTTTTAAGTCTTAGAATTTAAACAGATTAGAAATTTAACTATTTATATTCTTATTTTAAAAAAATTCGCAACATTGATACTTAGTGGTTCTAGCTTTTAAAGAGACATTGAAATAAGATAAATGCATTTAGTTGAATTTCTAACATTCTTATGTCACTTTACTAAAATAAGCACAAGTAATTGTATTAAATATTATCAGTTATATAATTCGCATGTTATATAGCTTTACCATTGATTATTGATTTAAGTATGCATATAAAATATTTATTTATACTCCTACCTAAGGCCAACTCTTTGACCAGCCATATATACTCTTAAGACTTTACCAGACCTAAAGTAAATATATTTTAAAAATAGAATTAATTGATCAAGCACATTTTTGCCACTTACAAATAATGAACATTCTTTTGGTCCTTGTAACAGGTTCCATGAATTTTTAAATAATCATGGGCATTTATAAGATATTTTGACCCTGTCAGAGGAGGCCTGAATTGTAACCATTTTGTAGTCATACATGCTCATGAAATATAGGTATATCTTGGACCATATTGTGGTCAGGATTGGCATCAGTTTGTATATTCAAAGAGTAAGGAGAAAGGACGTAGATGTGCTACAAATTATATATTCTGACTTTGTACAATTAAGAAGTAATTCATGAGATACATCTTTAATTCCCAACAACCCTTTCTGGAGGCTGATCTTGTACTATAGAAATCATTTAGTGTTGTTGAATGATGTTACTGGAAACATCATTGAAATCATTTAAATAAACTGTTCATTAAACTTGAATAATTCTAAAAAGATCTTGTATTGTGATATTTATCAGGAGCATATGTAATTTCATTCTATCCTCACCATTAAAAAAAGAGGCAAGTTTTGGTCATTGATTTTAAGCCTCTGTCACAACTGGAAATGCATATTTTAACAGAATGATTCATTGAAAAATCATTTAGTCTGGCAAGTTTGAGTTCATGAATATGTGTTTTTTTCTTTTTAGGCATGGCCTTGTATACTGGTGTTATTGGACTTTGCTCATTCATAATGGATTTAGTAAAATATGCCAGATTTCAGTCCTAGTACATCGTATTACCACTGTTCCTAGCCAAAATTTGTGATGCTTCTCATACCGAAGCTTAACTCATATAAATGTGTTCATGGTCTGGTTTCTAATGCTGGATTAGGGGGAGTTTTGTGAATTTATTTCAAGCTAATCGTCATTGTGGTTTTCTAAATAGTCCCAAAATCTTGTAATGCTGAATTTCAGACTAATGTTATCTTTGTGTAACCATAATCTAGTTCAGAATGTTGCCTTGTGAATTTTAACTGTATTGTGTAGATTATGTATTAGAATTGCCACACAAAGCATTGTCTTTCTTTGACAGAAATTGATATCAAGGAAAGCAAACTAAGTCTGTACAACAAATATGTCTATGTAAAATGCTTCTAACTGAATAAAAGAGAAATACAGATGATCCAGCCAACAGCTCCTTTTTAAAGGCCTATCCTATTAGATACCACATAGGTGAGGGCATATGCGTGTAATTTGCATAGATTAGAGGAGCAAATATATTGCCTCCATGCTAGAATGCTTTTTTTTCTTTCTAAGGTGACCACTGTTACTCTTCTTGAACTTTGATAGAATTTTTATGTCAGACATTCAAAAAACAAGCACCTTTGAAGTTTCTTTTTTTAGTAACAAAATTTTATTAATACTATTTTTTATTTTTGAGAGGTTTTAGCTAAATTATAATTCTAAGTTGAATCATAATGAGCTATTTTCCATAAAAAACCTTTATGTCCATATATCCTTATTACAGTAAGTGAATTTAATGTCTTAAATCTATTTGTAAAAACCCATCTTAATAACTGATTCCTGCCCAGTCAAAGGGATCAGCCTTGTAGTCAATCCTATTCAGACATGATTTTGACTAAAAATATAAGATGACTTCTTAATCTCCGTGTTTTCCATCATATATATTTTTCAAGTATTGCAGGGAAAAATCACTTTTTCACATTATTTTCTATGTCATAAGAACGAGATATGTTATGTCCTATGGTTAATCTGATTAAACCTTTCTTTGCTGTAAGTAGATCAAATCATGACTTTTTTTTTCAGATTTATCCCCTTTCCTCACTTATTAGAAATTTTAAAGTCAACTTGATCTTAAAAAAAAATATAATTCAGATTAATTCATTAAACTTTATTGCTAATCAAATCAGTAATATGTACTAAAAAAAAAATCTAACTATTTATTTCTACTATTTTCACGTTAGGTAACTTATTTAATCTCAGTGCCCTAGGCAACTCTCTAAAACTATAAATTACAGATAGAGTGCCAACATACTTCAGTAGGAGGAATTACCTCACCTGGGTGTTTCCTATACCATTTAAATCAGATTCATTTTATATAACTATCCTTTATTCCTTGCACTGATTAAGAACACCTCACATTTCCTCTACCTATTCATATAGAATATGGAACCAAATGTCTTATTTCAGCCTCATTAACACTTGACCTTTTCTGGTGTGTGATGAGATTTAAGTCCATTCCTTAAAATCCATTTAACAATTGATTTCTTTCCCTTTATAACCACATTAAAAATGGAATCCAGTGAAATGTTAAATGAATTGTTAAATGATGTTGCCTCAACACAATTGCAGATGTTTTGGGTGTATATTTTTTCTAGATTTTCTAGAATAATTGATATGCATCAACATTGCTTTTCCTATGTGAATCAACAATCTGTGATATATACTGTACTTTTAATGGCTAGTAATATAATGTTGCTGTGAATACTTTAGTGGACATACATTTTAGCTGAAATTTCAAATTCCCAACCCAATTTTATTTTATTTTATTGGCTGACACAGGTCAACTACATAAATACTAACTTTTTTTGCAGAATGAATAACATTCAGTTTTAGAGTTATGACCATAATCAATATAATTCTAAATTAAGGTATAATATCAATTATATACCAGATATTTAATTGCTATGTTCATAATTTCCATTTTTAAAATTTAATCATGCTTATTTGTTACATATGATGTAAAGTAAAAATGAAGTCTTACTTTCTGCTCTCTAATTTCGATTCCATGATGACCTGCCCTTTTGGTTAAGTAGCAGTAAATACAAGTAAGTTTTGATTGTGTGATTTTAAGATCTGCTCAAGTTTCTTTTGGTTTTCATTGAAATTTTGAAATGTTAAGTTATTTCATATGCAGAATTCAATAAAATGGCAGAAATATATACTGTTTTTATTAAGTATCTTTTTCAATTGATTATGCTGGAAAGAGAAAGAGGGAGAGAGAGAGAGAGAGAGAGAGAGAGAGAGAGAGAAGGATGGAGGAAGAAAGGAAGGAAGGAAGGAAGGAAGGAAGGAAGGAAGGAAGGAAGGAAGGAGCAGAAAGCAAGGAAGGAAGGAGAAAGGAAGGAAGGGAGGAAGGAGAAAGGAAGGAAGGAAGGAGAAAGGAAAGAAGGAAGGAATGATGGAAAAAACATTCAAAAACATTCCCTTACCAGTGGCCTAAGAATTAGTCACTTGTAAGAATAGATCCACAGAAGCCTAAATGTCTCTGGTGGATGTCTGCAGTCTTTGTTAGCTCTTTAGAATTTAGGAACTCCCTCTTATTTTCCCTCTATTTCTCAAAGTGTTGGCTGCCTCACAGACTAGTAAAAAACCATTATAATAAGCACTTAGGAAGGTATGAAAATGTGCATGTTTACTACCACTAGCTGTAAATTATTGCTTTTCGGGTCTTCTTTGTATCCGCATGGTCAAGTTAGTATTTCCTAAAAGTCAAGCCAATTCTACAAGCATTTATTGTACACTTACTATGTGCCAGACTCTGTGCCAAGTGCTGAGAAGACAAGAACAAATGGAAAGAAAGGCAGTCAAGACATCACATACATTTATCTGGGAATGGGCTCTGGTGGCAACATTCAGAATGGTCAAGACTGCAGCCACTGGATTGACCAGGAAAACAAGCAGAGGTCAATCTGATATCACTTAACTGGGTTCTAATTTTTTAAAAAGGTCTGATCATAGTTCTCTCCCTTCTAATCTTACAGCACCAAAGCAGTGAATTTAGGTTTGGACGTGCTTAAAGCTGGCACCACGCTTAAAGGTTCTAGTAACTAGGGATGATTTATTATCATCAATATTCTGAAATTTTACATTTGCAAATGGAAATAGAGTGTTGAGAAGCAGCATAGGATGGTGGCTAGAAAGTCTTCCTGGGAGTCTGGTTTTGAAAAATGTAACCTCTGCTCTTGCCAGAATCTATTGGAATGCCTATTGTAGCCTCAGGCATTATTAAATAAAGTGTAAGGATCGCAAATCTAGGAATGGGAGCCATTTTGTCCAAACCTGTCATTTTAATAGATGCTTCAACTAACATTCAGGAAAGTTATGAGACTTACCTGAGGTTGCACAGGTTTCTTCTCTAATAAACTTCAATGTTTTAAAACTTTATTTTTCACTTTTCTCAAGCAATGGTAAATTCAGTAATCTCTGGTAACTAAAATTGAGAGAAATTTAAATGCTCCAAGTGAAACTTTATATTTTTATAAATATTTTAATTTTTCATTATTTTCATATATTTTCATTAAAAATGATTTTATACATTTTTTATCTTATTCTGAACTTACAATTAATGACATAAGGGCTTATATAAGAAGGATGGTGCAATATAAAGAACCTTGTCCTAGACTCAAAAAATTTCGATGTGAACCCAAGTTCTAACAGTGAATAAATAGTTGGGCAAGTTTCAATGCCTCGTTGAGTCTCACGTTCCTCACCTATAAAATGGGGGCAATTGTATTTGCATTTCCAACATCAAGATTGTTCTAAAGAAAGTGTTTTTTTTTAAACCCTGTGATGAATCAATGTAAATCGTTATTATTATATTTAGGTACTAAACATCTAAATAAAGCCCATAGTCAAGCCATCTTTGTTTAAATATGGTCAGTGTAGGTATCATTTCACTTCTCAAAGCATTTATTAAGAGAAAACAAGAAGAGGAGGAGCAGGTCAAGCTACTCCCCAGATCTCTTAATTTCCAAAGGTCTATGTGGTGGACACTGCAAGGCGCTGTAATATTTAGCACTTGGAGAGTGCCAAGTTCAGATAGGTACTTAATGCATGCTTTGGATGAAGATGACGAACACAAATCAACCACCAGATAGTATCACATTAATCTTCATGATGTCCCCAGAAGGTAGATGTCAGGTGTTATGTTTCATTTATGTCATTATGCCAACCATGAAATAGGCATCAGTCTACACGATGAGAATTGAAAAATAATCATGAAGGTGGCAATGAAAATTAGGTGAAGAGTCTAGGAGGAATCGTGTGTGTGTGCACACGCGTGTGTAAATCATCTCTTTGGTTTTCATAGGAGTCAATCGTGGTGAGAGAACTGAAGACGTTTGCTGCAGCGAAATGCTTGTTTGCTTATATTAGAACTGCAGTAGGAGGTAGAGAGAAAAAGCGTTTGTTAAAGTGGATAACCAGTATGATTTTACTTATGATAATGTGTCCTAGATTTTAGAAAAGATGATGAATTCTTGATGTAGGAGGCACCTCTAGGGTAGCAAAAGCCCTGAGTTTGAGTCTTGACTCCGACATCTCCCTTCAAGGAACAGAAGACTTCTCTTGGCCTCAGTTTCCTTGTCTGTAAAATGTGAATAATACATGCTGCCTAACTCAAGGGCTTGTTGTGAGATCAAATTAGATAAAGAAAAGAACACACTTTGGAAAATCATCAACTCTCATATAAATAACAGTTGGGAGTAGCATCATCACTACCTTAATGGTTTTCCTCCTCTGGAGCATTCTCTATGACAAGTGAAAATGCACGGTATGATGGAGCATATTTTGTTGTTGTTTAGTCACGTCTGATGCTTTGTGAGCCCGTTTGGGATTTACTTGGCAAGGGTGCCCGAGTGGTTTGCCATTTCATTTTTCAGACCATTTCATAGATGAGGAAACTGAGGCAAACAGGGTTAGTGACTTGCCTAGCATCACACAGCTAGTAAGTGTCTGAGGACAGATTTGAATTCAGAAGATGAATCTTCCAGTGATCTCAACCAAACAACAATCCCCCGCAAAAGTCCCCAAAAATGTCTTTGAGGGTATGCCTGACAATAGCTTATCTAAGGGCCTGCCGCGGAGAATGTGATGAGTTCTTCTACCCTGCCAAGAAAACCTCAGGGATGTTGATAGTTTCCTTTTAAGATATTTCTTTTTAAATTGTCAGCAACAAAATAGTTCCTGAACCCGACATAGGAAAGAATGTGAAACTGTCGCAGTTAACCACTTTTACTTTTCCCAATTAAGTAAAAAATGAAGGTTAAGGTAAGATAGGACCAAGGGGCATTTATTTGTTGGCCCAAAGGTAACTTATTCTTAACAATACTTGGACCATATAAGAGTAACAGTATTTTTATATGCATAGTTTTCAAAGCATTTTCACCTATGTCATTTCATAGAAATCTGATCATTTCATGCCTTTGATCATGTAATAATAATAATAACTAATATTTTATAGCACCTACCATGTGCCAAGCACTGTGCTAAATGCTTTACAATTATTATCTCAATTGATCCTCACAACAACCTTGGGAAATAGGTCCTATTATTATCCCCATTTTACAGATAAGGAAATTCAGACAGAGGTTTAAGTGACTTTCCCAAGGACAAACAGCTAGTAAGTGTCTGAGGCTAGATTTGAACTCAGGTCTTTCTGACTTCAGGCCCAACATTCTATCTATTGAGCCACCTAGCGCAGCAAGGAGAGAATAATTGTTGCTGTGGACCTCATTTTAATCAAGACATTGTGGTGAGGTACAGAGACCCCCGGATTTGTAGTCAGGAGACCTAAAAAGAAATCCCAGATCTCCCCCTAACTACCTGTGTGACCTTTACTTGGGATCCCTGGGATTCATCTTTCTTATCGGCAAAGTGAGAGGCTTAAATTAGGTGAATTCCAAGTGTCTTCCAGCTCTATATCTATGATTCTATGCATAAAGAGGATCTATGGGCCAAAGCAGAAATGAGTGTGAAATTGTCTCCAGTTTTAGCAGAGAAATAGAAATGTATGAAGACAGGAATGGGAGGCAGAGGTGGGGACAGGGAGAGACATGATCATCTCATCTTCCAGTATATAATAAGTAAGGGATCATAAGGCATAGACTGATAATACCCTAAACTTTGGGAGAATGGATTACAAATAGTGCCGATAAGTAGGATCCCATATTCTAAAATTTTACAAAGGAAATTTGCTTGCGTGAGGTGGGAGGTTCTCTGAATGCTTTTCTGGGGACACAAATGCAAATTATTTTGATGAGTAAGACCAGGAGGAGCTGTATAAAGAAATTATGTAGCTGCTTAGGGAACTTATCAGGCAACTAGGTTTTAAAAAGACAGACATGTATAGAAGCTGGCAGTAAATGGCGTCATTCTCCAAGAATGTGTGGATGGCTAAAGCCCAGAGTACAGTAAGAATGAATGCTAAGAGCAACAAAAGAGGCTCTTTAAGGTGTGCTGGGGACAAGAGGGGAAAGGGGTCACAATGAAAGAAAATGGAAGGAAAGCTCATGAACTACCTCTTGGATAATGTATTCTAGATTTTTCCCCAGGAATCAATAAGTTAATTAGTTTTCTTTTGAAAATGTAATTCCATCCAACATTTATTAAGTATCTACTATATGCTAGGCACTAAGCTAAGTGATAAAGATAGAATGACAAGAAATCAAAAGAGGTATGATCCTCAAGGAGTTTACATCCTATTGGGAGAATACAACATATACTCAGACACATAAATAAAATGTCTAATCAAAATGGGCAGCTAGGTGGCACAGTGGAGAGAGTTCTGAGCCAGGAGTCAGGAAGACCTAGGTTCAGATCTGGTCTCAGAAACTTACTAACTGTGTGACTATGGGCAAGTTGCTTTAACCCTGTTTGCCTTGGTTTCCTCATCCATAAAATGAACTGGAGAAGGAAATGGCAAACCATACTAGTACCTTTGCCAAGAAGACCCCAAATGGGGTCAAAAAGAGTCAGACAGACTGAACAACAGCTAATCGAAATAATACAAAGTCATTTCAAGAGGGAAAGAGTGGCAAGAACTGGGAGGTTGTGGAGAGGAGAGGTCCATCAGGAAAAGTCTCACACAGGAAGCATCTGAGCTGTATCAAAGCTAAGAATTCCAAAAGGTTAACGTGATAAAGTAACGAATTCTAGACATGGTCCTTTGCCCTTCCAAACCTGGCTCAACTTGTACATTCAAGTCCAACTGCTAAATGTAAGCAAGTTCTTTGAGGTTTGATTTATTTTTGGCTTTATATCCTGGTGCTTAGAACATTGCCTGGCCAAGAGTAAGCACATCCTAAATACTTGATGATTGGCCGAGGGTCACAGGAGACGATGTGAGCAAAGCCCCAGGTAATGGGAGTTACCCCGCTCTCCAGAGTTTTCCCCATATCCCCAACAGTGGTTCTGGAATCCTATCTGTAGGGTTTCTTTTTCTATGTACTGGGTTCGATGCAGTTAAGTAGATTTAGAACTGACTGAATGTTCAAATTTAAATAGTAGAGATTAATGAAGGGGGTATCAGTCTGGAGCAGGGGTGGGGAACCTGTGGCCTTGAGGCCACATGTGGTCCTCTAGGTCCTCAAGTGCAGCCCTTTGACTGGTTTGGATTCCATCAAAGGACTGCACTTGAGGACCTAGATGGCCACTTGTGGTCTTGGGGTCACAGGTTCCCCAATCCTGGTTTGCAGAGTAGTTTCTAGAGTGGTGCTAGAAGACTCTTTAGCCCTGTTCTGTTCATTGATATCAGTGACTTGAAGGAAGGCATACATAGATGTCATGAAGCTAGAAGAAAGAACTGATGTACTGAATACCAGAATAGGGATCCAGAAGGGTCTTGACAAGCTAAAAGAATGAGACAAATATATAAAAAGATAAAGTTTTAAAAGGAGTACATATAAAGTCCTACATTTTGGTATACAAAATCTACTGTAGAGTCCTGGATAGAAAAGAATATTACAATGGCAAATATATATATATATGTGTGTATGTGTGTGTGTATTCATATAGCCATATATAATAGAAATTTATATAAAATAAATTATTTTTTTCCTTTTTGGAGGGGGGAAGGCAAGGCAATTGGGGTTAAGTGACTTGCCCAAGATCACATGGCTAGTAAGTTTCTTGACTTTTCCAAAAGAACTGAAGGACATTTCACATTTAGTCTAAAGGGTATAGGTCAATGATTGTGATGTATTCTCTCTCCTTTTTTTTGGCTTTTTGGAGGGTTAAAGGCAGGGCAATTGGGGTTAAGTGACTTGCCCAAGATCACATGGCTAGTAAGTGTTAAGTGTCTGAGGTGACATTTGAACTCAGGTCCCTCTGACTCCAGGCCGATGCTCTATTCACTGTGCCACTTAGCCATCCCAAATTGTGATGTATTCTCAAACAGCAAAGGTATCCAGCTTAAAATGGAGGTTTTGACCACCTCCACCCTTACAACAGAAACATAATATCTAGGACAAGAGACTCCTACTATACTCTGCCCTGGCCAAACCGTATGTGGATTATTTTATTCAATTGGAAAGGCAAACTGGATCCTGTCCAGAGGAGAGCAGCAAGGTTGGTGAGTAGAGTATGTCATAGAAGAATTAGTTGAAGAACTTAGAAATGTTTAATCTAGAGAAAGGAGAACTTAGAATATTACCGGTGCTTTGGGATATTTGAAGCACCATTATTTGACAGGATTAAATCATTTTGACAATTCTCATAGGGAGGAATTTAGAACAATGGGTGGGCATTTCAAAGAGGCAGATTTTTAGCTTGATGTTAAGAAGCATTATTTTACTTTCTAGATAATTATATGTATTGTGTTTTAACCATCATAAGCATATTTTAACCATTAGAATAGTTCAAAAATATAATGGACCTCTCTAAGATTTAACAGAATCTGGATGATTCTGTTATAAAAGTTGCAGAGGGGACTATTTCTAACTCTGAGATTCTATCCCTCATTTGATATTTACAAAACCCTGTAAGGTAGGCATGGCCAGAGCATCTGTACTTTAGAGATGAGACTTAGTGAGGTCAGATGATTCCTTAGTCACATAAGTAGTAAGAAGTGGAGCTAGAAAGAACCCCCTTTCTTCTGACCTCAGTCCTCCTTTGACTTAGCTTCATCCTACCCTTATTCACCCTCTAACTCCCCCTACCCCATCCTGCCCTAACTCAGACTCTTTGGGAAAATGGGAAGTATGGGAAGGATCCTCAGTGATGCTGGAGAACAGAGTGTGAGATAAAACCCTCCTTCTTGCTTTTCATTTTCAACATATTTAGGATGTTCTTTCACAAAGGCAGTCTCTAAAATCAAGAATTTCTGGTCCTCTGACTCTTTTGCTGTTGTTGTTTTAATTTGATTTGATTTTTCAAATAAACAAAAAATCTATTTTCTCTCTCTCCGACACTCCTTGCCCCTTGAAAAAGGAAAAAGAGCAAACAAACCTTTCTAACAAAGGTGCGTAGCCAAACAAAACAAATCCCTATGCTGACTGTCCAGAAATGTCTGTCTCATTCTGCCCCGAGTCCATCACCTGTCTGTCAGGAGGGGGGCAGCATGATTCATCATCAGCGCCCTGGAACTGTGTTTGGTCATTTTGTTGATCAGAGTTCTTGGGGCTTTGGAAGTTGCTGGTCCTTCCAATGTAATTGTTATTGTACAACTGGTTCCCCTGGCTCTTCTCACTTGATTTCATTCTGTATCAGTTCTTAAAAGAGATTCCAAGAGGAGAGAAATGGTCACACTCTGTCAACTTTGAGTCTACTGTTGCTCTCTGCTTTTCCTTCTCATTAAATTTCTTTCAGTCAATACTGTTTTCATCTCCTATGAGGCAAAAACTACTTTCTGACTGGTTTTGATGCCTCAGTGATTTACCATAACTCTGAATACAATTTAATGTTTGTGTTATCTTCTGCTAAATGATACCACGTTTTTACGGGCCCTCCTGTCAAGTGCTGACTGTAAGGGGAGTATCCAGGCATTGTCCTGGGGCCTAATTGACCCCACTGAGGAATACTTTGCTCTTATGGAGGTCAGAAGGAGGAGGGAGCTATTTTAGAAGAGCAGCACTGTGGTCCAGGGATGTGCTCATATAGCCATGGCAGTACAGATGCCGATGGGGAATGGCACTCCCCTCCATCTACTGCCCTCAGCTCTGCTAGTGGTACCATATTCAGCAATACGCAAACTGATCCCAGAGCTCCAAAGCTGCTCCAGGTTCAAACCAGATGCATTTTTCTCCTGGCACTTTCCCTCCCTAATTTTGAGATCACTGAGTAGTGCAAAAGGAAAGTAATCCGGACACTTGAGCAGTGGCTGTTTTAGAAAGCCCTTTGGTATTCAAGGAACCCCCAGGCCCTTAACTATGAGCCTTTTGAGTTAGAAACAGAAATCAGATTTTATCACAAGTACAGTTTTAGCTTTAGAATTGAAGCCATTCTGATGATTTCTAAACTTCATCAAAAATTCCTTCAATCCCCAATTCATTTAAGTATTTCATTTGGGCAAGGGCTCTCGTGTTGAGTTGTATAGTGTTTGCTCCTTGGAAGTCACACTTTGGGACACCCAGGAAAATACATATCCCAATTCATAAAATTCATGTACATCTGCCAGTTCTTATTTTATCTCATGGACATTTGCCCACATAAGACTATAGACTGAAGACCCAGTCCTCAAACTGTAAATCACTATTATCTCAAGCATTTATTGATGATAATCCCCCCAGGAGTGAGACCCCATGACAAGAAAGAAAGAGATTAACTGTGAAAAGAGCCTTGTATAGATACTGGTACCTATAATAACAGAGAATATTGGCAGGACAAAAGACAAAGCATGAACCCTGAAAGGTAGGAGATATTTCTGTCTCTGTACTAGACATCTCATCTTCTTTTAGGTTAGTGGAGGGGAGGGAAGGAGAGAAAGACAGGAAGAGAGACAGGAAGAGAGAGAAGGGTGGGGAGGGAGGGATGGGGAGAGAGAGGAAGAGAGGAAGAAAAAGAGAGAGACAGAGAGAGACAGAGAGAGGGAGGGGGGAGAGAGAGAGAGAGAGAGAGAGAGAGAGAGAGAGAGAGAGAGAGAGAATTAAGTAGCCCAACTTTAGTGCTTATACTTAAAGGAGGGTCATTGATCTCATCAATGTGGGCATTTCATTCTTCAATTCAAAGGGTCAACCAGCAATCAACAAATGTACAAATGTTTATTAAGCACCTACTATATGCCAGGCCCTTTGTCAGGTACTGGGGTACATTAACTGAAGTGAAATAGTCACTGCTCTGAAGAAGCTTATAAACAACAGGGAGCAGGGGTTTTCTGGAGTCATCTCATACAACCCTGGAAATCTGCCAAGGCTAAAAGTCAAGGCTTGCTTTGTTGTTTTGTTGATTGTTAATAATGCAAATTAAACTTAAAAGTGTGTAGTACACACATTTTTTCCTGGAGAGCTGGTTGTTAAATATTTATGAACACACCATGGACTAGAAGAGCTAGGTACATCAGTATACAAAATAAATAAAGGGTAATTTTAGGAGGAAGTAGGAGATGGAGGATCAGGAGAGGAGATGGGCAATCAGAAGGTGGTATTTGAGCCGACTTTTAAAACAAATTATTTTAAGAGCAAAGAGAGATATTCCAGGCATTGTGGACAACCAGAGCAAAGGTATGGAAATGGGAAATGGAGTGACATGTGTGAGCAATAACAAAAAGACCAGTTAGGCTGGATTGTAGCAAGCCAAAAGAGGTGTGATGTATATAATATGACTGAAAAGATGGAGGCCAAGTTGTAAAGGCCTTTAAATGCTGACCAGAAGAGTTGATATTTGATTCTAGAGTTAATAGGGAGCCACCAGAATTTATTGAGTAAGAGAGTGACAGGGTCAGACCTGTGACTTTAGGAACTGGAGTAGGATTAGACTTAAGGTAGGGAGACCACTTAAGAAGCTATTGCAGAAGTTAAAGGGGGAGGTGATCAGGATCTGAACTAGGTGATGAGAGATGCTATAAAGGGGGAGATGACAAGATTGGAAAACTGCTGTAACATGTGAAGTCAGGATTAAGTCAGGATGGTACTAAGGTTGGGAAATGTGGGTGACTGGAAGGATGGGTGTACCCTCAATAGAAATAGAGGTGTTTGGAAGACATATGGGTTTGAGGGGAAAGATTAAGAGTCCTGTCTTAGATATGTTGATTTTGAGCTAGGACATCCAGTTTGAAAAATCCAACAAGCAGTTGGACACCCTAGCTCTGAAAAGAGATTATTGGTGAACAAATTGATCTTGGAAGTTATCGATATAGAGAAGGTAATTAATAGCAATTCATGAACTCACCAAGTGAAAGAGTAAAAAACAAAAAGAAGATGGACTGGGATGGGGCCTTGGGAAACACCTACAGGTAGGAAGTGTGATGATTTGGATGATGAATGAACAAAGAAGACTAAGAAGGAGGAGTCAGAAAGCTAGGGAGAGAACCAAGAGAAAAATATCAAGAAAACCCAGAGACATGGCTGGGGAAAGGTTCAGGGGGAGAGGGAATTACAGCCCATCCATCCTTGCTTTATCATAGTGGATAACATCTGCTTCCTCCCATAGATTTTCCACAGTAGATCTATACAACTAGTTGGAGGTGGGCAGCAGTGAAGTGCTTGGAGTATCCATGCCCATATCTTGCTTTCACTACATGACCAACCCACCTCCTTTTTCTCAATGACAGTTATCCCTTATGTCACTCTTACACATAGGTCATAATTGAAAATGTGCCATGCAGCCTACTTTCGCCCACCATGCCTTTCATGGAGCCCAATGGTAAGATGTAATTAATGTAGTGTGATATTGGTGATTTAAGCAGTGACAAATTATAAGGATGCTACTGTAACAGCCTCCCGCAGGCTTAAAAGGAGCATTTGTTCTATCTTAATGATGGGTCATGACAACCATTCCTAGACATTTCTCTTTATATTTTTAAGTAGTGATCTGCCTTTCATCTGGCATCTGATTATATGGGCCTTGCCTATAACAGAAGTTTGCAAACCTATTGTTTGCATCTGAAAAGACCTTTACCATCCATCATTTACCTGTTATTGAATAATTTTTTAAAAACCAACCGTACATTTAAAAAAATATTGATGCTTCAGCTTATTTCTATGATAATATGCTTTTCCCAAAGAATTTAAGACTGGGTATTCGACCCAAAGGGACTAGAAGTGACAATACTGAAAGGTCTGTCACTCAGAAGCAATTCCCCTTCATCTTGCATTAAGGTATCCTGTTGTTGTTTGGCTGTTTTTCAGTGGTAAACAAGTCTTTGCAATCCCTTTTGGGGTTTTCCTGGCAAAAATACTGGAGTGGCTTGCCATTTCCTTCTCTAGCTCATTTTATAGATGAAGAAACTAAGGCAAACAGGGTTAAATGAATTGCCCAGGATCACCCAGTTAGTAAGTGTCTAAAGCCAGATTTGAATTCACAAATCCTCTTGATTCCAGACTGGGCACTCTATCCACTGTGCCACTTAGCTGCCCTTAATACATCCTAAGTACTCTGTATTTGGAGATTCTACAAACCTTAGTTAATAACCTAGAATGGGTACCTCATTGTCTGGGATAGATTAGGTACAAAACTGCCTGGGAACAAGAGGATGGACCCAATCATTGTGATGGCTCAGCGTGATCCCTCTAACCCTAGCTTATTTAACCCTAGTAAACATTTACAGATGATTTTGTCATCTGCTATGTGATTTCCTCACAATAACTATAATGTTGTGGAGTGAGTAGAACAATCAGGATCTGTGTTTTCATTGATTTAGGGAATCCTCCATGAGGAAACACCTCCTGCTAATGCAGATGTTGACAACAATAAGACCACCACTCATAGTCTTATATTAAGTGGCCTGGCCAAGATGGAACCATCAAGATGGGTCAGAGGCAGTTGAATCTGACTCTGAGGTCCTGGCCCTCCATCCTTAACAATAAGCTGCCCCTCAGTGCAAAATTTATTATCCCCACTTTAGAAATGAAGAATCTGAGGAGTTGAGTGCTTTGTCTGAGGTGTATGGTTAGTTACAATAACAGCCAGCATCCACAGAACGTTTTAAGGTTTGCAAAATGCTTTACACACGTGAAATCTTAATTGTTCATCATGACAACCTTGTGAGATGGGTGCTATCATATCCCCACTTTATAGATGGGGAAACTGAGGCCAATATCTTGAGTTGCCCAGTAAACCAGTGTCTGAGATGGCATTTGAACTCAGGTCTTCCTTACTCTAAACCCAGTGTCTTTTCCACTGAGCCAACTACCTTCTTAGTAAGTAGCAGAATTAACACTTAGAGAGGCTTTACAGCTATGGACATGTCACATCTGGTCTGAAAGAGCATGATCATGACCCCCTCATTCTCTAGACCTAAACACTAGATTTCTGACTCCCAAGCCCGTTGTTCCTCCCACTACACTGAGATGCTTCCCTGGGAATCTGGAGATGATGCATGACTCCTGCGACCTGTGACAAATTTTTTCTTTTAGGATTTTACACATCATAGGAATAACTTTATATTAACCGGATTTCAGATTTGTTTCATGCATTCCGTTTACTTATTCCCAATACGCCTCGAGGAGTATGGTTTGCAAGCACACGGATCATCTTGTTGAGTCATTGTCTGATTCATCTTCCAAAGCACTTAAACCTCTTGTCTAATAACACTGTCCCTGCGTTCTCAGCTGGTAACTCGGAAGAGGGCCCGCAGCTGTTGCACATCATTGTTATTGTTTAGTTGTTAAAGGCGCGTCAGGAGTTTTAGTTTGGTCTGGTGGGGGCTTTTGGATGTTTTTTTGGCAGGGTTTAGGCACGACTTGGAGATCATTAGATTTATTGTAGGAAAGCAGGAGCTGAAGCAACAAGCTAATGCTAGAAAAATTATGTGTGCTCCTGGCTCCATTTCTCCCAAATTGCAGTCTGGCGCTCTTCTTTTCTAAATATTCTGCAAAAATCCAGCAGTGGCCCCCTCCTCCCCAAAGGCATCAGCAACATACAGAGAAGGCTTAAAATATATGTGTGTGTATGTGTGAGTATATGTGTGTGTATATACACATATATGCACATGTATTGTATATATATAATATACACATGTGCGAGTGTGTATATATGTAAACATACATGTATATATATATACATGTACACATATGCATGCATATGTGTATATATTGAAAACAAAGTGAGTAATCCTTGCATTTGACTTGTAAAAGCAGAAGGAGAACATGTGGGATGATGTCAACCAAGATTCCCTTTAGGTCTTCAGGAAGGGAAGTTAAAGTGTGCTAGAAAATCTCAACACCTTCCCCATTTAAAAATGCATCTGGAAAAGAGAAAAGTGTTAGCCATGAGGCAGACAGACCAAATACAGGGCCCTCAGGGAACTATTCTTGGGCTGTTAGAATTAAAGGCAGTTTGGAGTAGTGGCTAGAGGGCTGACCTTGGACTCATGAAAAAAAAATAGTAATGGGTCACATAAATGAAGGCCTATGTACCAGGCCCTTTACGAAGTGCGTTTATCATTATCAGCTCATCTGATGCTCCCAAAGACCCTGGGAGGTAAGTGCTATTATTATCTCCAGTTTACAGATGGGGAAACTGAAGCAGGCAAAGGTTAAGTGACCTGCCCAGGGTTGAACAGCTGGATTTGGGGTTAGATTTGAACTCAGGTCTGAATGCCTCGGTCTTTCAGGCCTCTTACACATATCGAATGTGTGAACCTGAGCAGGCATCCCTTACCTTCTTATTACTTCAAGCATTTCTCTCAATTCAGGGAGTGGCAGAGAAGCCTAAATTGGTGGAGGGAGCTGCTCAAGTGCAGTCTATACTGATGGAAACTGCTGGAAATTACCTTAGTGATCACCTAGCTCCTTTGTGAATGATTGGGTGGGGGAAGGAAATCACTAGCCATACCCCACCTTCTCTGCCCAACTTCTTAGAGTGTTTCATTGTGTTGTACCAGACTGGCTATGCCTCAGAAAGTTTGGGAGTAGGCTAGAGAAGGTGAGACAGGACTGAGTTCCTTCCCCCACCCACCATGCAAGAAGAAGAAGTTAGATCTCTAAGGTGCTCATTTCTAAATTCTGTGATTCTGTTATCCTAACATAAGTGCCTGGGGGCCCTATGTTTGATCCCTATAAGCTGTACTTCTTTCCCCTCCTTCCTGACGCTCCATTTTAAAATAATTATATTATATAAATGTAAAGGTTGGGGTCTATTTGAGTCAGGCAATTAATCAGTTCATAGAACTTGTTAATACATTCAGGGCTCTAATCCTGATATCTTTGTCAGGTGAGAATAAGGCTATTGAATCAATCACTCACTCACTCACTCACTCACTCAGTCAAGGACACAGTGACAGGCACCTAGTTAATGAGTTTCCAGCCTTCCAGTTTGAATGAGGAATTGGAGGCTCTGACACTACAGAGGAGACCATGCTTGGTGGCGGAGGTGGTGGGGGTAGAAAACCTCTCTTCTCCCTACACACCTTGTTCAGAGTCAGACCCTGTGAACTTGGGAGAGTCAGAGGACTTAGATTTCTTCTTGGTGGCCTAGCCGCATCCCAGGAACAGAAGTGACTGGCATCAGTGTCTGCATAAGAAGGCAAGGACAAATTAGATGCACTTGAGAAAGGTAGCTTCGAGACTCTGCTAGGAAGCCAGTTGAAAGCTGTAGAATACAGAAGAGAAATGTCTTGAGGACTCTAGTAAAAGGATTTCCAGGAGCTGTGAGTTATCCCTTTTCCCACATGTGCCCAAAGCTTTAGTCTACTTTCTCTTGTATTCTCTATGTCCTTGTGGGAAACTGTCACAGGCTTTTTTTGAAGGAGGAGGGAAGATAGGAAGATTTGAACAAATGATGATTCTATACTATAACACTTTAGTAAAGACCCATTTCTAAAAGCTATGCCTGGCTGGCTAATTGATAATAACTGATAATCAACTGATGAGATCAGACAAAATAGTGGGAGAAGCACACCAGTGGGGGAAGGCAGGGATTGTATGCTGTATTACTAGAAAAACCATTGCAACCACTCTGGGTTACGTCTAGTCTGGTAGGTTTTAAGAAACGTAGATATTTGGCGTTCTTTGTATTTATGGAGAACTACTAGAGGGATTCTCCTTCTAGAATTTTTTTTATCAGATACCCAAATTTTCAGGATCCACTAAAAAATAAAATATCTTTTTTTTCTCTTTTAGACTTCAATTGTATAGCAGTCATTTTTGTTGGTCTGTTTATATGACAATCTATTTTATTGGTTATTGGAATGCTTGGTTATCAATATAGTATTATATCCATGTTGTATATGTTACATTTTGGGGTTTTGTTTTTTTTGGAGGGGGAAAGCAGAGCAATTGAGGCTAAGTGACTTGTCCAAGGTCACACAGCTAGTTTTTTGGGTTGGGTGTCTGAGGCCAGATTTGAACTCAGGTCCTCCTGACTCCAGGGCTAGTGCTCTATTCACTGCACCACCTAGCCACTCCAATATCTATTACATTTTATGATATCTTGATTAGTGGATGCACGCGCGCACACACGTACACATACTGCATACTCTCTCTGTCTCTCTCTGTCTCTGTCTCTCTCTGTCTCTGTCTTGCTCTGCCTCTCTGTTTCTCTGTCTCTCTGTGTCTGTCTGTCTCTCTTTCTCTCTCTCTCTCTCTCTCTCTCTCTCTCTCTCTCCCCCCTCCACTCCCCCACCTCCAATCTAAATGTACAAGACTCTAGACAATAAAATTTTTACTGGTTCTCATTAGCCAGTCAACAACTATTTTCTAAGTTCCAGGCACTGTGCTAAGCCTGGCAAAGAAAAGCAAAAAACAGCCATTATATCTGTTGACAGTCATTATACCTGTTGGTCTGCTTCTTCTAAGATGGACTAGTATATTTTAGAAGTAACTCGTGTTTATCGAAATGCTTATTTATCAATATATTAAATTGCGCATTCAATGTGAGTATTATAGTTAATATGAATTTCACATCCCTAGTTAACCTAGAGCAGAGGTATCAACCTCATCTTCTATAGGCCTGCATGGTACCCTCAGTGCTCCTGAGCACGGCTTGAACCAGATTAAAATGTAATTGTGAAATATTTAACAAAATAAATAAAAATACAATAAAATATAGATAACATCACGTTTTAAAACTAAGTCATCATATAACCCACAAAAACTGTTATGTATGCATTAGTGGCTGCCAATTTCTAGTTGAAATTGCACTTACCATAAGAACACTGATCACTTACATAAAAAAAATAATTTTAAGCAGATCTAGAATTCTTCCCTTATTGTGGCCTGAGTTTGACAATTTACCTGAGTTCTTTGTTGATGGTAAGTCCATAGAACAAAGTTTGCCTATTGGCCTAGAAACTCAGAGTAATCAGTCCTAAACGCATAATTTAACCTGCTTGCTCTAGGGAGGAGTGAATAGAAATTCCATTTGGATTGCCTTTGCATTGTCAGGGATCTATTGGAGGAAATCTGGGGTGTTCTTTGGTATAGACACCAAGAAGAAATTTGCCTGGACATCCCAGGGAATCACCTATGGCAGAAAGACCCCTGAAGAAATTATGGTGTGCACTATGTAGAAAGGGACACTTTTTTGAATTGTGGGGCTTCTGGGACTACGGAAATCATGGAAGAGCTTTTACCCAAGGACTGTTTGGTTTCCCTTCAGAAGCATGGGAGGGTGACTTCAATTGACCCCAGGTCCCTAATCTCTGTGGAGAGAGTCCCATATGTTTGGAGATCTTTGTAGGGAATGTCTTTCCTTCTGAGATAGGAAGTTTGATTGGCCTTTCAAGTTAGTCAGTGACTTAAACTTGGCGTATATAGGAGGGGTGAGGGAAAGGGAGAAAATTCCAGCCCCACTGGCTACTCAATGGGTGAGGGAGGAAACAGAGGTTCCTGGCTTCCTTCAGTTCTCATCCAAAATCTCATCTTCTCCAAGAAGTCTTCCCTGATTCTGCTTAATGTTGGTGCCTTCTCTCCATTGCTCACCTCCAATTTATCCAATTTATCCAGTATATCTCTTATTTGTAAATAAGTGTTTTTGACTATAAAATCCTTCAGATCAAAGCCATCTTGTAGCATCTTTTTTAGCCAGGCTTAGATTAGCACTACCTGGCTCTAAGTAGGTACATATTAAAAATTCAGTGACTGACTAATGAGGACTAGTAAAAAATACAGTTGTCTAGAGACTTGTAAACTGAAAATGGAGAGAGAGCCGCCGTGTATGCATGCACGTGTGTCCATTAAGCAAGATGTCACAGAATGTAACATGAAGAAAGGAATACTAAGGAGACAATATGCAACAGGATTGACAGTAATAAACTTAACTATGTGCAAATGCAAAAAAAATAGGTCATAAGGAAGGTAAACTGGAGGTCTCAGTGAAATTAAGGATTGATCAATCAACAAGCATTTATTAAATACCTATTATGTACTACATTGGGCACTGTGTCAGGCTCAGAGAATACAAAGTATTCCCTGCTCTCAAGGAGCTTCCATTCTTACAGGGGAAACATCAAGTACTCATATAGGATTTACAAAACATTTTAAGCACAGAAACAAGGTAATCTCAAGGGAAAGGCAATAGCCAGTAGGGCACCAGGAGAGACCTCATGAAAAAGGTGGTGCTTGAGTCTCAGTCAGTAAGCAAGCATTTATTTAAATTCTTTCTGTGTGTCAGGCACCATACTGGGAACACAAATAGTCTTGGCTCTCAGGAAGTCCACATTCTAAAGGGGGGAAACCACAACAAATTGTATTTTTCACTAGTCCTCATTGGTCAGTCAAGAATTATTTAATATGTACCTACTTAGAGCCAGGCACTGTGCTAAGCCTGGCTAAAAAAAATGGCACAAGATGGCCTTGATCTGAAGGATTTCACAGTCAAAAACACTTATTTACAAATAAGAGATATACAGGATAAATTGGAGGTGAGCAATGGAGAGAAGGCACCAACATTAAGCAGAATTAGGGAAGCCTTCTTGGAGAAGATGAGATTTTAGATGAGAACTGAAGGAAGCCAGGAACCTCTGTTTCCTCCCTCACACATTGAGCAGCCAGTGCGGCTGGAGTTTTTGCCCTCTCCCTTGCCCCTCCTACAATAACAAAGTACCCAGAAGCTATATGCAGAGTAGAGTACGGTGATCTGGAAAGGGGGAAGTATGAGTAGCTGATGGGACCTGGAAAGGTCTTCTGGAGTAGGTAGGATTTGAGCTGAGTATTACAGGAAGCTGGGAAGCTGGAGGAGGGAAGGGAACAGAGTATTTCAGGCAGATGGGGACAAGTGTAAAGGTATGGGTACAGAAGATAGAACACCACGATCAAGGAACAGCAAATCACCTGACTTAGTTTGTTTATAGAGTGTGGAGGGGAGCGAGGCATAAGGAAGCTGAAAAAAGTAGGAAAATGTCAGGTTATGAAGAGTTTTAAATACCCTGATAAGGAATTTGCATTTCTATTTTATCTGGGAGGCAATAGGGAACCACTGGAGTTCACTGAGCAAGGCAGTGACAGGGTCAGATCTGAGCTTTAGAAAAATCCCCTCAGTAGATGAGTTGAGAATAGAATAGAGAGGCAAGAGACTTGAGGCAGCAAGAACAGGACACTGGGAGGATATAGGTGTCTTGGACAGTAATAAAGAAGTTTTTTGGGGTAAAGATAATGAGTTCTGTTTTGAATAGTTTGAATCTGAGATACCTAAAGGATACCCAATTTGAGATGTCCAAGAGGCAAATGGAGATGCATGACTGTTGAAAGCCAAGGGGTTGAGGTCTGATCTTTAACCATCTGCACAGAGATGACCTCCAGGTCTGGGAGTGGATGGCCTGGATTTAGGGATATGACTGATGGGCAAGGGAAGAAGCAATAAGACTTCTGTTTAGATGGCTAGGATGTTGATGATGGATGAATGTCAAGAAGATTGAATTACTCAACTCCTGTTTTGATTCAGTTTTCTCAGTCAAGAATGATCTTTGTACCAGGAAAAAGAACAAAGCTAGTCAGTGGAGAATTTGAGCCCTGAGATAAATGAAGATAAGTGAGAGAATTTGGTTGCTCTCAGCTCAAATCTTACCAGATCAATTCAATTTCCTTTTTTTCAATGGGCTTACTATACTGGTGGTTAACGTGAGTGATATGAGCATAGTATACCCAGGATTCAGTAAAGTATTTGACAAAAGTCCCCTTTATTATCCTTGTGACCAAGATGGAGAAATATGGGATAGATCATAGCACAGTTAGGTGGATTTGAATGTGTCCAGATCCAAGGACAATTAACTAATAAATCTAGATCTACTTTAAGGAAAAGAAAATCTATCCTCAGCCCTATGCTGTTCAACATTTTTATCAGTGACTTGGATAAAGTCAAAGAGTTAGAGTTAGGGGTCTGATGGATTTGACATTAGATCCCATTCTTATCAAACTTGCAGATGACCCAAAGATGAGAAGTATAGCCAATATACTTACCAAAATATCAATGTGATGTTGCTGCCTCCTTTGTTCTCAGATCCATCACAGTACTGTGGGAAAGGATATATATTCTCTTTTAGGAATGCTCGAGATTCAAAAACATCAGCTGACTTTTCTACCAGAGATCAGATCTCAGCCATGGTTGTATCCCTTATCAAGGCAGATCCCCAATTCAACCCTGTAATGGCTCTTAAATCTTTGGAGTGGCCTCAGACATTTGAAAAGATGGGGCTTGGGGTTGTTTAATATAGTCTTTTCATTTTTGCTTTTCTGCCTGCTACTTTAACTGGGCTTTCATATTGCCAGAATCAGAATCTTAGCATAGGAATTCAACTCATACCTAAACAGGAATCCCCAACATAACATCCTGACAAGAGCCAATTATCCTTCGCTTCCCATCTCAAAGTTTATTTTCCTTCTTCAGTCTCTTATTAGAGGTAATATCATCCACTACATCCTAACCCCCAGGGCTGGATTTTCAATCTTGCTTTTTGAAATTATTCATACAGGTCAAACTCAGACCCCAAAGAGGACATATGTTCCCCTCATGACTTTCATCAGAGGGCTTCCCTGAAAGCAATCTCATTGGTATTCTGGTCAGACAGGAAACCTTTTTTTCAAAGCAGAGGTGGAGGGAAATACAGCTCCAAGTGCTATAAATAGTGTATTTTAGAAAAATGTATGAAAACAGTTGAGAAATGGAAAAAGAGTAGGGGGTGGGAGGTTTCCATGGTAACTTAACTGTCTCTCTCTCTCTCTCTCTCTCTCTCTCTCTCTCTCTCTCTCCAGAGAGAGAGGTAGGGGAAGTAACATAGTAAATAAGGCAAGAAAAAGGAATATAGGAAGCTGAAATGACATGTAATCGCAAATCTGATGTGACAGCTCAGCAAAGAAACCAGTTTCAGATCAAATGTTCAAATTGGAAGGTGTGAGGCTGGCCTTTGGGAAGGAGCTCCCTTTTTCCGAGTGTAATTAGATATGCAGAGAAAATTAACTGCCTTCTGTCAGCCATGTTTTCAGTCTCCCAATGATAGGAGACCATGAACACATGAAAGGTGCTATCCTCCACCTAGATCTCAAGACTCAAGTACTATATGTCCTTCCAAGTATTTTATGAAAAACATCTCCCTGTTCTTTTGGTAGCCCCAACTGACTAGTCACCCAAATCACAAAATCGATGAACATAACCTTTCCCACTCTTGAAATGGAGTAAAAGCAGGCTTAAGAGAAAAATTCCAACCCTATATTCCCTCAGGGGTTCGTAGCTCAGAAGACAATGGGGGACAGTGATAAAGAACACTGAACTTGGAGTTAAGATACCTGGATTTGAATTTCATCTATGTAACTTACTACTTATATTACATTGGGCAAATCACTAAGCCTCTCTTTTTTCTTCTGTAAGATGAGAGGATTGTATTATACATCCCCTAAGATCACTTTAAGCTTTAAATTTATGATCATATGATCCTCTGTAGGTTTGAGTTGGAGTTAGAGAGCTGGAATTTCCTAGTTAATCTAAAGGTGACTGTATGTGTAGGTGTGGGCATATATTGTTGCTGCTGTTCATCCTTCGTTCTTGAAGAGGACCAATGACATTCCAAGGGTGACTTGTGCATGAATTCAATTTAAGTGTGGTAGAGTTGTGCAAAGTCATCACACACATATATGTGAACATACATGTGTGTATCATGTGTTCATATACGCTTACATTTTTACATTTGGAAATGAATGCAAGCTGAGAAATAATTATCTGAGCAAATTTATTAGTTGGACTAATAGTAGACAATAAATTGGGTCAATGGCTTCTCTTAATGGTCAAAGATCCTGAAGTAGGAGTCATCAGCCCTAATATAGTTTTGGAGAGTACAGATGTGGCTAGGTAGGGAAGACAATATGATTGGTTACAGAGTAGACAGCATTGTGGGGGTGGGGAAAACATGATTGATTATTTTAAAGAAAGTGGGCTAATGCACAAATGGGGCTAGTGACCACCCCTCTTCAATAATTGAAGAATGTTCATTATTTTACAGGCTCTATCAGCATTTTGTAGGCCTTGTTAGCAGAGCTCAGTTAGCAGACTCCCTGGTGCCTAGAAAAATTTGTTAGAAGGATAAGAATTCTATAACGACAGGCAAAAATGGACAATATGCCTTTTGAGGATGATAAGTTAACTTGTAACTTTAAACTAACTCAGAGAAAAAGTTGAGTCAAGGACAGAGACTGAACAATTATACAAAATGGGACAGAAATTCAGAATAAGGTCAACTACAAAATAGAATCAATTATTAAATGATCCAAAATCATTTTAGTTTCTCAATCTTCTTTTCTCCTTCATCAATGGAAGACCTGTCTCCTATGTATCACTTTTCTATAAGCTAATTCTACAAGACTTTTGACATCATCATTACCAGTAGGGCACACTAACACAAACTTTTCCAGTGCAAGTTCAGAACAGGGTTTAACACAGCAACTAATGCAAAGTCTAAAAAGAATCATAAGACAGAGAGAAACAAGGGCCCATTCATCAATGGTGGATAAGAGGTTGTTTCCCTGAAGCCTAGAAGAGAGATTCTACTAGGATGACCCCATCTGGAATGGGTTGCTGTATCTCTGCTATAATTTGTTATGTAGGCCCATCACAAATTTCCCTGACAATTCAATATAAGAACAACATGATTGAGTAATCATAGCACAAGCCATAGTAACAATATCTAAAACTATGGACTAATTTTAGAGGAGAGATTACATGTCACCAGGGTAACTAAGAAAAATCAGCAAACACAGATACTATAAACAAAAAAAACACAAAATAATTCAATAATAATCATCAGGGTCAACTAACATCAAGTATCCTTGTATCCTAGTAAAGTCTATTTAATCAGCACATTTCATCTTGGATCCCAAATGTCCCATGTAGTCATCAGGTCCTTGAAAACATCTTCTCTTGGACATTCTGGAATATATCTCATTCTCAGGACAGCTCTCAAGGTGGTTCTTCTTCAGTGGATTTTCTTCTCTGGCTCCAGATCACTTTTAGAGATTCTTAGATGTTTTTGCTAAAATCTTTTGCAAAATTGATCTCAATACAATTTGGTACAGCCTCTTAAATTTTACTTCTCCAATAACTAGTTCTTGTGGTGAAAATCAGACCTTGTGGTTCTGATCTTCTTAACAATAAAGCCATAAGAAGAATATCAAAATTCTTTCACTGTACCTAGTACACAGTACATTTCAGGAACACATAGTACATTTCAGGCAGCAAGGTAGTGCAGTGGATAGAGTGCTGCTTCTGGAGTCAGGAAGATTCATGTTCACGAGTTCAAATTTGGTCTCAGACATTTATTAACTTTGGGCTAGTCTGGGACCTTGGGCAAGTTACTTAACCCTGTTTGCCTTAGTTTCCTAATCTGTAAAATGAGTTGGAAAAGAAAGTGGCAAACCACTCTAGGATCTTTGCCAAGAAAACCCCAAATGGGGTCACAAAGAGTCAGTTGAGCATGACTGAAATGACTGAACAACAATAAAAAGTACACTTGAAATACTTAAGTTTTTACATACCCCTTGCTATTTCTATCTTTATTTAAACTCTTAGCTGATAAAAACACTGCCAACAACAGGCTGAAGAAGAATCTTAAAAAGAATCTGTGGGGATTTGACTTATAAAATGAGTCCTTCTGGTTGAAGAAATAATACTTACCAAAGTAAATGTGTAAATTGAGATTAAGAGGGTCTTTCTAAATTGCCATTGACTTCATTATCATTCAACTTCTTAAAACTGGCATTCATTTATGTCATTCATTAGCTCAGACTAAAGTTTCACACACACACACACACACGCACACACATATGCATATATACTGTGAGGTAAATTAACAAATTGTTATGTTGATATATTTAATATAATCATCTGATCTTGTTGCTTTCTCAACATCTTCCACTAAAATTTTTTCTACTCCAGCCAATTCCCCCTTTAGAAGGATCACAAGCTGTTAAGGATCTAATCCTATTCATGAACACATACATAACAACACTCTTTGTAAGCAGATGACTCCTTCACCTAAGTTCAAGGGCTATACAAGTGAATTTACTTAAAAGGTTCTAACTTTACTTCATTTGTAACAAACGACCTGAGATGGGGTATGCAAATATACTAAGTAATTAATTCCAGATTGTATCCAGAGAATAGTGTATATCAAATGAGTTGCACGTCAGGAAATGTTCTACACACAGGTGTTAATCCCAAATTAAATAATAATCCTAAATAAAATTATATTTCCCTTTGAGGTAACACATGATAGTTCATAAATTAACTCTCCTCTAAGACAATTTATCACACTGAAATTCTTTTCATTACAACAAAACAGAAGATATTTCTGATTTTAACGTTACTAATTAATTGATTTATATCTTGGTCTCACAAACTCCTGCATCATTGTCTAATTATTCCCTTATCATTTTTAGGTATTTCAAAGGTATTTCATTTAGATATTTCAAAGACTTTATCTTGCACATGAACTATTAGCAGGCAGATGACAGGCTCAAGTACTTATCTATTTAGTTGTCTAGGATATGGAAATAACTATAATTTCAGATCGAAAATAGTAAAATCTTATATACTTGCATCCCATAGCAGGGCAGAAGTGCTAGGATATTGCAACAGTAAGATTCATTACATTTTTAAAAATTATAGCCTAACCTGCCCTGGTTAAAGATATTTGCTAGGAAAAGAAGAAGAAGGGATATAATTATAATAACATCAATACTGGTCCTCCAGGCCTAGGCCTAAGGGCACAGATGACTCAACACATGTATAATAGGATAAAGCATCCTTAGTTTTGTTTGATTTCAGGTAAGAGTCATATAGGCAACCAAATGTACGACAGCCAGACTCAGAATTAGCCAGGTGGAAAAACTATTCGTATGGGAAACTGAGTTAAGAGACTCAGTGAGAACTTAGTCTTCCCAAGGTCACCTCCCCTCCCCATTCTCCAGGGACAGATATTCACCAATAGCAGTTCACAGATGTGATTCCCATTAAGCTGTTGGCATTTTTCTTGAAGTGCTGAAACATTGTCTCCACACCACAAATATACCTGCAAACTAAACTCAGAAAGACAATTTACGGTTCCAAAAGGTTTTACCTTAAACAGAAAAGTATCATTAATTATAGCTTAGGACTGGATACAGTTATTATTACAGTCTTATTGTTATCATAGGTCAGTTAGTAAGAGTAGTTTATCAGGTACCACACACACATGCATTTACACAAAGATTTCATCCTTTCTCAAGTTTAAACTTATCCCAGTATAAAAAGCAATCATTAAAATCAATAAAATAAGTACATTCTGTAATTTTTTAAACACTGAATATAGTCATACACACACACACAATCCCTTAGAAAACAGTGACAATAATCTCCAGACTAACAGATATCCATCTCTAAGATATCATGTATTAACCCCTTAAGCAAAATGAAATCCATGAGACTGGAGTCTGTTAAGACTAATTTGGCTTAAGATCTAACTTCAACATATGCTTTTCCAGGTATAACTCCATAATTTTCATAATCACAAATCACCACATAAAACACTTATATACTATAAACAAACTTTGAAATTCCCACCCTCTGTCAAGGAGTGTTTGTAATGGAAGAGGGGAATCCTATTTTCTAAGTAAACTAATTCATGGATTCTTTCATGAGCTTGATAAGATTTTATGAGCTTGCTCAAGCAGATAGCCCTAAGAAACCTGGCAAGTTTGCAAATGAGGAGATTCTTATGAGGTCTTTCTCTGTTTGCCTTTTCCACAAAGTAAATCATTACTATTCTTCCCTCTTAAAAGATAACCAATTAAATGCTTTGTAGGTTTTGACATTAGGACAGTAGCCTCTAATAACTTAATTGATTATTTCTCAGAATCTGAATCAAAAGGATTTAAGCTCTCCAGTGACATAATCTTTATCATTTCCTAAACAATAGTTTCTCAGAATTTACCATACAACAAACTGAAAAAACACAATAATAACATTCGCAATATCTTGAATTGGACATGAAACGAGACTTATTACCAGTCAGATGGCAATTAATTTAGTCAAATGCATCTCCAAATTATCTTACATAGAAAACAATTCATTCTGTCATAAGTACCTTTAAAATTCACAGTCCTCGAAGTTGGGAAAGACATTAGCACAAAGCACATTTCTTTAAAGACCCAACCAGCAAAAAGGTCACATATGCATGGGCCAAACATTGAGAGGTTGAGGTAGATGTTATTACATATCCCTTTATACTGAGAAACAGAGGTGGCAGGAAGGGATTAAGTTCTGACTAATTATCCTGACAGGAAGATAAATCTCACTGTAAAAGACAAATGAATCTCACATTCAAATCACTAGTAAACCCATATAAGGCTCTATCAGTTTAAATTCACAACTTTATTGTTAGATCAGCTCAAAATATGCTAGGCTAAATATTATTAGCCATGGTATTCTAGGTAAAGGTCTGGTAAGATCTTAGGACTTGGCATTTCCTTGGTGAGGAAATCTTAAAGAGATGTTTGCTATGTCAGATGTACACTAAAAATTATCATTATCTATTGTATTTTAAATAAAGTTTTCAAACATTTTTTACATCATTCTTTTAACAACTGATTCTATAACTGAAAAGAATTCAGATTAAAAGAGAATTTACTTTTCTGACAATATTTCTAATGCAATGAATTATCAGATTTGTGGCAAGCACTGCCTTTATCTATGTTACACATTAGTAAACTGAGTTAGAGCAACTTGTTTTATCATATCACACAGCTAATTTCCAGACACCAGAACATAACTGAGGTTTCCCTGGTCCATACGTTTTCCTAACGCTTCATCTTAATGACAAATAGTACAGTATATTCCGACTTATCATAATCGTCTAAAATGGGACCAGAATAAAGTCAATCACACCTGGATCTATTTCTACAAAAGGTATTATACAGAAAGAGCAACTAGGCGGTGTAGTGTATAGAATGCCAGGTCTGGGGTCAGGAGGACTTGAATTCTAATCCAGCTTCAGACATTCACTAGCTGTGTGATCATTTAACTTTTCTTACCTCAGTTTCTTCATCTGTAAAATGATCTGGTTAAGGAAATGGCAAACCACTCTAGTATCTTTGCCAAGAAAACCCCAAATGGGGTCACAGAGGGTAGTACGCAACTGAAATGACTGAACAACACTACCAGCTAATCTGCAAAAGATTTAAAAGTGGCAGTCTTGTATTAAGTTCTAATCACACTTATTCGAAAAGGGGAGCACATTTAGACCACATTCTGATTTACTTTCAGGACAGATTTTGACCAAATCAAATTTGGATTGTATAAGCACAAATGGTAACATTTAAAATCTCAAAAATTTTTGAAAGCACTTCAAAAAGGAGAGCCATTATGATCAATAAACTCATTTATAGAGACACATAGTAGCACTCCTAGGTCCCAATAACCTTGTCTCTATTTCCTTTCAAATCACCTAAAGACCGACCTTAACCCCTTTTTCTTGTCCATGATATACTCTCCACCCTCTCTTACCAGTCTCCAGGGCTTTTCAGGTCTGGTAACAAGGATTGCAAAATGCTGATGGGTTCCATAAAACAATTAACATTCCTTAATTGTCAAAAAGGGGTGATCACTAGCAGCATGTGTGTGCATGTGTGAACCCAATTTCTTTAAAATAACCAACCATGTTGTCCCCATCCCTACAATGTTGTCTACTCTATAACCAGTCATATTTATTCCCCACCTAATCAAATCTGTATTCTCCAAAACTATATTAAGGTTGGTGAACTCTACTTCGGGGTCTTTGGTCATTGAAAGATGTCACTGACCCAATTTATTAGTTACTGGTAGCCTAACTAATAAATTGATCATGCTTAGATCATTGTCTCTTAGTTTACATTAATTTCCAAATATGACAATGTATTACATGTGTGTATACACATTTATTGGTTTACACATGCACATGTGTAAATATATACTCATACGTGCATGTATATACACATTTAGAAATGTATGGATATAGATATATTTTGTTGCTGTTGTCCAGTCATGTCCAATTCTTTGTGATCCCATTATGGGCTTTTCTTGGCAAAGATACTAGACTAATTTGTCATTTTCTTCTCCAGTGGATTAAGGTAAACAGAAGTTAAATGACTTGTCCAGGGTCACGCAGCTAGTAAGTGTCTAAGATTGGATTCGAACTTGGGTCTTTCTGACTCCAGGCCCAGTATTCTGTCCACTGAACCACTCAACTGCCTTGAAACAGAAGAGGGAAGCAGAAGGTAGACTAGATTCACCATTATCCCAATGATTTATCCTTTATCTTTGTTTTTAGGTATTTCAGTTGTGTCTGACTTTTCTTGGCAAAAATACTGGTTTGCCATTTCCTTCTCCAGTTCATTTTACAGATGAAGAAACTGAGGCAGAGTGAATTGATTTGACTAGCATCACATAACTAGTAAGTGTCTCAGGCTGGATTTGAACTCAGGTCTTCCTGACTCTAGACCTGCACCACCCAGAAACATATTGAGGTTAGAACATGTTAGTTTTGGAGCTACCCAGACATTTTAATTGATTCCTAGAGTATTAGGGTATGACCAGACTAATAGTCCACAAAATATCTCCAAAGTGAATTGGATTCTACCCCTTCTTTTGCAGAAAGCTCTGGAAGTTCTCCACTCTTTCAGAACTCTGGAAGTTCTCCTCCCCAACATAAGCTTCCTCCTATTTTTAAACCTGCTCCTGCAACCAAAAACAAAGTTATTTTGATTGTTTGTGCAGAGTAATTTCCAATCTCTGCTATAGACTTGGAATTGGTGATAACAACTGTTTACATCTTTTTTTTTTTTCCATTTCTGGCATAATTTTATCTGCTGTGTTCTGCAGTACATGATTCCTGTTATCACACAACACTTTGGTTATTTCTTTCTCTGTATCTGCTTGTACAAATGAAGATGAGTGATCTACATCCATGTATATCAATTAACAAGACATTATTAAGCACCTACTGCATACCAGTGCTTTGTGGACAGCTCTATGCTGCCGTGGTCCATGACCTCTGATACCAGGCCTGCCTGAGAGAAGACGACATTGAGTTGTGTGTGACTAACTTGCTGTTACCATGGATATAGTCATGGCTGACTTTGTGACAGTCATAAAGTTAGAAAGACACACTGGTTTTGGAGTCAGAAGATTTGAGTTCATACCCAGATTAATTCCTAAATAGTGACCTTGAGTAAATGACTTAGCTTTTCTCCAGGCCTTGGTTTCCTCATCTGTAAAATGGAGGGGTTGGATTAGGTGGCCTCTCAGGTGCCTCCCAACTTCAAATCTAAGAGCCCATGATGGCAGACTAAAATGGTTAAGAAAAAATGCTGTCCCTTCCAGAGAGAGAGAATGATTAATCCTGAGTGCAGAATGCACTATTTTTTTTAAATTTTCTTTATTTTACTTGCTTTCATTTTGCAGCATGGTTAATGTGGAAATGTTTTGCATGACTTTGTATGTATAATGGGTATCATATTTCTTGCCTTCTAAATGGGTGGGGGAGGTGGATAAAGGGAAAGAATTTGGGACTAAAAGTTAAAATTTAAAATATTTTTAAATTTTTTAAAAGAAAAATAATCACATACAATTACTACATGAAGCAATGTTTGGCAGTAGCAAAATTTTTAAATTTATATTTCTTCTTACTAATATTAAAATGTTTTATTAATTAAGCAAATAATCTTGCCTCATATATTACCTGCATAACACTGGGTAAGTCACGTAACCTCTCTTAGACTCAGTTTCCTCATCTGTAAAATGGAGACACTAATAACACCGACCTCCCAGGATCACTGCAAGGATCAAATGAAATATTGTATCTGAAAATGCTTTGTAAACCTGGAACCACTACATCAGTATTTGCTACTGAATGATGATGATGATGATTGATTGATTTATGATGTCAAAGGGTCATCCCTCATCTCTGAGACTGACATTGAGAAAAGGGTCATATCCTCCCATGAAATGCCTGCTGAAGCCACTGAAAGAGGAAGAATACTGAGTTGTTCAGATCATGAGTTCACCTGTTACCTTCCCCAAAACTATGGAAAGAGGAAAGCCCTAAGTTATGAACCAAATAACCACCTGGTAACCAGAGAAATTAGCAACAATGAATGATGTTCCTGCAGTTTTGTATGCACGGTCCATTAGCAATGGGGGCTAGTATCAGTGAGCTTCCCATCACTGGGTCAACTGTGTGTATGTTCTAGAGATTAAGCTCCTATAGTCACAGCCTTGGGAGAGGGGCTTCTTATCAATATTCACAGAAGCACTTGTCTCTCTTCTTTCTCCCCTCTTGTTTTCTTTTGTTTCTCACTTGCTCTCAGGCACACACATTTACAGTGGTCCTCTCCTTCCCTCTCTCCGGCACAGATTGCATCCAAGCTAAGCAAATATTTGCAAACCTCCTGCCCAGCTGGGCCCCAGGGGCCCCAGATGGCTCTATTCAACCTTGGATTTCTAAAGATGCAAAAAAAGGCGGCTTATGAATTCCTCCTCCATCTCCTATCCTCTGGTCAGCCAATATATTTTAATACATTGGACAATTCTCAGTTTTGTATTGGATTTTTTTTTAATTAGGAATTTTTAAACTGTGATAAATAATTCAAATGGCATATAAGTCTTATTTCACAAGCAGATAATTTTATTTTGTAGTCAATTGGACTTTTTTTTTACTGTAGTTTTTTTTCCCTCGTGTGGACAGTTTAAATGCATGTTTTTAAGTCCTTATGATATTGTTTTTAGTTGTCCTCTGGCCTGCAAATCTAACTGCATGCTCTTCTAGTCCACAAAGGCTGCTTTGTCTAGCTCCTACTTCCCTTTGCCATCATTCTACTGCTCTTACTGAAGGCAGGAAGGGGTGATTGAGTGAATACAGAGCCTTGCTTTGAGGAGTTAAGGGTCAGGTAGTTAGGCCAGTAGCTGAAGGAAACAGTCAGTTCTGAGTTCTAAGGACTGACTCCCTTCTGGAAGTTAGTCATCTTTCTTCTTCCCCATTCCATCTTCCTACATACAGAATGAACCTCCAACCCTCCCCAGAGGACTGAGAAGATGAATTGCTATAGGTGAATTCCACTGTTCATCAATCCCTGAACATGAGGAGAATGCTAAGTTTTAGAAAATGCAGATGAAGGAGAATGGATAGATTCTACCCACTCAAGACTCGGGTTATCTGTCTCATGTCTGCAAATTCCACAAACCTGCAGACATGAGCAACCTTGCTTGTGTCTGCAGTCAGCTGGATTGAGAAAATTCATCTTTGCAAAGAAATACCATTTGACTGTTTTTCTTCCTATCTGTTCCCTCCCTAATGGGGTTGCAAACTGTATAAAAGCAGGGACTGGGTTTTATAATTATCTTGTTTAATCCCACACAGTACTGGGCACATTAAAGACACTTGAAATATCTGTCAAAATCAAGTTAAATGGAATCTTTGTGTAAAACAGCCACCACCCTCAAACCTCTATGTTTTCATTAAACTTTGTTTAAAACCAGCTCTGATCCCAGCTCATCCATTCCAACACACACCTACTCTCACAGTTCAGATGCAAGTCACTAGAATGAAAGCATAACTGCCCTGTCATAAAGGTAGGGTTCTAGTCTATTATTTATTTGGGAGAACTTGGAAAACAGCAAATGCGTGTCCCAACAAGGTCATACTGTGAAGTGTCTGAAAGCCTCTTGGGCTTATTAAGCTTAGCCCCTGCTAACCATAGCTGCAAGTGGTCCATCAGCATTTGGAGAGGAATAACAGAAAAGGTCAAGATTTTAAAAGAGTCTATATCTTGGCTACACCTATAAGGTGGAAAGAGGATCAAAGAACCCTCTGAAAATTTCTATTCTTTATGGAGAGAAAAATTTCTATTCAAACAGTTGATTGGTATGTTACAAAGAAACCAGAGTGAGACTGTCCCTCCTCTCCCTGCGCAAGGCTGATGAGGGTATGAGTCAGAATGTTATTGAGTAAAAGCAAGTGTTTTAGAATAGCAGGAAAATAATGAAGACCATGGACCTAGGCTATTTTACTATTTCTTTGCTAGTGTTTTTCAGCGCCAAATTAGATGTGAGAATTGTGTGCAATAAACCATCTGGGGCTGAGGTGAAGGGGTAGGAATGGCCCTACCAGCTGGTCTCTAGCTCAATGACATTTAGTTGGCCCTTTCATACAGCCTTGAAAGAGATGTCTAGAGAAGAGGACAGAGAGAGAACTGAAGAAGGACTGGCTCAGGAAGCCAATAGGCCGGTTCCTAGACCTCCAAAGTCTTCTTTAGCTTACCCACACCATAAACTAGTTTTCCTATCCTCTGATTCAATCAAGCTGGGGTTTTTTTGTGGCTACACACACACACAAGCGCACACACACACACACACACACACACACACACACATGGTCCTGCCCCTTAGCCTCACCAAGCATGGAAACTTCCTTACCACATCCTGTAATATCACTTCCTTTCTGTTACAACTCAAGACCTCTTCACTGATCCACCACACCCATTCTCTAATCTATTTCTATGATTTCTGACTTCACTCCTTATAAGTACATTGCAATATTGTCTATTCATATACGCACTTCTGTGGAATATGTTTATGTTTCATCTCTGATAGAGTGTCTACTATTTACTCAATATCCCAGGCACCTGAGAGAGGGTTATACACAGTTCAGTCAATACTTGGTGACTAAGAGGTATTTACTGTGATTTAGTCACTAGACTGAGGGAACTGTACCCTACCTGAAGAGGGGTACTGGCATCTCTTGGGCCAGAAACAACCCTGCTTCTAAATAGTTGCTTTCAGAATTGTCCATGGGGAACCAGCTACTCAAGCCTTACTGATCAGACAGTATACAGGGAAGATGAGCCAGCCACCTTGGACAGCACCCCCAATACCTATCTAGGACCCCAGGCTTCCCGTCCTTCACCAGGGCCTAAAAGACAGGTAGAAGCAATCCAAACCAAACAAGTATTTGATGCCAGGACTGTTGTTTAGATTAGATATCAGCCACAGGGTTTGATTCTCAACACTTTTTGTGTCTTGGTTACATTTTGGGAGGGTCTGTTGAAGACTATGGATCCCTTCTCAGAAAAAAAAAATTAAATGCATAAAATAAAATACAAGGATTACAAAGGAATCCAATTATATTGAAAAAGTAAATTTTAGAAAAGCAAATTCACAGAGCTCAGATTAAGAACCCCTGACCCAGTCTAACCCCCCCCCCCCGCCATTTTATAAAGGAGCAGCCTGAGGCCTAGAGAGGGGAAGTGATTTGTCCAATGCCATGTAACTGGTATGTAATCTGATATAACACTGCTCGAACAAACCCTCACCATCTCAGAAGAGGAAGCCGTACCTGAGATTTTCACTTCCTCTGGTGGGTGCAGAACTGGAAACTTCTACCTAGTTCTGAGTTCAGATCATAATCTGTGGCATCCTCACCCTCTCTCTTCCATTTTTGTCCAGGTAAAATCAAGTTACTAGGATCCATCCAAAGCTTCCTGATACACAGCACTATATCTCCCATGTACCTTTGTATTGGTTGTTCATCACATCTGGGATGCACTAAATTCTCATTTTTGCCTCTTGGAACCCTTAATTTTCTTCAAGGCTCAAGAATCACTTTTTATATAAAGTCTTACCTGATCTCCTTCGGGCAATATACACATTGGATTTAATGTGTATATATTCTGTATATACCTATATATGTACAAGGTGCTAGGTGACATCATAACATACAGAGCACTGAACCTAGAGTCAGGTAGACTTGAGTTCAAATCCAACCTCAGACACTTACTAAGTGTGTGACCCTGGGTAAGTTGCTTAATCTCTGTTTGCCTCAGTTTCCTCATCTATGAAATGGGGATAATGACAATATCCACCTTCCAGGATTTTTTAAAGAATAAAATGAGATAATATTTATAAAGCACTTTGCAAGCTTTGAAGCCTTTTTTATAAATGCTAGCTATTATTATTAGTTATTATTTATATAACTAAATTGTTTCTTTTTGTATCCTTATCACCTAGCATGGGGCTTGGTCCATAGTATGTGATCCATAGTATTGTTGATTGATTTATCAAATTCAATTCATCAAGCACTTACTGATCACTTCTTTATGTGGAAGGCATCTCCAGGCAGTGAGAGTATACAGTGATACATGGCATGGTCTATGCCCTCATAGAACTTACAGTTCAGTCAGGGACTCAAATAAATATGATATAAGATGGAATGTGCTTAGTGATGAAAAAGTATGTAAAGTACTCTGAAACTTCTAGGGGGGAGAGATCACTTCTAGTTTGGGCAATCAAGAAAGGCTTCAGGGAAGAGGAGGACTTTGAAGAATGAATGGTCTTTGTAAAGTTGGAGATTAAATTAAATCAATCAACATTTATTGTGGAAAAATACATGCTGTTTGGGGAACAGCAAATGACTCCAATCAACAAAGGGTTCATGAGAGGGATTAATCAATCATAGGATTATAGTTGTAGAGCTGTAAGGAACTTCAGAGGACATCTAGTCCAACCTCTTCATTGTACAAATGAGGAAACTGAAGTCCAGACAAGTTAAGTGACTTGTCCTAGGTCACGTAATCAGAAGTGGCATATCTGGGTTTTGAAAACAGATCCTGCAATTCCCAGTTCAACACTCTTACTATTGTAAGACTGTATTCTTCAACTAAAGGTAAGACTGGAAGGAGAGGTTGGAACCAGTACCTTAACTGGCTAATTTGCTCTCCCCCGTCAGGTAAGAATATGAAAACATAGCACCACCTCACTAATGTTTACACTAGTAGATAAATGTTCTATATAAATTTTTCTGTGCCACTCAGCTTTGTGTACCAGAAACAAGTAAGGCATTATTTGTTATACTCTAGTTGGGACTTAGAGAGGAGGACCTTCAATATAAGGCTGAAGATCTTGGATTTTATTCTATAGGCAACATTTCTGAGCAAGGGGATGGTATGCTCAGAGTCAGCAACAGGGGTGAAAGGTAAGTTAGAAGAGGGGAGAGACAGAAGATGATGCTGTTATAGTAGTTTAGGATAGAAATAATTAGGGCCTGAATTAGGGCAACAGCAGTAGAAAAGGAAAAGAAGGAATAGGATGTTGGAGACATCTTCAGGGTAGAATTGATAGGACTTACTGATTGGCAATAAAGAGCAAAGGAAAGAGATTAATCAAAGATAAGTCACAGGTTGGTCTCAAATTCAGGCAAAAAGGAATTTCTAAAACTTAACCAATTAATCAACAAACAATTATTTAGCACTGACCATGTGCCAAGTACTTCAATGGGCACTAAGGATAAAGATAAAAGTAAAAAATTCCTGTTCTCAAGGAGTTTATAGTCTAATGGTGAAATAAACATGCACATATAAAAAGATATACAAAGCAGAGATACAGGATTGGGATGGAGGAAGCAATACTACTACATGCCTTGGAATTGCAAGCATGGGGTTTTCCTCTGGTGGTTATTTATACATTCAGTCAATTGGTATTTTGTTGTCTGCATTCAAAAGTTCTAGAAAGTTTTTCTTACACTATTTCCTGTTTGTAAATAATTAATTTTTTTTTTTTACATTTGTCATGTTCTTGGAGACAGATGATTCTTAAGCTATCTTTTCATATCCTGTGTCCAAGGTCAGCTGCTTCAATTTGTACATGTTTTTTCCAAAATAACTGCCTTTTGCTTTTCTTCTGCCAAATTTTGTTCTATTTCTGTATTTTTGCATTCAAGATCTTGTTTTCAGAGCTGCTACTACTTTCTAGATTTTCCCATTGTATATATCATAAATTGTGTATGTCTAAATTGCCTAGTCTATTATTTATAAGATCACAAATCTAGAGCTAGACGGGATATCAGGCTATCCAGTCCAATCCCACTACCCCCATTTTACAGAAGAGCCAAGAGATTAAATGAGTTTCCCAATTCATACATTTTTCAAGGTAGTAACAGAAAGGTAGAATTTGAGCTCAGGTCTTCTGCCTCCAAGCCAAGCACTCTATCCACTGTACAACATAGGTAAGTCACATGACTGGTAATGGAAGGATCAGGAGGTTGTCATGTGAGTTAGGAACAGGGAAAAGAAAATGAGAGACCCTGGAAAGTCTATGAAACCCTGGTCAAGTCAAAAAAGGCAGAGAAAAATGCAACAGAACCCAAGAATAGCTCTATGAACTTTCTCTAAATGCTGTTGAGGATGGGGAGGATGGGGAGGGGGAGCATTATTAAAATGGGAGAGGAGTGGTCCCGTCTTTTCACTTTGATGATGGTGGCAGCAAGATTGGTGGGCTGGTTGTTCCCCTTAGTTTCGGGTCTCCCTTAACACCAGCTGTGAAAGCCTCCCCCTCTTCTCCAGTTGAATGCTTCACTGAGTCACAGGCCAGCTGTTAAGTACTGCAGCAGAGAGAGGTCTGGATGTAATCACCCTGTTTCATCTTACCCTGTGGTGGCTCAGAGGGAAAAGGGGTTGGAGGTCCACTTAGCAGCCCTGTCTTTCATACCCCTAGCCAGATGACAATATGTTCTAAGAAAGACAGTACCCTGAATTCAGGGCTCTGTGTCATAGTAGGCACCATGTAAATGCTTATTCCCTTTACTATCCACATGGACTCACGAATTATATGGAAGCAACATTAGGATACTTCCCCTCCACCCTCATTCAATTGAGAAACCATTCCCAGGCTGGCTAGAAGGGCCTTCAGAGATCATCTAGTCTTTCTAATTATACAGAACAGAGAAGTGGAGCACAGAACAGTTAGGTGATTTGTCTTGGGTGAAACAGTGGCAGAACCAGTGCTGGAACACAAGTCTCCTGATTCCCAGGCCAATCACTGTGCAGAAAAGATTTTGTACTAGATAATCACATTCCCAGTCACACTCCATACCTCCTTTCCTTTGCCCAACTGTCTCTCTCAGAAGTCCTGTAATATGTTTCTCTGAAACTGGGGCTGGGGCTGGTGCCAAGCGTAGCAGTTGGTTTTCTCCTCTGGAATGACTCACCAGAGGTAGCTTCCCATGCCTAGACTGCTCTCTCTCCTCATTCCCATTTCTTATACTCCCCAGTATAACAACAACAACAACATTTATTTCAATATCCTCACAATAAACCTGGGAGGTAGGTGCTTTTATGATCCCCACCTTACAGTTGAGAAAACCAAGACAAACAGAGAAATGACTTGCCCAAGGTCACTCAGCTAGTAAATGTCCGAGTCTGGATTTGAACTCAGGCATTCCTGACTCCAGGCCCAGTATCTACCCATCGTGTCCCAGAGCTGCCACTTAGAATCAGCTCAAGTGCCACCTTCTTTAGGAACCCTTTCTGTATCCCCTCCCATTCCCCTACCCCACTGCCGCCTGGTGTTTATCATCCAGAGTTACCTGGAATCTACTTTGTACATATCTTGCTAATACCTCTCTATATATTAATGTCTTTCCCATTAGAATGTAAGCTCTTTGAAAGCAGGGGCTGTTTCTTTTGGTTTTGAATTTCTATTATTTGGGACATTAATGAATGTAGGTGCTTAATGAATGCTTATTTATTAATTGATTGTGGGGATAGACAGCACAGAAGCAAATAACCTTGAATGAAGGAACTAAAGGGAGAGAGCTGAGTGGTTTGTTTTGTTTTTGCCGGGTGGGGGGAGGGGAGAACACAGTAAGCCCTGGTTTCTTCACCCTAGAATTAGTCAGTCAATTTAATTGCCAAGTAACTGAATCGCTTACCTTCTTTAACCCTCAGGTTTTCTTTTCTGTGAAATGGGTAGAATGGTACTAAACAAAAAGAAAATTCTGCCAGATGTATTGGAAAGTGAGAAAACCAAAATAAAGTACCTTCTGCTCTCAGTCATTCTCTGATACCCTGTAACATGTTCCTCTGAAACAGGGGCTGGGGCTAAACACAGCAGCTGGTTTTCTCCAGAAGAATGACTCATCAGAGGTAGTTTTTTCTGACAACAACTGTCAGAAAAGTCCCAGCTGGGAAAATTTTTCATCTGGGGCTGAGTGATCCCTCCCAGCTGTCCCTTTTCTACCTATGGCAACAGGACCATGCCCTGGCTCAGCTTGACTGCTCCCAGAACACAAAGTCCATGACATGGCTTATTAGCCAACCTCCCTCCACCAGTCCCTTCTCTAAGGCTAATTCCATCAGATCATTTTTCTACTTGGGATTATCACCAATTGGGACCATTGCCTGAAGATGCTGTGCTGAACCTTGTACAGTGAGATATCCCAGGTTAGTTTCTGTCACCCCCTACATGCTTGTTTTCTAAAACTGTCTTTGTCCTAGGCATACAGGCATGGCACATCAAGGCAGCAGATTAGTAAGGACCATTGAACCAAGATGGGAGTGCATGGAGAACTCTAAATAGTGGGGAGTAGGGTAGAGTGAGGAAGGGTGGAGTAGAGTGCATTTTACTTAGTATAGGCTACTGGTTTTCTTTGTCTTGAGGATCAAATACAAGATTTCCCAAAAGTCTTTAACTGACTTTTGGGACACCTTGTATAAACTCTTGTTCAACTTTTAAAGCCTTTAATAACCTTGGCACAGCCTATGTAATGATAGTGAATGCTTGGGAAGAGGAAGAGAGAGAGGCAGGAAAAAGAGAGAGAGAGAGAGAGAGAGAGAGAGAGAGAGAGAGAGAGAGAGAGAGAGAGAACAAGAACAAGAAGAATCAGAACAAGGACAAGAAGAACAAGAACAAGGACAAGAAGAAGAAGAAAAGAAGGAAGGAAAGAAAGAAGGAGGAAAGGAGGGAAGAAAGGAAGGCAGGAAGGAAGAAAGGAAGGAAAAAAAGAAGGAGGGAAGGATCCTCTCTAACTTTTGTGCTGTATTTTTTTTCTGTCCTTTGTGGCTAAACTTCTTCAGAAGGAATGTGCCATAAGGGCCTCCATTTTCTCTCCTCTCACTCTCTTCTTAACCTGTTGCAATCTGGCTTTTGACTTCATCCTTCCACTTAAATTGCTCTCTCCAAAGTTACCAGTGATTTCTTAATTGCCAAAACCAATGATCCTTTCTCAATCCTCATTCTCCTTCACCTCTCTGAAGCCTTTGACATTGTTGATCACCCTTTTGTCCTTAAAATTGTTTCTCCCTAGGTTTTGGGGACACCACTCTTTCCTACTTCTCCTCCTACCTATTGGACCACTCTTTAATCTCCTTTGCCACATCCTCATTCTTTCCTCCTAAGCACTCACTCCTTTGTAAAGCCAAGCATGAGCAGCTTTCCAGAGGACTGCTGCTGTGAACAGCTTTCAAGATTCTGATTACACAGTATAGTGACCTCTCGATTTATTCAGTAACAATTAAGGCAAAACATTCACAGAAATCAAAGTACAGCATTCACAATGTTATAACTTAACATATCACTAAAGTGGCCACATGGTTTTCACCAAAGTGGTCACATAGTTTTAAATTAAAGATAACATCCATTTAGGCAAGCCTCCTTAATTGACACAAAGTACAAAGGTCAAAGTCCTCCACCCTTAGGTCACATTGTCTTAATCTCTTCAATCAAAAAGTCCTTTTTCTTCTTAATTGGAGAAGTCTTTAACTCAATCATCTAAATATAAAGGTCAGAGTTCTCCACCCCTTGGCCACAGTAAGTCATGATTTTCTCAGTTTGTATTAAATACCCAAGGAGGGGTTTTTTCATCTTGACTTGAGGCAGGCTCTCAGCTTCCATGGTTCCTCTTTCCATGGTCCCAGCTCCTGCCCGAATCTATCCAACTGCCACCTGAGTTCAAAGGCAGACAGCTCTCAGTTCTTTGTCCAGCCCCTTGTTCAGTTCCTGCTCCATATTGAAGCTCACAGTGTCTGGTCCAGCTCAAGTCCTTCACAGTTTCTGTTCCTCAAAAGACAAAGCTTAACAAAGCCACAATAACATTCATGCACATTGCTGGCATCCTCATCAATTCACTTTCTGCCTGTGAAATCAATATAGACCCAACAACAAGGTCTGAGGAATCAACACAAATCATCAGTATAGTCCCTGGACCTCTGAAAATGTCAGCAAGACCCTCCTTTAGGATTTCTGTAAATGTACAACAAGAAAATCCTCTTTCAGGGCTTCTGAATCAGCAGCAATGTCCCAGGGCTTCTGTAACAACAGCATCATCCTCTATCAGCAGACAAATCTGACAGAGTAACATCAAAACAGGCAGACAAAGTACTGACACCACAGCCATGCCTCCTCCTAGTTCTCCTCTCTTCTCATTTCTCAGTTCTTCTCAATTCTCAGTTCAGTCCTCAGTTCTCATTTCTCTTCTCAGTTCTTCTCAGTTCTCAGTTCTCTTCTCTCTCTCCATCAGTAGCAGCCCAGCCTCCAGATACTCTCTCCCAGAAGTTCTTATCTCTCTCAACTTGGGCTTTTTCTTATATACTGTATTAGTTCCTCCCTATTCTGCCCCTTCCTGTTATGTCAACAAGTCCATCCCACTGTGATATTCCCAAGCTCTGGATCTTAATCTTGACACAATTATGAACCTGAAACTCAGCGCTAAGTACCTGTTATCTTGCCAATACAAGGGGCAGGGAAGATCTTCAAATTCCCATTATCATTACACCCTTTTATCTTCCTCTTACCTTAAAGGTAATACCATCCTCCCAGTCCCTCAGGCTCCAATCTAGGTATGATCCTTGACCCCTCATTATCACTCACCCTCCATTATCCAATTTGTTGCCAAGGCCTATAAATTTCACCTTTGCAACATCTCTTGAATATGTTCCCTTCTTTCCTCTGACACTGTCACCACTGTGGCTCAGGTCCACAGACCTGCATGACCTGGACTCTGCACTGCTGGCAGGTCTCTATGCCTCAACCCATCCTCCATTCAGCCACCATAGTGATTTTTCTATCAAGTCAAGCTACCAAATGGTGGATGGGAGCTTCCTTGGAAAGTAGTGGAAAGACTTCTCATGAGAGGTCTTCAAGCAAAGGAAGGATGGCTTTTTGTCAGTCATATTTTGGAGGCTTCCTTTTCAGGGACAAAGTGGATGACTTTGTTTGGCTCATAAGATTTAGAGCTGAATGGGACCTCGGAGATTATCCCCACAGCATTTTATAAGTCACAGCCGTCCCAGAAAGGGAAATGCCTTGCCCACAGCTCATGGAATATGAAGATCTTGGAGACCTTCTAGTCCAATCTCATTTTACAAAGGAGGAAGCAACGATCCAGAGAGGGTAAGTGGCCTTCTGTATGTTAGAGGGCAGTGAGCAACAACACTAAAATTAGAGCCAAGGGCCTCTTCCCACATGTCCAATCCAGCTCTCTTTCCACTTCAACAATTAAATTGAGTTGAATTACGTAACTGAAGTGAAGAAAGTGAATGGAGAAGAGGGTTTTCTCAGCTAAGGAGAAAAAGCAATAGATTTCCTGAAAAGGTAAAGTACTTATTTCTTCAGGACTGCTTACTTTTCCTGCTTAGTAACTTCTAGATTCTGAGAATGTGCCCCATTTCCTGGAGCCATACTTGTTATTGATCAGTTATCTGTGTCTGATTTCATGACCCCATTTGGGGTTTTCTTGGCAAAGATACTGGAGTGGTTTGCCTTTTCCTTCTCCAGCTCATTTTACAGATGAGGAAACTGAGGTAAACAAGGTTAAGTGACTTGCCCAAGATCACAGAACTAGTAAATGTCTAAGACTGAATTTGAACTCAGGTCTTCCTGACTCTTGGCCTGACACTCTAACTACTGCACTACCTGGTTGCATTAGTAGATAGATCATTTATTGTTTACTATATGCCAAGCACTGTACTAAGTAAAAACTGGAGAGACAGATTCCTTACCCTTAAGACATTTCTACTTCAGTGGAAGAAGATGTTCTATAAAAGGGAGCTAGAGAGAGCAGAGAGGCTAAGAGGCATCTAAAGAAGGGTCTTGAGGACTGGGCTGAGGAATTCAGACAGGCTGTGCTGGGCAGCATGGCAAAGTGCTTTTGGGGCAGGAGTGGTTTGATGCTCCAAGGCACAGATGTCAGACTCGGGCCAATAGGTCACAAAACTTCATTGTGCACCCAGAACCAGATTAAAATATAACTGGAAAATGTTGAGCAAAATAAATCAAGTTACAATATGACATAGATAATGTTAATTTGTGGGTTCCTAATGTGTAGGGATCCATTTCCATTTGGGTTTGACACCACTGCTTTAACAGAATGAATTGTCTAGTATGAACTTCGAGGGTGAACTGTGTGAGAGAGCACATAATTCCAATTTTTGAAGTCAACAGCAGTTACCCATTTCTGTTTCTGTTGTATTAAGTAGAAGAACTGGGATTTGAACCCAGGGTATAGATTTTGTATTGGCAGCTAGGTGGCACAATGGATGGAGCCCTGGGCCTGGAGTCAGTTAAGTTTAAATCTGGTCTCAGACTCTTCTTAATTGTATGTCCCTGGATAAGTCACTTAACCTCATCTGTTAAATGAGCTGGAGAAGAAAATGGCAAAGCACTCCAGTATCTTTGCCAAGAAAACTCCAAATGCGGTCACAGAGTCAGACAACCTAAATGACTGAACAACAAGATTCAGAGTTGGAAGGATCCTCAGGGATCATCTGGTTCAAACTCTTCATTTTACATATCTTCAGTATGTATAAACTTTAGAAAGTTTAGTATCTTGCCCAAGATCTCACAAAGTATAAGACAGATGAGATTTGAGTATAAATCCTCTCTGTCTAGGGTCAATTATAACACACTGAGTCAGGTCATCTGAGTCCAAATCCTGTCTGTAATCCAGTCCCTCTTGGCCTTAGCTTCTCCACCTGTGAAATGAGAGGGGTGGACTCTATCATCCCAAAGTTCCCTTCCAGCTCGGAGGTCTTCCCGACTCCAAGGTCCGGTCTGTAGACAGTACTTACCAGATGTTCCTCATTGCATTATTTTTCATAATTTTTTAAGGGTCCTTCCAAACCTTGCGGAAGGCCAAGCAGAAGAGAGAAGAGATCCCAGGCAAACAGATACATCTTGTGCTAAAGATACAAAGAGTGTACTGAGTTGGATACATTCTTCAGGTCCCGGCTTCCCTCCCTCCCCAGCCCAGCTTCCTGAGTCCCATTAACTTGCATTTTTAAGTATAATTACCAGGATGCACATGGGAAGGAATGGAGGCAGATTCCAGAGAGGCTGCAGAAAAAGTGAGCTCCTACTTATCCCCTGAGTGCAGGGAGCTTCTGGGCTCCTTTCTCTCTGTATGTTGCCTTGCCCTATCCTCAGCTTTCAGCACACATGAAACTCCTTACTCAGAGGGGCGTTGACTCATGCCGGCTCAGTACTAGCTGCCGCTACTGCAGCTGCTCTCTGCTGCCCTCTGCTGATCAGCTGTGAGATCAGTTTTCTAATGTTCATGGTTTGAAGCTCCAGTCTAGAGTGAAATGGATGAAGGCTCCCCTGGATGCTGGGCTTAGGCTCAGGTTCCAGAGAGGGCAATACATCCCAGGAATCCACCTACCTGCACTCCTCTAGTTTGCTCACCCTATATGGTTTATTCTTTTAGCACCATCACAGAATCTCAGAGCTGAAAAGGACCTGAGTCCCATCCTGACCCAACTTGTACTTGACCAAGAATAATGCTATAAGCATCACGAGGCATCATAATTCATCAAGAGTATCCCATACTGACCAAGCGACCATTCAGAGCTGGTACTCTGTGAAAGCAAAATGAAAAATATTCATTATTTCTATTCTTTTTACTCTAGCTGACTCCCTTCTCTCTTCTGTTGTCTATGCCTCTGGATCAGGGTTCTTAATCTGTGGTCCATGGACCTTCATGAATAGATTTCAGGAGTGCTATGAACTTGAATGGGAAATATTACATCTTTATTATCATTAACTTCTAACCTAAGACTTCTTAATCTTTGTTGTTGTTTCATGGGACACCTCGCCCCCCAATAGCCTAGGAAGCCTCTGGACTCTTCTTGGAACAATGACTTCAACTAGGATTGAAGGAAATGCTAAATTTCAGTTAGAGAGCAGTCTTTTCAGTCAGAGCAGACATTTTCTACAATGTGAGTCTTTAGGGAAAGGACTTAAGGAAGGAGTACCTCTTTGCAGGCTTCCACACTAGCCAGGTGATGCCTGGAGTCAGGAAGATGGAGTATATAATTTTTCCCATGTCCATAGAATTCATAGACTCCCTGAAATTGCTCTGCTCCATGGATCCCAGGTTAAGAACCTGTTCTAGATTCTCTCTCATCAAGTCTCATCATCATCCAGTGTCTAGCATTGTGTCTTGCATATAAAAATAATTAATTAAATCGAATCATCAGTCATCAAGTATTTATTAAGTACTTACCACATTCTAGGGACTGGGCTAAGTCCTAAGGATAGAAAAAATATAGTCCCTGACTTCATGGAGCTCACAATCTGATATGGAAACCACATGTACAGATATATATATACATATATAATATACACATATATATGTATATATACACATATACATGTATACAAACACACACATATGTAATTCATATATATATGTATGTATATTTATAGTTTAATGCATCATAAATGTCGTGTAGGCAGCACTGTGCTATGCTGAGAGTGAGTCAGGCAAGAAAACACTGCCTATGAGAAGTGAAGTTTAAGCCAGCCACCCCAGCACATCCAGGGAAATAGAAGCCATCATGACTACATTATAGTCTGAGTCAAATTCCCAGGTTTCAGAGTAGATTTTCCCAACTTCTCCACCACTAGGTCTCACATGAGACCCCACTAACCAATAGTTGACCACCATCAGGGACACAGGGGTAGCATCTGTGTGGTGAATGAGAGGTGATGTGGGAGAATAAGGAGAGTGTTGGGCTAGGCATCAGATGACCTCAGATGGAACAAATTTCCTTACATCTGGACAATAGAAATAATAATACTCTCACTACCTGCCTCACAGAGCTATTTTGAGGAAAGTATTTTGCAGACTATAGAATGCTACACAAATGTCAGCTTCTATTCTAACAAAATCCTCATAAATGTTCCTAAATAAATATTTATTGGCCAGTCATCAGAAAAGAGCACAGGTGGTTGGCAAACAGAGTAGGGCTCCAACATTCACTCCAGGTGTGCTGAGCTCCAGGTATTTACCAGCAGGGATCTAGCTGGAGGACAAGCCAACATCATAGCCTTCCCTGAACAAAGGCATAAATTAAATTGTTTATCAACATGAGTGCATTGGGTAGTCAGTGAGTGATGAGGATTCATGAAATCTACCTAGAGGTGTGGGGTATGTCTTCCCCTCAAACGTGACCCTGACAAAGTCCCTTTCTCTTAAAGCCCTCAGTTATAGAAAGGAAAGGATCGTTCTCTGCCTTATGTTCTTTATTGGCTATGATAACGAGTGTGATCAGATGGAAGTGCTTTGAGATCCCAGGAAGTAAGGGGCAGTATGGGGACAAGGCATGATTAAGCATCTTGTTCTCCAGGAGCTCAGAGAAATGTAGGCTTAGTCTACTGTACAGCAGATTGGGCAAACCCCTTGGATACTAGTTTCTTATAATGTGAATCTCTAGGGAAGGACTTTAGGAAAAAGGCTGTCTCCTTGCAGGCTTTCCCACTAATTAGGAAACACAGTGGAACTGCACTGGGCCTGGAGTCAGGAAGACTTGAGTTCAAATCTAGCCTCAGTCACTTACTAGCTGTGTGACCCTGGGCAAGTCACTTAACCTCTGCCTGTCCCCTACCTCCTAGGATTATTGTGAGGGTCAGATGAGATAATATTTGTAAAGTACTTAGCACAGGGCCTGGCATATAGTAGAAGCTCAAATACCTGTACCATCCCAGAAGAAAAAATATTCTTCTACCTGATGGTAAAATGTGAATTCCTTAAAGGCAAGAATGATTTTTTGCTTTTCATTGTATGCCCAGTGATTAACTCTGTACCTGGTACATGAATGCATATGATATGCTTGCTGATTGGTTAATTGGAGGCATCTAACCCTGTTTCACAACATATTTGAATTTATCTCGAACATAATCTAACAAAGGAAAACTTTAGAGAGGAAGGTCTGTATTATATTTATTAGGTAGGTAGACAGAGCTGTGAATCTGAGAAGCTTCTTAGTTAGGAGAATATAAAGCCAACCACTCCATAGCGGCCCCACCAGGCAAATCTCCAAATTTTGACATCTCTGTCCCTTTTCCTGGTCAGTTGTCTTGGGTTCTCTTCACCATTCCTTATCAGGCTTCCCTGGTGGGGGAAATCCCACCTGCCATCAGAATTAGTGACTCCAGCTCTGGGAGAATCCCTTTCTGACAAGAGGAGAGGGATTACAAAGAAAAGGGAGAGGGAAGTCTCCATCTATACTGAACATGTGTGTCTTTGTTTGACCAACAGGAGGAATCCAACAAGAAGCCAGGAGTCCCATTTATAGGCAATATGATTTAACCTCCCAGGAGAAGGGGGAGTGGAGGAGTGGGTTGTGGAATCTACCAGCACTAGCACTGGAACATCTGGGCCTCCTCTGCAGGCTCTATTGCAAAGTATATTCACAACAACACTCATAATAAGACAGGCTATTCAGGTACTACAGTCAACTTTCATTTATCCGGACTAATAGAAGATGGGGAGACCATGTTATTCAGCTACTCACAAGCAGACAATCTAACAGCCCCCCTTTTTTTAGCTTGGCTTGGCTTTGAAATGTAATTCATTGATTTCGGGGGGCAAATGACTTGACTTTCTAATTATGTTTACCTTAGATGGATATTCAAAATAGCCAGTATTCCCTGGGCACATGCCAGATGGTCAGTGAGGGAAGGTAATCTAAGAATGCTGAGGGAAGCCAGCCCAGGATTCCATGGAGAAAACCCACAAAGCAGGTAAAACTTACATGCACTAGGAAGCTTCACTGAATAACAGTAATGAAGGCAACTTTCATTCCCCATGTGTTATCTAATTTAATCATAACAAACCTATGAAGCTCTATTACAATACAGTAGTACCAATGTTGTTGTCCATATTTTATTTTACTTTTTTTTTTGAGGGGGGAAGGGGGGCAACTGGCGTTAAGTGACTTGCCCAAGATCACAAGGCTAGTAAGTGCTAAGTGTCTGAGGTCAAATTTGAACTCAGGTCCTCCTGACTCCAGGGCCAGTGCTCTATTCATTGCATCACCTAGCTGCCCCATTGTTTTTATTTAGAAGGAAAGAAACTGAGGCCTCAGAAGTGACTTGTCCAGGGAACTAGCGAGTTGTAGAGATAAATTCAGGTCTTTCTGACTTTGAAGCCAGTGTTCTTTTCCATTACCTGAGTCTACTTTCCCCAACAACCTTAGAATCCAAAAAATGAAACAAAAAATTCCAATCAACCTACCATGTACCCCACTCCTGGAGAAAGTTCCACAGTGGCTCATTTTCCCATTCTCTATGGCAGCTCTTTCAAACTTTCTTATCCTTTCTTGTAGCTCCTAGCTCCTCCTCTTGACACACTTTTTCAGCTAAGAACTTGGCCTCATATTTCACTGAAAAAACTAGACCATTCACTGAAAGCTACCTTTTCTTTCATTCTCTTCAGGTCATCTCACCCACGCCTTCTGTCAGCATCTCTGCCTTCACGTAATCAGGTGGCTCCTTCTTGTCAAGGCAAACCCCTGTGCTTACACCAGCAGTTCCATTCTCGCTCATCTTCTCCAGCAGATTTCCCCCATGATCACTCAACTTTTTCACTTATTCTTTAATTTCTCCTTATCCACTAGCTGCTTCTCTACTACCTACAAACATATTTGTGACTCCCCCACCCTCAAAAAAAAACTCTCACTTCATCCATCCATCCATCCTTGCTAGCTATAACCCCACATCTCTCCTCTCTTTTGTGGATGAACTTCTTGAAAAGACTGACTACAATAGACGCCTCTGCTTCCCCTCCTCTAGACAAAAGAACAAATGACCTCATTTTCACACAAACCAATAGCATTTTAGAAGACAACAATCACATCAGACCTTAGCCTTCTTTTCTCCAAAATCAAAGAACTCCAATTAATCTTTCTTCATAGAATATATTCTCTATGCCTTTAATTACCTTTAACCACTGGTAAATGCTTAACAGCCAGCCCTCGGGGAGGGGAGTGTACAAAACAAATTTTTAAGTGTAATTCGCATTATCAATGTTTACTACATGACTTTCTTAATGAAACAATAACTTAAGCCCTGATTCCTAGCATTGCTCATTTCAGGGTGTAAATACTCCCAGTGAAAATTTTCCAGTAAGTATAAGGTGGCTCTAATATGCCACTGCTGTTGGCCTTCTTCCCTTGGCCCCTGCAGTTTTTCCACATTTTTAAAAATCCAGTGATCAAAATTGCCCTTTATATTCTAACCATTGTGTGATTAATGGAGACTACAGTGAAAAGAATCCTTCTTATGCCTTATATGGTGTATTATCCTTGATTCAGCCTTAATTCATGTTAATGTTTTTTACTATGATGACTTGTATTGAGCTTGTATCAACTTTCTGCTACTGGCTGTTTGTGCCTGGCTAGTCCACCCCTACCATCGACTTATAACTTAACAGTTGTTCATCCCAAACCATCTACATTTAACTTTGAAAGCTACAAAGGCACAAATGAATTTCAGGCTCCTGAATCAGTTGTGAACACAAAGCTATTCACAAGTTCACAGATTTAGAGCTGTAAGGGACCTCTGGAACTGATGTCCTACCCTAAGGATGAAGAAGTGATCTTTGAGAAGCCCTTCAGGTTCCCTGCCTAGTGGAGGATGAGATTAGGACTCATCCAGCAGAAATGCTGCCTCTGTAGATGAACTTGGTGGGATCCTTGTTGTATCAGAACTGAGCTAAGTTGGCCTACAGCAGGGAGTATACCCCACAGGTATTGGGTGGGGGGAATGTAAAGTCAATATCCCTTTGTAAAAGCTAATTGATATTAAGTGATTTAATGGAACTGAGGGCCCTGTCAATAGCCCCTAACAAATGAAAGGAACAGAGTTGATGGGTCTCAAGCTGATGGCCTTAGAGGAGAGACACCCACCAACTCCTAGGGTACCCTAGCACACTGAATTAGGGGGAGAAAAAGAAGTATGAGAATTTGTTCTTACCTTCAAGGAGCTTCTTATCTAATTGAGAAGACAAAGCAACACCAGAAAAGTGAGTGGATACTCAGTGTCAATGTTTGGTACAGACAACAAGACAGTGTGGAGCAGTGGAAAGAATGCTGGGTCTGGATTCAAATCGCTCTTCTGCTATTCTACCATCGTGACCTTGAGTAAATCACTTAACTTCCTCTCTGGAGACCTGTTCCCTCTTCTCTTTGATAACTTTCTTCTCTCCTGGTTTTCATGACACTGTCCTGGTTCTTCTAACAATTCTGATGGGTCCTTTTCAATCTCCTTTGCTGATCTTCATCCAGGGTTCACCCCGGTCATTCCTCTTTTCTCCCTCCATGTTTTTTCATTTGGTGATTTCATCTGTTCCCATGGATTCGATTATCATCTCTATATGGATTATTCTCAAATGTATTTATCCAGCCCAAACCAACATCTTGAACTACATGTCCCAATGATATCTTAAACTTCATATCTGAAACAGGACTCATCCCCCTTAAGTCCCCAAATTTCTTCTGTTTCTAATTTTCCTATTAATCTAGATGGCACCCACCATCCTCCCAATGACCCAGGCTTTCAACCTAGGTATCATTTTCAGTTACTCACTCTCTTACACACACATACACACACACACACACCCACACACAACCGCTACCATATCCAATCTGTTAGAAAGTCCCAAAACTTCTACCTTTGTAACATTTCTCCCATATACCCCCTTCTCTCTCCTGACATTGTCACCACCTTAACATAAATCATCTGGGCAACTAGGTGATGAAGTAGATAGAGTGCCAGGTCTGAAGTCAGTAAGACTCATATTCCTGAGTTTAAATCTGGTCTCAGATACTTCCTAGCTCTGTGACTCTAGGCAAGACACTTCATCCTGTTTGCCTTAGTTTCCTCATCTGTAAATAAGCTGGAGAAGGAAATGGCAAACCACTCTAGTATCTTTGCCAAGAAAACCCCAAATAGGGTTGCCAAGAGTCAGACTACCAAAGGATAATCTAAGTTATCATCACCTCCCACCTGGATTATTGCAATAGTCTGTTCGCTGATCTCCCTGTTTCAAGCCTCTCCTCACTCTACTCTAACTTCTGCTCAAATATTAAAAAAAATCTTTGTATAAAGGGCAGATTTGTGCCCCATCCACCCAATTCAATAAACTCTAATGGCTCTCTTTCACCTCCAGGATCAAATATAAAATCCTCTGGTGTTCAAAACCCTTTATAATCTGGTTCCTTTCCTACCTTCTCAGTTTTCTTAGATCCCCTCTACTTTATGAACCAATGACATTGGCCTCTTTGCTGTTCTTCACATAAGACACTCCCCTCCTGACTCCATACATTTTCATGCTGTCTCCCATGCCTGGAATTCTCTCCCTCTCACAACCTTCTGGCTTCCCAGGCTTCCTTCAAGTCCTAGCTAAAATGGCACCCTCAGCAAGAAGCCTTTCCTAAACTCCCTTGGGCATTGTTTTATACCTTCCCTTGGAGATTATCTCCCATTTGTATTGTATCTGTGTTGCTCATATATACTTGTTGGCATATGGTCTCTCCCCCACCTTCACTCCCCCCCCCCCACCTCAGCTCTTTAAAGGTAGGAATTGATTTTGCCTTTTTATGGTTTCCCCAGCACTTAGCACCATGCTAGACGCATAATAAGTGCTTAATAAATGCTTGTTGACTAGGAGAGAATAGCATCCTAAGAGGGAGGGGTATAAATTTATTTCAGTGGAAAGAGCATCTAATTATGACACCTGAGTTCCAGCCCCAAATCTGCCATTCACTAGCAATATGGCTGTGGGCAAATTGTTTCATCTCTCTTCTAATGAGGCCTCCCTCATTATGATGCTTCCTCATTAGTAAAATGAGAGCTTTGAACTAGATGGGCTCTATAGTTTCTTTTAGCTCTGAGATTTTAAGATTCATTGACTCAGAGAGGACAGAGAAATTCTAATGAGAGAAAGATGTCAGGAAAAAAAATGTGAACAGATGGCAAATGAGGTGAGGTGCTATGGTGTGAGGGTAATGAACACCCAGGAATGGGATGTCTAGTGAGTGTTTGGGCCCCAAGGACATCCTTCAGTCGTTTCAGCATTGTCAGTCCTAAGAAAGATCCCTGATGGTGGTTTGGATATCCAGGGTTAATGGTGTCTTCTGAAGCAGTGCAGAATAAATCTAAGGGAGACTAAACCTTGACTTTGGACACACCAACATTATGCAATTTAGTTAAATCCAGCAAACATTGCCAAAGAGCGGAGTAAGGAAAGAAAAACAAAGCAGAGTCTTGCCATCAAGTTTGCAATGTAGAGGGCAGGACACAAATATGCATAATACAGGGGAAATTGAGGAAAGAGGGAACTAACAACTTTTTTGTAAGTAATACTCTATTTTTTTTCAAATTACAGGTAAAGATAGTTTTCAACATTCATTTTTTACAAGATTTTGAGTTCCAAAATTTTCTCCCTCCTCCCCTCCCAAGATGGCGGGCATCTAATATAGATTATACATGTGCAATCATGTTAAACATATTTCCGTATTAGTCATTAGTTGTGAAAGAAAAAACAGAACAAAAAAGGAAAAATCATGAAAAGAAAGCTAAAACAGTGTACTTCAATCTGCATTCCTACTTCATAATTCTTCCTCTGGATGTGGAGAGCATTTTCCATCATGAGTCTTTCGGAATTGTCATAGATCATTGTATTGCTGAGAAGAGTTAAGTCCATCACAGTTGATCATCACACAATTGTTTCTGTTACTATGTACAATGTTTTCCTGGTTCCGTTCTTTTTACTTTACATCAGCTCATGTAAGTCTTTCCAGGTTTTTCTGAAATCCACTTGCTCATCATTTCTTATAGCACAATAGTATTCTATTATATTCATATGCCACAACTTGTTTAGTTTTCCCCAATTAATGGGCATTCCCTTAATTTCTAATTCTTTGCCTCCACAAAAAACCCTGAGATATATATATATATATATATATATATATATACATATTTACATTTAGGTTCTTTTCCCTTTTTTATGATCTCTTTGGGATAAAGACCTGGTAGTGGTATTACTGGATCAAAGGGTATACACAATTTGATTGCCCTTTGGGAATGGTTACAAATTGCTCTCCAGAATGGTTGGATCAGTTCACAACTCTAACAACAATTTATTAGTGTCCCAATTTTTCCACATCTTCTCCAACATTTATAATTTTCCTTTTCTGTCATATTAAACAATTTGATAGGTGTAAGATGATAGCTCAGAATTGTTTAATTTGTATTTCTCTAGTCAACAATGATTTAGAGCATTTTTTCATATGACTATAGATAGTTTTAATTTCTTTATCTGAAAACTGACTGTTCATATCCTTTAATCATTCATCAACTGGGGAATGATTTATATTCTTATAAATTTGACTCAGTTCTCTATATATTTGAGAAACGAGGCCTTTATCAGACATGCTGTCTATAAAAATGTTTTCCAGTTTTCTGTCTTCCTTCTAATCTTGACTGCATTGGTTTTGTTTGTGCAAAACCTTTTTAATTAAAGGTAATCAAAATTATCCATTTTGCATTTTATAATGTTCTCTGTCTCCTGTTTGGTCATAAATTCTTCCATTCTCCATAGATCTAACAGGTAAACTATTCCTTGCTCTCCTAATTTGCTTATGGTATCATTCCTTCTGTCTAAATCGTGTACCCATTGTGTTCTCATCTTTGTAGAACCAACAGCTTTTCATTGTTGTTGTTCAGTCGAGTCTGACTCTTTGTTACCCCATTTCAGGTTCTTTTGGCAAAGATACTGGAGTGATTTGCCTTTTCCTTCCACAACTCATTTTATAGATGAGGATACTGAGGAGAACAGGATAAAGTGACTTGCCAGGGGTCACACAGCTCTTAAGATTCTGAGGCCAGATGTGAATTCAGGAAAATGAGTCTTACTGACTCCAAGCTAGGTGCTCTATGCATTATGGTGCCACCTAGCTGCAACAACTAGGAGGAGTCTGGAAGACTTTGTGGAGGAGATGGAATTGAGTTTTAGAGGAAGTCAAGGGAATCTTGTAAACAGAGATGAAGGAGTGGTCTCTGGGCATCAGGAATACATAGAGGTAGGAGATAGTGTCAGGTTTGAGGAACATGCTGGTAATCCAGTTTGGCAAGAACATGCAGTTTGTTCAGGGGCAAAATATGAAATATCTGGACAACTGGGTGGAAGCTAGATTGTGGAAATACAAAATATATCCTGTAGGTAATGAAGAGCCAGTGATAATCTATCAGCAGGAAACTGACACTTGCCATTTCGGGGTCTTCGTGAGGACATTGGACAGAGGCAGGGAGATCAATTAAGAGGCAACCTGGGTGTGAAGTGAAGAAGGTCTGAATTTGGCTTTCAGCCTTGGGAATGGAGAAGCAGGAATGAATTCTAGAGGAATTATTTATGAAAGCAGAAACAATAAAACTTGTCAATTAATGAAATAGAGTGAGGAAGAAAATTAAGATGCTTATGGTTGCAAATCAGAGTGATGAAGAAAAGAGAAGTTCAATAAAGGGGTAACTTTGGTGAGGGATTGATGGTAAAGATTCTGTTTCAGATTTGTTGAGTGTGAGATGTCTATTAAATTTTCCCTATTAGAAATGTTCTGTAGCTAACTGGTAACCTGGGACTGAACTCCAGTAGAACAGCTAGGGCTGGAGATACACACACACACACACACACACACACACACACCTATGTATATATGTATATATATACATATGTGTATGTATATATATGCATATATGTGTCTATATATTTATGTATATGTATATCTGGAAGTTATCTAGAGAGATAACTGAATTCGTAAAGATTAATGGGATCACCATGAGAGTGTATGGAGAAAAGAGGGCCAGGGATAGAATTTTGGGGTTTACTTACAGGGTGCACATTCTTTTAATTGGGAGGAGGATGCTATCAACAAGAAACGGTCAGGGGCAGCTAGGTGGCATAGTAAATAGAATACCAGCCCTGGAGTCAGGAGGACCTGGATTCAAATCTGACCTCAGACACTTGACACTTAACTAGCTGTATGACCTTGAGCAAGTCACTTAATCCCTATTTCCTCACCTTCCCTCCTCCAAAAAAACCCCTAACAATAAAACAAAACAATAACAACATAACAAGGAACATTGAATACAATAAAGGCTTAAGAGTAAGTATATTGATTCCTACCTTTGCTGGCAAGATCAGAAAAGACCAGCCAGGGCTCTTGATGGGCTTGAGGGCTTTAGTTCATGCTACAAGTATCTAATTTTGGAGAATGCTTTTAGTTCTAAGTGTGTGATGATAGGATCATCATGTTTTAGATCTGTAATAGTAGCAGAATTGTAATCATTTAGATGCAGGTTTTCCTTCCATTGATACAGATCACAAAACATTCATGTTATCTCATCTGTATAACCCTTGTCCATATCCTTCTGTAAATTTTCTACACGTGGTTCTTGCCATTGCAACTTCCCCTCTCAAATGCCTTCAAAATCAACCTAAGACTATCATAATTGTGTGTTACTTCAAATACTCAATTTTTCTGTTTGTGTTTCTTCTATTCCTGCTACTCTTCCCATCTTTCCTTTTTTCAGTGCCATTTCTGTTTCCTCATGCAGTACCTCAGGCATTGTGATATGAGAGTTGAGATGGATAGGCTCCATTACCAAGATAATTTGTTAAAGGAAATCTTCTAGATTTTTTTTTCATTTTTCATCTGTTCACCATCCTCCTTTCAGATTCATCCAAAAAATATTCTTAGAATGATCTGACTTTGTCATGTATCTTGCTAAGCATTCTTTAGACATCTTTTTGCATTCAGGGCTGCCTGCTTTTTATGAAGCACTACTGCTTATAATTTTCTGCCAGCCTCCTCTCTAAAATTTTCTCTTCTAAACTAGTGTTGCCATTAGCTTCCATATATGTCTGCTTGAAAAAGATGTTAAATGTTTGTTGGATCAGGTGGTTTGTAGGTTATTTTCTTTCCCTCTTGTGGCAATTAATTTTAAATCAGTCCAGTTAAACCTCCCTAGGAAATGGTAACAGTCTGTTTTTTTATCCACTTTCCATTTTCAAATTGACTGGCTGGGTGGTACAATGGATAGAGCATTTGGACTTGGAATCAGGAAGTTCTGAATTCAAATCCAGCCTCAGGTGGCTGTGTGATTCTAGGAAAATCACTTAACCTCTCTATATTTCAGTTTCCTCAACTATAAAATGATTATAATATTATCTTCTTCCCAGGGCTGTTGTGAGGACAAAATGAGATAACATTTGTAAAGTGCTTTGAAAAACTTGAAGTGCTACATAAATACTAGTTATTAATATTATAGATAGAAAAATAAGAAGATGGACATGACTAGGACAAGTAAATAGGAAGATAGGAAAGGAGATAAGGAGAGAGGAAGAGATAAAGGAAGAAAAATAGAAAGAGAAGGGTAGGAAGAGAGATTGAAAGGAAGATAGAAAAAATGTAAGAAGATAGGGAAAAAACAAGGGAAAATAGCATGAAAACTTAAGAGATGAAAAATTTCAGAGAAGGAAGAAAGAGTGGTCCACAAATATCAAATACTGTGGTGAGGGCCCCCCAAAATGAGTAGGATTGAGAAAAGATGATTTGTAAGAGATCACTGGTAACTTTAGAGAGAAGTTCCAGTTGAATGATGAGGTTGGAAGCCAAGTTTCAAATGATTGAGGAATGAGGGAACGAAATGGAAATGGAATCAAGGAATGGATATAGCCTTTTCTAGGAGCTTGATTATGAAAGGAAAGAGCAATATAGCATGACAGCTTTAGGACACAGGTGTTGTTTGTCTTTCATTTTCAAAGAGCACCAATGACATCACAGTTTCTTGACTTTTGTGTGAATCGAATTTAAGTGAGGCAGAATTGCACAAAGTGTCAGCCTCACTCTGTCTTCCTGAGTCATCAAAGTCTGGTGGCAGGACAAAAGTCAGAATGACTGGAAATGACCTGGGATGCAGTGGATGACCTTGGTGTCTAAACCAGGGGTGGGGAACCTTTCACATGTGGCCCTCTAGGTCCTCAAGTGCAGCCCTTTAACTGAACTCAGACTTCACAGTATAAATTCCTTTAATAAGAGGATTTGTTCTGTAAAACTTGGACTTGGTCAAAAAGCCACACTTGAGAACCTAGAAGGTCACATGTGGCCTCGAGGTCGCAGGTTCCCCACCCTTGCTTTAAACTCTCCACAGTACTTGAGTCAGCCACCCTCATGGCTGTTGGAACAGATTGTTCCCATCTGTCCATTTTGCTGGGAAAAGTCTCCACATGCTTTTGGTAAACATCTCCCTAACTTACCAATGAGTTTGAGGTCTATGAGCTACCCTCAACCTGGTTTAGCCCATTTGGCAAGACAATTTACTAGGGCATGGCTGTTGCACCTGCTACAGTTTCTTGGAGCCCCAGGTGAGAGTTGGGTGGACTCCAAAGGTAGATGAGCAGCCCTGGAAAGGGCTCAGCAATCCCTCACACCAGAGGACACAGGAGGATGAAATGAAAGGAGAACTGGTCATGTTTGTAGAAAGCAGGGAGGGAGCCAGGAGATAGGAAGAGACTGAAAATTAGAGATGCAGAGAGGGATCATGACTTGAATCAATGGAGAACAATTAGGGATTCTAAGAGTCATAAATGAGGAAAGAATGCCATCCAATGCTTGAGGAATAATCTGTGCAAATGAAAGAAGTCAGGAAATGGTGCACCAGGTTCAGCAGGCTGGCCAATTTGGCTGAATGTAGAGTTCAAGAAGGGACCTTTTATCCGATATGGGAGATGGAATATCGAGCCTGGGGAATGACAAGTGGGTCTTTGGACTGGAACAGATTATCTAAATAGCCTTTTGTCTGATATTCTTTTTGTCAGTAACTATTCTAATTGAGCAATCTGCCATTCTGGACACTGTTGATTATGCCCTCCTCTTAAATGACTTCTGAGGTATCTTTCATGTCTGAGAGTCCATCATTCTATAATGTTTGCGTCTTCCTGTTGACTAAACTAAATAGCTAAAGCCCTGAACCAAGGTCCTCAAAATATCAGATAAATTTACATCGTTGGAGAAATTTCTCTTAATTATCAGTGCCTTGTGGACTAACCCTCATATTATCAGGGCTTTCCTGGCTTCTCTTTTCCCTGTACCTTATGGAAAGCATTCTCCCCACTCTCCACCCTGTATGATCACACACACACACACACACACACACACACATGCACACACACACACACACACACACATGCACACACACACACACACACACACACACACACACGGACGCAAAAGCACACATTGCCTTTCACCAGGTAAGAATGAAACATCCTAGAATCCCAAGTCTGCACCCAACAAAAGCAATCTTTACTTGAGATGCCTGGTGCTTATATTTCCAGAGTCTAGGAATCCTCTAAGCCAAATATTAGCAAATATTTCCTCAATTTTTCTGCTGCTAAGTTGGACATTTCACTTATGCCTATATTGATTTAAGCTTTAAAACATATTAGGGTCAAAAAGAATGTTTTATGATTCCCAAGGTCAGGCCAAATAAGGCAGCAAGGCATGATATCACAAGTACTTAATAAATGTTTGAATTGAAATTGAATTGTTCCTTTAAAAGACTTTATATCAGAATGCTAACTTCATTCAGAGTCAATGCTCTTGTTATTCTTACAGGTAATGTTGAAATACATGGCTAAGGTCCTTAACTTTTTTTTTTTGCTTTTTGGAGGGGAGAAGGTGGGGCAATTGGCATTAAGTTGACTTGCCCAAGGTCACACGGCTAGTAAGTGTTAAGTGTCTGAAACCGGATTTGAACTCAGGTCCTCCTGACTCCAGGGCTGGTGCTCTATTCACTGCACCACCTAGCCGCTCCTAAGGCCCTTAACTTAATACTCATTCATTTAAATAGTGGGATATTATAAGAAGACAGGAAGGAAGGAAACAAGTATTTATTAAATGCCTACTCTGTGCCAGGAACTACAAATATTGTCTCATTTGATCCCCACAACAATCCTAAGAGGTAGGTAGTATTCTTATCCCCATTTTACTGTTTAAAAAACTGAGGCAAACAGAGGTTAAGTGATTTGCTTAGGGTCATAAGGCTTATAAGTGACTGAGGTTGAATTTGAACCCTGGTCTTCCTGACTTCCTAACTCCAGGACAAGAGAAAGACAGACAGACAGAAGACAGAGACACAGAGAGAAAGACAGACAGACAGAGGCAGAGGCAGACAGACAGACAGAGACACAGAGAGAGAGAGAGAGAGAGAGAGAGAGAGAGGAGATTGGAGATGATAAAGAGGGATGGAGAAATCATTAGGCATTAATTAAACACCTATTTTGTGACATGAAATATGTTAAGGGCTAGAGATACAAATAAAAAAATAAAATAATCCCTACTGTCAAGGAGTTTAAATTCTAAAGTTCATATGTGAATATATACAGAATAATATAAAGGGGAAGTAAATACAAATATATTCCAGGTAATTAAATAAAGGCAGTTGAGGAAGGAAGGTAGTAGTGGTTGGGAGGTTTAGGAAAAGCTTCACGTAGAAGGTGGTGAATAAACTTTGTCTTTAAGGAAGAGAGGTATTCTGTAAAGTAGTGTTAAGGAGAGTGTGTTCCAGACTTGGGGCATGCTAAGAGCCATAAAATAGGAAATAGAATGCCCCATGGGAAAGACAGAGAGAAGTCTAGTTTGGCTGGATTTCAGGGCAGAGAAGAGGGAATAATGTACAACCGCAAAGGTAGGTTGAGGTCAAACTCTGAAAGGCTCTAAACATCTCCAAACAGAGGAGTTCATATTTTACCTTACAGGCATATTTTACCTTAGGTGGCTGCTGCTGGAGTTTATTTAGTAAGAGAGTGACATAATCACATCTCTGCTTTAAGGAAATCACTGGTAGTTTTGCAGTAGATAAACTAAAGTGTGGAGAGATGTGAGGTAGAGAAACCAATTAGAAGGCTATTGCATTAATAGCATAGGTGAGATGAACTAAAATGGTGGCTGTATGAGAAGAGAAAAGGGGTTGGATGCAGCCAGATGTTGTGAAGGTAGAAATGGTAAAATCTGACAACTGATTGGATGTCTGGAGTGAAGAAGAGTGAAGATCCAAAGAGGAGGCCAACCTGAGAGATTAGAAGAATAGTGGTACCTTTGACAGAAATAAGGAAGTTTGTAGAGGTGGTTCAGGGGCAAAGATGACCATTTCTGTTTTATATGTGTTGAATTTGAGATGTCTCCAGAACATCAAGCTTGAAAAGTCCAATAGACAGCTGATGATGCTGAACTGAAATTCAGAGAAGTGGGAGGATGGCTCTATAGATCTGGGTGTCATCTGGCTTGTTTATATAGTTCTTCTTGTTCATGCCTAAGGCTTTCATGCCTATTGTCTATCCAATATTCCAGCTGGGGATGCGAAGTACTTAAGCTTAGTTCAGTACTTGAGGATCAGTATTTAGTTCAGTATTTAAGGACTTTGCTGATGATGGTCTTATCCTTCCCCCTAGAAGTAGCTATTGATTTGTGCTGAGCCATCCATATTCTCTCCCTCCTGCCCCCTTTCTACCCCAAAGTTTGGTAAACTATAAGTTCCTTAGTCATAGCTTTAGATTTAGATTTAGAGCTGGAAAGCATCTTGGATTCATATAGTTCAACTTTTTTGTTTTACAGATGAGGAAATGGGTCCAGAGGGCTAAATCCATGATCATACAGGTATAAAGAGTCAAGAGCAAGACCAGACTGTGATGTGTTGCTAGGTAGAAATGGGACAAAAGCCACCAGCCTTTGTAGCCTTCTCTAGAGAGCACTATTCTTTTACCAGAAACAGAGAATCATCATGGGTGAAGGTTAAAAACAATTCCCTCACTACGATGTCACTCAGCCCAAATGCCCATCCTTTGGATGCTCCCCAAAGAGATCAGTGTCATTCATCCTTTGAACAAACAGTTATATTGCAGCCTATATTAGCTAGGTTCTGGAGAAACAAACAAAAAAGAAACCATTGCCTTCAAGGAGTTTGCATTCTACTAGAGGGAAAGAGTGTGTACCCAGATAAGTAACTTGAAAATATGTGTAAAGAAGTCACTGGGGCATTGGTGCACTAGTAACTGGGTCGGGTAGGTGGAGAGAGTAAGCAGGTCTCATGTGGGATGTAAGCCTTAAATGATGCTAGAGATTTTTAAGAGGGGAAGGTGATGAGCTAGAACATTCCAGGTAGGGTGTAGGGGGAGGGACGCTTGTACAAAGGCACAGGGATAGAAGATAAACTTCCCTGAACAAGAAACAATTGAAATTTTACAGATATATATGGTGTACAAATATATATGTGCACACATATATTTAAAACATATACACATATGCACATATTTAAAGCACATGCACATATGTATGTATACATATACATGTATGTATACACATACATATACACATACACATACAGAATAATTCTGGGAAAGTCAGAAGGGATCTCTGGTGAGAGATAGCATTTGAGCTGAGCTTTGAAGCAAGCTAGGGATTCTCAGAAGCAGAAGGGAGGAGAGAGTGTATTCTAGGCTACAAAAAAGCTTAGAGATGGGAAGTGAAGTGTTGTGTATAGAAGGAAGAGCAATTTGGCTGGCATATAGAGTGCATGAACAGTAGTAATGGGCAATTAACCTGGGAAGTCACATCACAAAAAGTAATTTTTTTTTAATTTAAATTTTTAAAAAGTCAAATAAATGAGTTTGTATTTTATTTTAAGGTAATAGAAAGTCACTAGAATATCCTGGTCAGACCCATGCTGTAGGAATATCTCTTGGTAGCTATGTGGAAGATAGATGGGAGAAAGGGGAGATGAGACAGGAAAACAAATTAGGGGATTTTTGCAGATTAGGTGATTCCAGGCAAAAAGTGAGGAGGGTCTGAACTAGGGTGGTGGTGAACTAGAATGGAGATAAGGAAACAGATGCAAGATACATTGTGGAAATAGAATTGACAAAACTTGACAACTGATTGGAGATTTGGGGTAAGGGAGAGTGAAGAGGGAAGAATGGCACCTGGGTTGTGAACCTGGATGAATGGTGATGCCCTCTATAAAAAAAGGAAATTCAGAAGAGGGGTAGATTTGAGGGAAAAACAATAATGCATTCTATTTTGGAAATGATGAGTCTGAGATGCTTAAGGGAAATCCAGATTGAAATGTTCATTAGGCAGTTGGTTACATGTCCATTGAGCATCTGGTGCTGGAGGTCATGATAGTGACTAGAGTTAAATATATAGAACAGAGAAGCTTTCTGCATCAAAATAATTAAACCCATGGGAACTGATGAAATCACTGAGAGAAAAGGTATAGAAAAAGATGAGTGCTAAGAACAGAGTTTGGCAGTATACACACAATTAGTTAAGAAATAAGGAATGATGATCCAGCAAAGGAAGCTGAGGAATAAGGCAAATTAGGAGAGGAACCAAGAGAGAACAGCGCCATGTTGATTCTGACTCTGTGATCAATGGTGTTCACTACCCTTCCTAGTCTTCTGTATTCTGCAAATTTGATAAGCATGCCAGTGATCTCTTTATACAAGTATTCATTAAAAATGTTCAACAACACAGGGCCAAGCACAGATCCCCTACTCCAGACCACCTTTGATGGTGGCATTGAACTATTGACCGCCATTTGAGCCCAACCATCCATCAGACGCTAAGTCCATTTCATTCTACTACCATCCAGCCTCTATCTCTCCATACTTTCCATAAGCCTAGCATTAAAAACTTCATCCTATGTTTTGCTAAAATCTAGGCAAGTTAGAGTTATAGCATTCTCTTCTTCTACAAGTTTAGGAACTCAAAAAAAAGTAAATAAATTGAATCTAGCATGACTTAAGTCTCGATGAAGCCATATCGGAGCTTTGTGATGCTTTTATAACATATTCTAGAATTTTGCCAGGAAACAAAGCTGGGCTCAGTGAATTATAGTTTGTAGATTTCCTGTTCCTTTCTTTTTTGAAAATTGAAGCATTTTCCCTTTTACTAATTCTGTTGTGCCCAGGCTTTCAAATGTCACTGACAGTGGCTTATCAATCACTTCTTTCAATACCAGAGGATGGGCCTAGGAACTTGAACTTAATCAAGGGCAGCTAAGTGCTGTCTTAACAGCTCCTTATTTATCTTGGGTATCAACTCTCTATTAGTCATTTCTGCTCTGTCCTTTCTAGTCCAAAGGGCATCGTCCTTGCCAGAGAAAGCAGGAGATCGGAGGAGCAGTCCCACTAAGGATCTCATGGAACTTTCCAAGTGTTCTTATGAATGTCTTACCTAGAGTTTTTCAAAGTGCTTTCATCTCCATTATCTCATATTTCAGACTATGTTCCTCCATCCCCTAGCTTTGTTTATTTCAAGGCCATTGGTCATAGATCAGAGACTGTATGATGTTAATGCCAAACGACACCCAGGAGATTATTTCATCTAACCCATTAATTATATAGATGAGGAAACTGAGCCTAAAACATGGAGTGACTTGTCCAACATCACCGAGCAAGTCATTGACAGCCCCAAAGGCTGTGTTCTTCCTCCTCCTACCTTGACTGAGAAAGCAGTGCTTGCTGCTGCCCTTCAAATCACATCTCCCACTCTTTCTGCATTCAGGAGAACGCTCTTCCTAGCTCTCTTTAAATCTCTGCACACCAACAAAACATGCATAGTGGGAGCCCCTGAAGGGCTGACCTTGGGAATTACCTTGGCTGGCTTGAAGCTGGATTCAGGCACAGATTGGCTAGAGAAGGGTACCATGTAGCCATGGCATCTTTAGGGCAGGCATTCAGTCTGTCATGTGCCTGACCCTATTCTCCAGTCCCAAGCAGGGCTTTCTGAATCTATGACAGGGCTGAATTATTTAATTCCTCATCCCCAGTAAATAGTAAAAACTATTCCTATTCATCCTCCTGTCTCTAGTACTGAGGATTGTGAAAAGTCATTCTATCAGGCCATTGAGGGCATAGGATAAACCACAAAATCTCCTTCCTCTCCAACCCTACCTCCCCAATACACTCACACACACACACACACATATACACACATACACACATACAATTTCACTAGAATGTCTTGGCAAGACATAACTTGACATGAGGATTAACTCACAACATCAAAGAAGCTGTCTCTAAACTCATCTTACTGCACCCTGAAAGGCTTCTGTATCCCCCAAGGTTGTCCTAAGGCCTCTGAATATGGAGATCCATTGTTACTAGCCATTGAGGATAGGAAGGGAATGAAGGATTCAGTTCTACATTCAGGCTAACTTGAGATGGTAGGTGGCCCCTGTGGGAGGGAAATCTCTTCCAGTGTCCTGCAAGGTCTCTGACTCTACCAGGAAAAACAGTTCTTGGGGTTTTATAGAGAATACATTTGAGGTGGGGCATGATTCCCCTCAAGGATTGAAGATGGAAAATTTCTTGGCAGGATATGTCAGATTCATAAGGAATCTGCTGAGGATTGAAACCTGGGGTGGATTCTAAATCTTCTAGAACAGAGGTATTGGACATGAGACCTGCTGGCCGCCTTGTTGCCTATTGGCACCCCCTAGTGCACTTGGAACCAGCTTAAAATGAAGTTGGGAAATATTTAACAAAATAAATTTTAAAATATGATAAAATATAGATAATGCTCATTTGTAGTTTTTTACATCAATATGTGGCCTCAGAGTTTAGAGGCTCCCTTTCTATTTGAGTTTGACACCATTCTAGAATAAAAATTCTTAACTTGGGGTCCATGAACTTTAAAAAATATTATTTTGATAATTATTAAAAAAATAATTCATTTCCTATATAATCCTATATCTTTTACTTCATACATTTAAAGACAAACATACTGAGAAGGGGTCCCTAGGTTTCCCTAGACTCCCAATGATGCAAAAAAGGAACCTAGAAATTATTCTGTATTCTGTGGACCTTAATCATGTCTCATGCATTTAAGAAAGGGTTGAAAGCAAAGAAATGCTTCCCAGGCTATCACAATCTGCTGGGTAGAAAGAAAAACAACCAGCTAGTGTTCTTGGTGAAGCAGGACAAGGCTGCAGACAAAATTTGGTGATGTGCTGTTTTAACTCATGCCGCACGAACACTCTCATGTTCTGAAGTCCAGAATATGTCCAGAATATGAGTCCAGAAGTTTGGATTCAGTCAAAGTACCTCACTTGAGGATCTAGAGGGCCACATGTGGCCTTGAGGCCTTGTCTTCTGGACAGTGCTTTTGCTTCCAGGAAGAGCTACCAGCCAAAGGAAGTTAGTCTTTGTTTCCTCTTCCCTCCCAAGTACTCCACTTCCCTAGGCCTGCCTTGCTACTTCCTCCATTTTACCCCTGGACCCTTTGCTGACCAGAGAACCCATGCTGTATATGCACTCTTTCTTAAATGCACGAAGGACAACTGAGGCACTGTACTCAGTTCTTTACATGTATCTTATTTGAGTCTTACAACCATGGAGGAAAGCTCCATGAGATCCCTGCAGTAAGATGCTGTTATTATCTTCATTTTACAGTTCAGAAAACTGAGGCAGGCAGAGGTTAAGTGACTTACCCAGGATCACACAGCTAGTAAGTGCCCAAAGTCCAATTTGAATTCAGATTTTACTCAGAACTCTATCCACTTTTGCTACCTGAGGTCTTCAGCCCTGTTCTACTGGGTGAGTCTGTCCTTGTCTATTTCTATTGTACTTTTCCTTCCCACTCTCAGTTGCTAGCCCTGCTGTGTTCAGATTACCTTCATCTGCTAGGTAGAGATCATCAATGTACTCAGTTATTTACGTATGGTTGGCTGCTGCAGCCATGGTTAGGCAAGTTAGCAAGGGAGATGGAATGACGTTTGTAGTGGAAGACCAGACACTGGGGAGCTGGGCACTGAGATGCAGCAGTTTAGAAGATGGTTACAAAACACCCAGGAATTCCAGGGTCTCCATTTTGTTAGCCAGAGGGGGAGGGGGAGTGACTATTAACTTTCTTTTGGGGGACTAGAGATTAAACTGTAAAGTTCAGTGTGATCTCCCTTTCATTTCTGACCCAGGAGTGTAGAAGCTTACTCCAAAGCCTGTCCTGTTTAGTCAAGTTACTTTTCTAATTTCTGTTGAAAGAGTTTGAGATAAATCTGATTGACTTAATCACTTTTGGTCTGTGTGTTGCCTTATTTTTGAACAAACAAGAGAACAAAGGATCAGAATCTGAACCCTGGTCTCTAAAAGCACCAGCTTTTCTCCGAGCGAAGGGCTAAAACAAATTCAGAGGAAATCTTATTGAGTTTCATTTATTAGTAATTTTTGGATAAATTTCCCAAAAGGTAGGACTAAATTGGATCTGGGGCTTTCCTTCCTTTTCCTTAGGTTAAAAATAAATTAGAGCATAATTTTTTGCTATTTCTGACAAAACTGAAATATTGGGACATGCAACTTCACTCTCTCTTTTCGCCCATCCCAGTTCATGTGCAGAGAAAGCTCTCTGTAGGGTCCAAGTTGTAGGCAATGATTAGAGTAGGAACTGCCAGGTAGGTGGAGTAAAAGTGTAATTGAACCTGACTGACCACAGCCACCTTCCAAAGATGGGAGTCAGAAAATGGAGTATATTTTGTTTTTCTTTTGGCTTTAACTCCTGTGTTTCTTTAAATTAATTTATTTTTTAATTTATGGAATAAAACAAGCATTTCCATAACAGTATAATTTTTACAAAAATAGCTGCACATGAAACTGTAAATCTATTATGTACAACTTTAAATACATAAAAAAAAGTTGTCATGTAAATTTACCACCCTTTTTTTTTCCTTCTCTCCCCTCTCAATTCCTGTTTTAAGGCCTTTCCCCAGGAAGACACAGAAATGCTCCACCTAGATATACTTCAATGGAAGTGTGAGATTTAAAAACAATAAATCATAAAGATATTTGGTATATGTATGATAATCTCATCCCCCATGAAGCCCAAGCATACAAATTATTAATCTGGTAAACTAATAATTATTAGTACATAGAATTTTCCTACTTGTAGATTGTAAGATTTTTGAGGATAAAGACTTTAATGTTTGTCTTTGTTCCACCAACACCTGATATGCCTTGCATATAGCAGGTTCTTAATAATTTTCTATAGAATTGAGTCATTTTATCAAGTATGCAAAAAAAATATTTGAGGTAAGGGTAAGAGGAAACAAAGGGAGATTTTTGCTGATTGAAAAAAAATCAAATTTAACTTTAAAATGTTTGTTGAATGAATCAGTGAACAAATGAATGAATTAATGGAGTGCTTGATATCCAAACATTTGACTATGAACTCTCTGAGAGAGAACTGCCTTTTGCTTTTCTTTGTATCCCCAATGATTGGCACAATGCCTAGAGCATAGCAGGAGTTTAATAAACTTTTATTGACTGATAAAGTGGCACGAAGTTCAATACTTGCCTTTAATATATTCATAATCTTGTCCATATGGGCCTTCCCTCCAAAAAGTATAGATGACATCTTTTCCATCCTTACTTACCTTGTGCAATTCTTACCCATAGGTATATTTCCATAATTCCTCCCTATAAATTGGAGGCCTTTTGCTGAATCTTAAAATATTTCATTATAGTGCAACACTCAGAAGATGCATGGGCAAAAGGATATATATGCAAAAATATAACACAATACAAGATGGTAAGTGTGAAATAAATGTCATTCAGTTTAAGAGGCAGGTGGTGTTGTGGCTAGAGTTCTGGACTTGGGAGTGAGGAAATTGTTTTGCCTCTACACTTATTGGCTTTGTGTTGCTGTTCAGTCATTTTCCAGTTATGTCCAACTTTTTGTGACTCCATTTGGGATTTTCTTGACAAAGACACTGGAGTGGTTTGCCATTGCTTTCTCCAGCTCATTTTATAGATGAGGAAATTGAGGCAAACAGAATTAAGCTAGTAAGTGACTGAGGCCAGATTTGAACTCATGAAGATGAGTCTTCCTGACTCTGTTCCCAGTGCTCTATCCACGATGGCGCCACCTAGCTACCTTATTAGCTTTGTGACCCTTGGCAAATCATGTAGGCTCTCTATGCCACAGGAGGCAATCTGGTATTTAGGGACAGAGAGGGATTAGTGAAAGAAGTTCTTGACATGAGAATTCATGTAATAATAGCTCACATTTAAATATCACTTGTCTGTATGGTGTTTCCATTGAAATAACCTGGTTGAGTAGATAATAGGAATATTGTTGTTCCCATCTTATAGATGAGGAAACCGATACTCAGCGCTTTCCTTCCCAGTGTTAGTCAGCCAACTACTGGGTAAAGGACTTAAGTCTTAGGACTCCAGTTCCAAAACTCTTCCCTCTATATCGATAAATGTTAAAGGCAAGGTGGGGCATGTGGGCTGATAAATGTTTAACAACCATCTCTCTGGGGAAAACGACTCAATTTAACCATTTAGTCTTCAGCATTAGCTTTTTCTCTTTCACTTTCTTAAGTCTAGACAATCAACAAAACAATTAACTGAGCCCTGATTTGTAAGGTTGTCTGATTTCCAAGGTGTAAAGAATCACACTGGAAACCTAGACTCTCCTTCTCCAGCATACCCCCGGCTATAGGAGTTCAGAAGAAATAGAAACCACACAGGTCTAGACGTAGGAAAGATATTGGCTCTGCTATAAATAAGCCAAGGACATTCAGCAAATCACATGACCTCCCTGAGCTTTGGTTTCCCAGGCTATAAAATGAAGGGATTTGCATTAGATAATTGCTAAAGCTTTTCCATCTCTAATGTTCTACAATCAACAAACATTTATCAAATAGTCAGTCAGTCAATAAACATTTATTACCTACTGTGTTCCAGGTTAGGCAGCTAGGTGGATAGACTGCCAGACCTGGAATCAGAAAGGCTCCTCTCCCTAAGTTCAAATCCATCTTCAGACACTTACCGGTTGTGTGATTCTGGGCAAGTCACTTAACCCTGTTTGCCTCAGTTTCTTCATCTGTAAAATGAGGTGAAGAAGGAAATGGCAAAACCACTCCAATGTCTTTGCCAAGAAAACCCCATATGGGATCACAAGGACACGACTGAAATGACTCAACAACAACATGTTCCAGGCACTATGTTAAACTCTGGGGAGTTAAAGAATGGCAAAAGACAGTCCCTGCCTTCAAGGAGCTTATACAACAACATGCAATTATATACAAATAAGCTATATACAGAATAAATAAGACACAGTCAACAAAGAGAAGGCACTAGAATTAAGAGGGACTGGGAAAGTCTTGTCAAAGGCGGGATTTTAGCTGGATCTTGAAGGGAGCCAGAGAAGCCAGGAGGCAGAGATGAGGAGGAAGCACATGCCAGGGATGGGGACAGCCAGAGAAAATGCCCAGTCAGGAGGTAGAGTATCTTGTTCTGGGAACAGCAAAGAGGTCAATGTCACTGGATCAAAGTATGTTGAGGAGAGGGGTTAAGTAGAGAGCATGAAGGATGTAAGGTATAAGAAGACTGGAAAAGGGAAAAGGCCAGGTTTTGAAGGACTTTGAATGTCAAAGGATTTTATATTTGATCCTGGAAGTGACAGGAAGTCACTAGAATTGGGGGGGGAGGTGTTGTGACATGGTCTGACCTTCGCTTGAGGAAAATCACTTTGTGATTCAATGAAGAATGGACTGAAGTGGGGAAATATTTGTAGCAGGCAGATCCACCAGCAGGTTATTGCAATAGTCTAAGTTTTAGATAATGAGGGCCTGCCCCAGAGTGGTGGAAGTGTCGCAAGAGAGAAGGGGTGCTAATCCTGTGCCAGGTCTTGTGCTAGGTTTGGGGCAGGGGGGAAAGGAAAACAATTCTATGATGATAGGTTTACTTCAAAATAGCATTTGAAGGAAGAGTAGAACAGAATTATAAGTGTAGATGAAGTAGGAAAATATTCCAAGCAGGGGTAATTCTCTGAGGGGAGGCTGGAAGGCAGAAAACATTCATGTTCAGGGAAGAATGAATAGACAAGTTTGGATGGAGAGAAGATTTTGTGTAAGAAAGTATTGGGGAATAACGCACAACTTTGTGTATTGGATGGGGTGTCGGACTTGGAGTCAAAAAGACCTAGATTTCATATCCTGACACATATGGGCTATCATTGAGATCCTCTGAGCCCCACTTCCTTCTTTTTGTAAAAATGGGTATGATTATTCCCGCCTTATTTATTTCACCAAGGTTGGTACCAAGCTCAAATGAATATATGTGAAGCACTTGGTTATTTACTATTATTTCTATTTCAATGTCAACCTATCTCAGCCTCAGTTTTCTGATATATAAAATAGGGTAATAATAGCATATACCTCACAGTGTGTCTGTGAGGATCATGTGTGGGAGTTTTGAGATAATGTTTGTAAACTATGTAAATGTTAGTTACTAGTCCTTTCCAATGGCTTTTTCCACTTCTCTTCCCTGCGGTCTTCACTTGTGGCCACAAGGTAGCACTGTCTGCACATCCCTGGGACTCTTGTTCAGGAAATATAAATTATAGCCTCTTCAGCCTTGGTACAGGGCTCAGAATGCAGAAAGAATGACACCTCCCTTAAGCCGATGGACCACATCTAGTGCAGCCAAAGGACCTTGATTTGACTGATCTGGCTTGTGTTTTATCACAAGTCAATTAATACTTTTTAGTCATGGGCAGTGTTATGGTCTACCATTTTTAGTTTTCACCTGAGGAGCAGTGTGGGGCAAGTGACTAGAAAACCAGCCTTGGAGTGAACCAAAGGACATTCGGTTTCAAGTCCTGCCTATTTGACTTCCTCACTGTGAAAACCTGGGCAGGATCAACTGAATCAAATCTTTGCATCTAGTGCAGTGATTCTCAACCTGTGGGTCACGACCCCTTTGGGGGTTGAACGGGGTCGCTTAAGACCATCAGAAAACATATATTTCCAATGGTCTTAGGAACCGAGACACTGCTCCTCTATTCAACTCCAGGTGGGTCCACCCACATGCAGATATGGCCACATACAAGGATTAAAGGGTTGCAGCATTAGGAAGGTTGAGAACCACTGATCTAGTACACTGGCACTTGCATCTAGTGAACTGGACCCAATTTCTCTCTCTCTCTCTCTCTCTCTCTCTCTCTTTCTCTCTCTCTCTCTCTCTCCTCCCCCCATGTATACACATATAAGTATATGCATATATAAATATATAGCTATATATTGATATAGATATATCAATTTCTATAACTATCTCCATATCTATCTATCCATCTATCTATATCTATCTATCCATCCATCCATCCATCCATCCATCCATCCATCCATCCGTCTATCCATCCGTCTATCCATCCATCTATGTATGTATGTATGTATGTATGTATGTATCTATCTATCTATCTATCTATCTATCTATCTATCTATCTGTTTATCTATCCATCTATCTATCCATCCATCCATCCATCCATCCATCCATCCATCGGTCTATCCATCCATCTATCTATCTATCTATCCATCTATCTATCTATCTATCTATCTATCT
>CM053586.1:47341207-47356207 GCA_028646515.1 Pseudochirops corinnae
CCACTATATTTAATAGGATACAGATCCTGCTTTCACTGCTGGATTAGGGGTAAAATGGCAGATTAAAATCTCCATTGTGCCACTTGTAGGACCTTGGAGAAGTCTCTTAGTTTCCCTTAGCCCCCACCCCTATTCTCATCAGAGGGATGGGAGAGACAGAATATGAATGACTCAACACAAATCTATCCCTACTCCTGGAATAGTAGGTCAATAGGAGTAGGAGGTCAATAGGAGGTTAGAGCACTCACTGGACCTATAATCAGGAAGTCCTGAGTTCAAATCCAGTCTCAGACACTGTGTGACCTTTGGCAAATCACTTAACCTCTCTCTGTATGTCTCAGTTTTTTCATCTGTAAAATAGGAGTAATAATAGCACCTACTTTTGAAGTTGTTAGGAGGATCAAGTGAGATAATATGTGTAAAACAACTTGGAAAGCTTAAAGTGCTATGTAAATGCTAGCTATTCCTTTTGGTGGGAGAGGGAGTACAGCTAGGTGTATAGTGGATAGAGCTCTGAACTTGGAGTCAGGAAGAGCTGGGTTAAAATTCAGCCTCCGACACTTACTAGCTGTATGACCTTGGCAAGTCACTTAACCTCTGCCACAGTTTCCTCATCCCTAAAAATAATAGTAGCACCTACCTCCCAGGGTTGTTGTGATAATAAAACAATACTTTTAAAGCACTTTGAAAATCTCAGAACACTGTATAAATGCTAGTTGTTAGTAGTAGTATTGTGTTCCTTTTTTAGATTTGATCGCTTATCTTCACATTTGTCAGGCAACAGAGTAATGACCTGCAGAGGTTTAGGGGAGACTGCCCTCCATATAAGAACCACCTCCCAATTTAGAATCACACAACTTCAGGGTTGAATGGTGCTCAGTAGCAGTCTAGTCTGACTCGTAACCAGACAAACCTGAGAGGTGGTCACCCAGTTCTTCCTTAAAGACTTCTAATGAGGAGGAACCAGTGAGCTCCAGATGCAACCAGTCTCCCACTATGCCATTGGACAGCTCCAATTATTAAAGTTTGTCTTATTTTCCAGCCAATATTCACCTTCGAATCTCCCACCCACTATGCAGGGTTCTGCCCTCTGGGACCAAACAGATCCAGTCTAATCTTTCTTCCAAAGATGTGAAGGCAACTATCATGTCCCCTTCCCTCCCCATCCCCCTGAATTAGCGTAGAATGTAAGAGAAGAAAGGTGCTTTACAGATCAACTTAGTTCAAGATCCTTATCCAATTGATGAGGAAGCTAGGGCCCAGAGAGATAAAGTTGTCGTTAATATTCCGTCAACTAGTGGGCCATAGCACCAGGATAAGGATCTGGGTCTCTTGCCTCCCTCTAGACTAGAGTAATACCTTTATCAATAGTCAGACCAATGGAGACTGTTTGCTTGCGCTTGCACATTTACCAGAATACAACTGTGTATAGACAGATGGATAGATAGATAGATAGATAGATAGATAGATAGATAGATAGGTAGATATGGATATGGATATGGATATGGATATGGATATGGATATGGATATGGATATGGATATACGATAGCATTAGCAAATAAGGAGATCAGAGAAGGCTTCCTGTAGGAGGTGGGGCATGAGATGAACCTTGAAGGCATCTGAGGATTCTAAGAGGTTGAGGGGAGAAGTGAGGACATTCCAGGCAACTGGGGCATAATGTGCAAAGGCAGAAGAGAAGGAGATGGCTTGCCAAATTCAGTGGCCAACAAATAGACTGATTTGGCTTGAATGTCCAATGCATGAACAGGCTTTTTGTCTATTTTGGCTATAACATGGTGTCCTGGGTCAAAAATTAAATTTCCATGATCTCCTTCCTAGCCCTCAAAGGCTCTGCTGAGACCTCTCTTCTTCCCTGTAGGGGTTTCCCAACAGAAATCCTGGGGCCTTAGCAGACTGCTATATCCACTCAGCAAAATTTTCTTTCCCTCCCTCCCCTCTTTTCTCAGAACTTACTTCCATGGGTCCTTCCACTCCCTGTAAACACTATCTATTTTGCCTTCTTTGGTCTCCTTTCCTCTGCTGGAAGGAATCTGGCCCAAGCCCTGGCTCCTTCCTGTTCCCAGCCATGTCAAGGTAGTCCTTCCTTCTCCACCATACCCACCACTTGCCTTCCCATCTTCCTTCAAGACCCAAATCCATTACTACCTCTGCTCCATGCAGCTTCACTGTTTTCCCCAGATGAAGGATCTCTCTCCTTCTTCTGACCTCCCATAGTTCTTCGAAGCTTCTAGTATTGCTCTTTCAAATTCTATCTTGTGGTATGGTCATTGGTGTGCATGTTTTATATTCCCTTGTTGTTGGGTCATATTTGACTCTCCATGACCTCATTTGGAGTTTTCTTGGCAGAGATACTAGAATGGTTTGCCATTCCCTTCTCCAGTTCACTTTATGGATGAGGTAACTGAGGCAAACAGGGTGAAGTGACTTGCCCAGGATCACACCCAGCTAGTAAGTGTCTGAAGCCAGATTTGAACTAAGTTCTTCCTGACTCCAGGCACTCTATCCACTGTCCCACCCAGCTGACCCTTTTATAATTCCTTACTAGACTGTAAACTCTCCGAGGACAAGCATCATATCTTAGTAATCCATGTCATAGGCTCTTAAATGAAAAGGAACCTAAGACACCATTAAGTCAATGCACCCATCCCAGACGCCACTTATTTTGTAGTTGAGGGACCTCAGGCTCAGAGAGACCAATCAACTTGTCCCAGGTCACACAGGTGGCAGAGCCTGGATTTAAAGCCTAGGCTTCTGCCTGCAAATCCAGCTCTCTCCTCTACAGGGCCCATCACAAAGCCTTAGGAACAGAACGTACTAAACTCATGCTTGTTGATTGAACGAATGAATGAATGAAGACAGAAATATATTATTGGATAGGATTCATTGAAGAGAAAGGGAGTGTTAGGGACTGTTCCCATAGACTGGAAAGGTAACAAGATCATGACCAACCACAATCTGTTCCCACCTGATATTTCCAACTTTATCTCTAGGTAGTTGGGTGACACAATGATTAAGGAGCTTTGGATCTGGATCCGGAAGACCTGAATTCAAATCTAGCTTCAGACACTTAGTAGACAAGTGATCCTAGGCAAGTCACTTAACCTCTGTCTCAGTTTCCTTATCTGTAAAATAAGCATCAGTAATAGTACCTACCTCCCAGGGTTGTTCTGAGGACCAATGAGACATCCGTAAAGCACTTTGCAAAATTTATGTAAACCTATGTTTCTAATGAAGAGGGGCTAGAGGTGCCCAAAGCGTTTGCTGATAGGGAAGTCCTAGGTCATATTAACAATAGGTATCAATCCCATTTTTATAAATGAAGAATGTTCTCCATTGACCCAGCTTAAATAATGAGAGACTAGAAGTCAATTTACCTGCCTCCAAACCTAAGGCTTTTGCACTCTCTTCATGCCTAGGTCTATAGATAAGGCTGTTTTAGAGGAAAAGATAAGGTAATCACCATCGAGAATGTTAATCAAGTTAACATTATGAGAGTTAATAAAGACCCTGTCTGGATGGACTGGGGAAATAGCCAGGAGAGGAGCCCATTACATCCAGACCTTGCCTCTGATGTTGGACGCTCACCTCTACCATCCTTTGCGATGCAAGCTCTGCTTGGTGGTGTTCCGTTCCCCCTTCACTAACTCCAACAGAGCACTGCTACTGACCTGGGGGCTCCCTAGCAGAGAGCTCAGATATTTCCCTGAGGCAGTGGGATGGGGAGATGCTTCAAGCTTTCTTTCCCTAGATAAAGAGTGGAACAGCAGCAACCTAAGTCCTTGGCCACTGTCTCGCGGACTGGTATTCTCTGTCTTGGCCTGCTGAGTGGAGGGTGTTCTCCCCTGTTTTTTGAATAGTGTGGCCATGTTAGTGAAAGGACTAAAACATAACAGCAAGAGCTGGTATCTCTTCCTCCTTTTCCCAAGAGCAAAACCTGCAGAGGGATGCCCTAAGGTTTTCAACAGCTTTTTCTCAAGCTTAAGATGGGAAAGAGACAGGCTTTGAATTAGAGACACAGCTAGACCTCTTGCAGTGTGTCTCTAGGGAACTCCCCCTAACCTCTCTCTGTTTGAGGTCACTGGGGGCAAATACAAAGGTAACAGGAGCCACTAGTCTGTCCATAAAGATGTCCAAGGATTGAATGATGACTTAATTTTATAACGTAATATTATTTATGTTTTATTGTGTTTTTTTCATCTTGCTAAATATTTCCCATTTACATCTCAATCTAGCTTGGGACCAGTTGAGGGATGTTGCAGGTCACAGGCCATATGTTTGATACCTGCTCTAGGTAACTCTGAAAGAATCTAAGTTTCAGAGAAAATAGTGGCCTTCATCTAGGAGTTCCTTATTTTATTTATTTTATTCTGAACTTGAGAAATAAAACAAGGATTTTCATAACATAGTAAGATGGCAGGGGGGAGGGGGGAAGATGATTGTATATGAAACTGCAACTCTATTGTGTACAACTTATATTAATGAAGGGTCAATTCTTATCCCATTCTGTGGTGAAATGCTAACTAAATGATGAAAAGCTTTAATACCCATGAGCGCCCAAAGAAGGAAGGTAGAACTGTTGAGCTCTGAGAGGGAAGAATCCGTCTTATTTTTGTCTCTTTACCCCCCCATCACCTGGCCCAGACCAGGTACACAACACTCATTGAATTGAATTAAAGTGACAGGAGATGGGTGAAGTCAGTCTGGAAGACTTCCTAAAGGAATGGATGTTTGACAGGTCTCAGAAGGTGGAAAGGCACTGTATTTGGTTGAGAGGACGGGGCATGTGGCAGCTCAGAGGTAGGAGAAGGGGGAACCTGAACGGGGGAAGAGTGAGACATGGAGAAAGAGGTAAGTATACAACTGGTAAGGAGCAGTTCATAACAGAGTCAAGCTATATGCTCATGGGGAATTAAGGCAGTTAAATGAAGAATCAGAGGAAGATAATATAGTTGGTAAAGGACCTTTGAAGACCATAGCTAGTAAATTGCCTGACACGAAATAAGCATCTAATAGATATTTGTTCTTCTGACTTGACCTTGTGCCTTCAGGGTCATAGAAAATATGTTGTTTGATTTTGCCTAATGGTGTTTATCTGTTTGTCTTTACAAAGGAGAGTTCTGGGGGGGAGGGCAAGAATATATTAGGAAATAATATCAATGTTAAAGAAAAAACTGTCACTAAAAGAGCTCATATCTCCCCTACAGCATAGTCAGTACAAGGGGGCTTAGTCTAGGGAGCTGAGGCCTGTCTGTTGGGTACCTTCCCAGTATTTCTCAACATAAATTTTTAAAAACAACCTCATGTGTCCTTCATTCCCAGAGCCCATCTAGACTACTAACCACGAGGGCCCTCCTGTGGCTATTAATGAGAACCCCAAAAGGATCAGAGTTGAGGTTCTCCATTCTAAAATATACCCTACCAAGACCACTGATGGATCTTTTTTTTTAAGCTATGGCACAGATGACCCCATTGAGAATAGGGAGAGGCAAGTAGGAAGGCTTTCTTTCACTCACCTTTCTGCCACTCCCTTGGAGCATACAAGGTTCCTGAAGATCTGGTCTGCAGAAAGATCAGTTCATCAGTATGGGAGCATTTTCACTGCAACCCCAATCTGGACAGTTGGACTCCCCCATCCCACCACTCAGCTGGACCATTTTGAGTCCCAAAGACACACTATAAATTATGTGTGTGTGGGGGGCACATTTAGAGCATCTGTCCTCAAAGGAGGAACCTGACTCTGACTTGCAAGTACCAATAGTAGAAAGGTAGCATTTTAGAGTGAAGTATTTAATGTACATTATCTCATTTGCCCCTTGAAGCTAGTGGGTGGAAGGGGAGGGAGGTGGGAGGGAAATTTTCTATCCAAAGTGGAGCTACAGTGAGAGGGTCCATCTGTGTGATTCTGGGGGGAAATGGGAGAAGGAATTGTGTGAAGGCACGGAGAGACTCGACTGACAGACACAGAGATGGACCCTCACCTGTGTAAGCTTTGGAAAGGGGAAGAAAGAAAAAGAGGGAAGGGAACAGAGGCTATAAGCAGTTTCTCTGCTGTCCATGCATAAGTAACAGGTAGAATTCTCTCCTTAGCCTTCCCCCAATTCCTAAAACCAGGAGGGCTTGGATTGACAGGTTTAGCTATCCCTACCTTCTACCGAAGAGACAATATGGCATTGTGATTAGAGAACCAGACTTGGAGACCTTAGATCCCTTTGAAACCTGCCTCTTAGTCTTGCTAGCTAAGTGTTCAAAAACAAAGCATTTCACTTCTCTGAGACTCAGTTTCTTATGCATGAAATAGGGGTTATAATATTAGTACTACCAACCCTCAAAGGGTCCCTTCAAGGGGCAAATGAGATCGTGTAAACTGAGTATTTTTCTCACTTTAAAGTGCTATCTAACACTATTGGTACTTGCAAGTCAGTCAGATTCTTCCTTTGAGAACAGATGCCTCAACCTACCCTCCCCCCATCATTGGTAGTGTGCCCATAGGACCCAACAGGGCCCGGTTAGGTGGTAGGATGGGGGAGGGAGTCTGTCTATCCAGAGTGGGGCTGCAGTGAGATACTGCAGCACCTGCTGCATTCAGTCCCCTGGCATTGCTCTAGTGGCTAAAGGAAAGGAAGCCGCAGGGTGGGGAGAGGGAAGGAGGGAGATGAGAAGGGAGAGAATAGGGTCTGCAGATACTGTCTGGCATGGTTATAATAATAGCAACACATCTTCCTGTGAGGCTGGATTCCTCATATCTGTTGGGGATTGTTGCTATTGATTTCTTCCTCCTCTTCGATTTCATTGTGTTGGCAAGAGCCGAGGGGATATGGATCTCCCCTGAAGTTAAATCCTCGTCTCTTACCAAAATCCCTGTCCCAAGACCTCTCCAGAAACAAACTGAGTTCCATATAAGATCAGGGTCCGAGCCCTGAGCTTAGTCAAGAACTACTACTATTAATTATTCATTCCCACTGCTGGGATTTCAGGGATGGAATGGTTGGGATTTGGGGTGGGTGGGAGAGGGGTAGAGACCCAGAGATATTAATCTCATAAATATTCATTCTCTGGCTATCCTAGGGGAGTTTAAGGTTATGCTCTGGGGTCAGTGTTCCCTTTGGCTCTGGCTAGGCTGCCTCACCTTTTATTTTAATTCCCCTTCCCCAGGGCCAGGTAACAATGGTAGTGCTGGGGTACAGGAAACTTGCTCGGTATGCACGGCATGTGGGACTGCAGAGCCGGCAAGAAGTCTTGGGTTTTTCACCCTGGCCCCCCCTCACCCCCAAGCTGCCAGCTTTGCCATAATCTGGGAAAATGGAGGCTCGGGCTGCTGATCCAGAAGGGTAAATTGGACCAGGGGATCTCTCCCTTTTGCATGCCTGCTGTCTTCTAGTCTCGGGGCCACTGTAATCCTATCCAGGAGTCTGCAGTAGGGAAAGGACCCCGGGGGTCCTCTGGTCATGTAAGCCCTCTGCAGAATAGCAACAATACTGACCACGAACCCAGTCCTGATGGGCAGCACCTGGGCCTGGATGACTGGGGGAGGGGAAGGGGGACGGGATGGCCTGCATCTCTCTAAGTAGAGACGCAAGAATCAGGACCTGGGTAGCAAGCATCTGAAGCCTGGGGAACCGGGTCGTGCGCGAGATGCTCCAAGAATGGGAGGCTCGTCTCAGTGCTGGTTGCTAAATCCGAGTAGTCCTTCAACTGGGAAGAGCTCAAGGGAAGCCGGGCCAGATCACCTGGGGAAAGGTGCACCCTCCCGCCCCTCTGCAATGGCTGTGGGGTCCTGGGCTCGGGAGGCTGTGGAAATCAGGCTTGGAGGGTCGTTTGCCCTTTCCCCAGGCCTCCGGCGAGTTGCAGAGGTTTCTTTCCTTAGAAAGGAGGGAGGCTGAGATCGAGGGCTGCTGCCCCCTGTACTGGTCCATCTAGCTCTCGGGTTCCTCTGTCCTGCAGGGGTCCAAGAGGGAACCAGACCCTCCGTGTTTCCACGTCTGGACCCCGGGGGATGCGAAGGGGACAAAGGAATCGGCTGTTTCCTGAGTCCCTGGGAAGGGGCTTAATCGGGGCCGGGCAGGCGAGAGTTAACGGGAGGTGCTTTCTGCTGCAAGGCTTGGCAGGAGTGTACTACTGGGTTGCTGGAGAGCGGAGAAGGGAGAGGAGGGTTAAGCTGCAGTCTGGATTGGAGAGAGCCGGGGGGTTCTGGGCCGGAACCCCCAGGAGTGATGAATGCAGGACGGGGGTCCCCTCGATGCCCTGGGGCCTGCGGGATCGAGTTGCATAAGGGCCAGCCCCGAAGCTTCTTCCCTCTCCCTCTCCCCCCCTCTCAGTTCTGCCATCCCGCCTTGAAGCAGAGCTAGGCAGAGCTTTCCATCGTCCTGCAAAGGAAATGCGAGGGGTTTTCTCTAGGGGGGGAATCAATGGTCGGCCGGAGGTACTTCTTAGCTCAAATGCCACCCCTGTCTGACGAAGGCCGGCGGCCCTGGGATCCTTGGGGGAGAGTAAGTCTGTGGGCTCGGCGGCTGTCAGGGCTGAGGAGTGGGGGAGGGGGGGTTCAAAGAAGGAGGGGTGGTGTTTCCTCTGCAAAGTTGCGCTCTTGGACGATATTTTTGTTCTCCCCAGGACTGGCTCAGGTCAGGGTTTGGATTAACCACCCCCGTTCCCACCCCAAGCCGGGGAAGCTTTAGCCTGGGCCCATCCTTGGTTTGCCCGAGGGTCCCAGCGGGCCCTGTATCCCCTTTCTCCATCCCCTTCTCCGCCCAAGAGGAAGACGTTCGGCTTAGATGAGGCGGGGGTGAGGAGTGGGGAGTGGAGGAGGTTCTCCAGAGAGCTTGGCCTGGCCACGCTGCCTGGCTTCTCTCCTTTGCAAGAAAGAATCACCGGTTTGCCAGGTGGAGGGGAGACAGCTGGAGAGGATGGACAGCTGATCCGCAGTGGTCCCTGGGCACGATGCAAGCGGAGCCCCTAGCCAGAGGGAAGGGTGGGCAGCCAGATCCCTTAGAGAGAGAGGGCAGCATCCTGAGGCCGATGTGTTGCCCCGGGCAAGGGGGAAACCAACCCACATGCCCCCAGAAGCCGGATCTTGGCAGCCGCTGCCTCAGAGCCCCAGTTCCACCTTGCTGATGTTTTTCCAGGCAACGTCACACCTCCTGAGGACGACGGGGAGAACACTGGGTTTCGCTGAGGTTTGCATCTTATCGCCGTCAAAGCCGAGGCTCCAGACACGGGCCGGGCTGCCCCGGAGCCAAGGACCACACTGGCCAGGTTTCCTCTACAGTCAAACGCCAGGGCTCACCTTCGGGAGCCCGAGCCTACCCTCCTGCCCAGAATGACTCACCATTCTTCCTGACTCGGGTGCTAGGACAATATGGGGAGCTCAGCTGTCTGTTTGTGTATCTAGGATTCCCCCAGAGTCTCAGCGGTTTGGTTACTAAGAGACCTCCCTGATTCCAGCTCCTCCAGGTAACCCAATTTGTTTTGTCACTTGCCGTTTGCCTAAAGCCTGTGGTGCAGACTCATGCTTAGCATCCTCTCATCCTCTTCCAGAAAGTGGGGGAGACTGCTGGGGCACAGGTATTTGCGAGTGAATAGTTCAGTGCCAAGAGCTGGGATGATGGTGGGAGGGGGCTGTGCTGTAAGGAATAGGAGTGGTGCAGAAAGAGACTTTGTTTCCCTCCCCCTTTCCACTATTCAGGGAGCTGCCTGCTTTAGGTGTAGTGGTGTGGCTTTCTTGAGAGACTACTCAGTGCATCCTCTATGGCCCCTCAGTGCTGGGAGTTGGAATAAAGTTGTTGAGGTCCGGAGGACTGGGGAGGGGGAGAAGATAATTTATCTTGAAACTTCTCACTGGCCAAGAAATAGGAGACCAAGCAGTGGTGGCTTTGGGGCATGCTGGCCCCTGCTTGTATTGTAATGCTTTTACCTGACTCTGTCTTTCAGCCAAGCCAAGCAGACGCTCTTTGGTGTGCAGAGCTCCCCCAATGCTCTCATGTTCAAACCCAAGCTGATACACCTGCTTTTCTGGGGGACACTAGCATTGTCCTGAAAGCTCTCCCCTGGAACAGCTGGAAGGTGTAGAGCCAGGAGCCTTTCTCAGCCCCCATTATGACAGTGGCCACTGGAGACCCAGCAGATGAAGCTGCCGCCCTCCCCGGGCACCCCCAGGACACCTACGACCCTGAGGCAGACCATGAGTGCTGTGAGAGGGTAGTAATTAACATCTCAGGATTGCGGTTTGAGACACAGCTCAAGACTTTGGCCCAGTTTCCAGAGACACTCTTAGGGGACCCAAAGAAGCGAATGAGGTACTTTGATCCACTTCGAAATGAATACTTTTTTGACAGGAACCGCCCTAGCTTTGATGCCATCTTATATTACTACCAGTCTGGGGGCCGGTTAAGGCGCCCTGTGAATGTCCCCTTGGATATCTTCTCAGAAGAAATCCGCTTTTATGAACTGGGTGAGGAGGCGATGGAGATGTTCCGAGAGGATGAAGGCTACATCAAGGAGGAAGAACGTCCTTTACCGGAAAATGAATTTCAGAGACAGGTTTGGCTTCTATTTGAATACCCAGAGAGTTCTGGGCCAGCCAGGATTATAGCTATTGTGTCTGTCATGGTGATTTTGATCTCCATTGTGAGTTTCTGTCTTGAAACTTTGCCCATTTTTCGGGATGAGAATGAAGATATGCCGGGTGGTGGGATTCCTTTCCATACCTACTCTAACAGCACCATCGGGTACCAACAGTCCACTTCCTTCACTGACCCTTTCTTCATCGTGGAGACACTATGCATCATCTGGTTCTCCTTTGAGTTCCTAGTCAGGTTCTTTGCCTGTCCCAGCAAAGCCGGTTTCTTCACCAACATCATGAACATCATCGACATCGTGGCCATCATCCCGTACTTCATCACTCTTGGGACTGAGCTGGCAGAGAAGACAGATGATGCCCAGCAAGGCCAGCAGGCAATGTCATTGGCTATCCTTCGTGTGATCCGGTTGGTAAGAGTCTTTAGGATTTTCAAGCTGTCCAGACACTCCAAAGGGCTCCAGATCCTAGGGCAGACCCTCAAGGCCAGCATGAGAGAATTGGGTCTTCTGATATTCTTCCTGTTCATCGGGGTCATTCTCTTCTCTAGTGCTGTCTATTTCGCAGAGGCAGATGAGCGAGATTCCCAGTTCCCTAGTATCCCCGATGCCTTCTGGTGGGCAGTCGTCTCTATGACAACAGTAGGCTACGGAGACATGGTCCCCACCACCATTGGGGGAAAGATTGTGGGTTCTCTTTGTGCAATTGCAGGTGTCTTAACTATTGCCTTACCAGTCCCTGTCATAGTATCCAATTTCAACTACTTCTACCACCGGGAGACAGAGGGAGAGGAACAGGCCCAGTACTTACAAGTGACCAGCTGTCCAAAGATCCCATCTTCCCCTGACCTAAAGAAAAGTAGGAGTGCCTCCACCATTAGTAAGTCTGATTACATGGAGATCCAGGAAGGGGTAAACAACAGTAATGAGGACTTTAGAGAGGAAAACTTGAAAACAGCCAACTGTACCTTGGCTAACACAAACTATGTGAATATTACCAAAATGTTAACTGATGTCTGATTGAAACCTATTAGCATATTTACAGCTCAAGTGGAACTAATGCAGATATTGCGTAATAGCCTGCATTGTAGCTGTGTCCTAACCGCGTGTACTTGGTTATGCATGGGAAGCAAGAATTGTGAAGTGATTTTTTTTTAATTTCTTAATTTTTTTTAATTTAGAACACAGACTATCCTATATGTGGCTTTCATGCAGACTTTCATCACAGATTTAGGGGTTTCCAAAGACTGAAGGTGTAGAAAGACAGGTGCAACTCATGAATTCAGGATTCAGAAAGGGACATTTGAACTATCTCACGTAAGCAGCATGACCTACTAGTATCAGTTTGTCAACTCTCCCAAATAGCTGCCCTTAGCACTTGCAAGGGACTCCCCTCCCCATCATACTTCCTAGTCAGCCCTTCCTTCTTCGCTTTTTCTTTCCCCCTCCCTCCCCACAGCCAGAATGGATCCTGGCTTCACTTTTTAAGCTTTGGTAACTATTCCAAATGTCATCCCCATGTTTTGCATTGAAAAGAACACACAGCCGTGCGTGCAGAATCACTTTCTGTGTCACCGGCTTGGTGAATTGCAGTTGCCAAGTGGAGGGCTGCTGAGGCTGGTTTCATAACGGAAAATACTGCATTCGACTCTTTCTCTGCAGTGTCAGCTTGAGGCCCATGGGAGGGACAGCTAGTGTGACCCAAGATGGGTTGTTAAGATTGGAATTTCATACTCAGGTCTTAGGAGAGAAACCAACTGACTAAGGAACCTCTCTGCCTAGAGGGTCACAGTTTTTTTTTTTACCATCTTCTGGGTCACCAAAGAAAATGACCGATCCCTCCATGATACCTGAGTTTCCCGGAGTCCCCTTTGCTAATGTGGTAGCCTTTTGGCATACTGATACTGCAGTGAAACCCAACAGTGCTTCAGCATGGAGATTTGTTGCATGAATCTCAATATCTAATATACATGAGATTAATCTGTTGTTTTTTCAGAGTAGCCTACACACACAGTATTCATGCTTATTATAGTATTGATAGGCTCAGGATGGCACTGAGTTTGGGGACTTTTTAAAGCATGGGAAGCCAAAAGTCCTTCATCGGGAGGGGAAAAAACATAGCAAGAGACTCCCTAGGAAAAGGGAAGCCAGACCTTATGTGTGAGCTCCACAGTCCTTCCAGGCAGGGGCACAGACCTCTGCCAAGATGAGAAGGTGAAATAACAAGGAAAAGCCGAAGCAGATCATGTGGACTGCACCTTAGTAATTAATGTTGTTGCAAGCAGGATTTTTACAACTGGCCAGAGCACTTAGTTGTGAGAGCAGGTGGATCTGTGGATCCAATGTACATATATCCAATATCACCTTCATGTGTTCCTCAACCTACCTACCTAGCTAGAGAAAAAAAAAAATAGTTGCATTCAAACATGGTATAAGCTTATGCAATATTTTTGACACAGGGCAATTTATGCATGTGTTCTGACTATGTGCACTAATGCGTGTATATGTCTTGCTACATATACACCAGCAAACACACGATACACACACAAATATAAGTATAAATAGTAGTTATGTATATATATGTAAATGTATACTCTGGAGTTCAGGTTCAGGGGGCAAAACCATTGCTCTGTGAGATGGGGAAATGACTTGTGCATGTCTAAGAGGCTTCACGAGTTCATGTTGGATTGATCCTCATTTTGGATTGGTTCCCCCACTGGGCCATGGTTTGCTGCCATCACCTGAGACACTCCAGCCTGTGTGGTTTCTTAGACCATTACAAAATGTCTTTCTGCCCTCCATGTGCTGCAGCTCCAGTCCCTGTGACTGAAGCTTGTCTTACTGAGTGCACAAGGGCCCGTGGCCCTCATGGTTCCCTCAAGCTGCCCCTCGGTCTGGACCCGGGGGCAACCTTTTCATCACCAGTCCTGAAACCCAGCGGGACAGAATTAACTCCATCACCATCTCCTCACCCCACTCCCACTTCTCCTTGCCTTTGGGTTTCCTTTTCACCTGGCTCTGTCTACCCAAACACTTTCATGGCTCTCTCCTCCCCAAGTCTCCTGATTCAATACTGAGGCCAACAAGAAATAGGACATTTCTGAGACTCAGAAATTTTGGTCTTTGACTGAACTCTCTCTTCTCTCTGCCCCCACTATCTAGAAAAAGTTAAATCTGGATAACTGAAATCTATGTATGAACCATAAACACTGTTTGGGTCACCAGACTCAACATCTATCCCCCCAACCCCTGCCGTAACTCCTTCCTCCCATTAGACCTGCTCAAGAGGAAGTGTGGCAGAGTAGGGAGGGGAATGGCATTGGTGTCAGAAAGCCCTGGACTTCAGTCCCGCCTCAGAGATTTACTAGCTACATGATTCTGGGCAAGTCACTTAACTCCCCTGCATCTCAGTTTCCTCATCTGTAAAATCAGAAGATTAGAACTTGATAAGTCCCCTAAAGTTCATTCAGGATCTAAATCTATTATCCTGAGTGGATGGCATGAGTTTCTTCTTTTATTCTTCTCTCCTTTTGCCCCCTCCACAGCTCCTCACTGGAGGAAGCTAACAAGCAATGAGAACACCTAAAACTTTGCAAAGAGTGGCAAGGATCAAAGACCCATGTCATCCTCTAGGGCTGAATTTAAGATTTCCACAAAAATAAGAATGGAACTCTGTGAACCCCAGTTTGCCCCTTAGGTATCTGTGTCATAGGCTCATCTCCTTGTATGCCGATTTGCTCAATGCCTGTAGTTGTCATAGGGAGGCATTGAAGCAGGAGTCTAATGGTTCTGAACCACTTCTGTGCATGGATTCCTGGCCACAATAAAGGTCCATGGTGTGCCTTCATGGGCTCATATGTCTTCAGGGGTTTGCCCAGTTCTGTGCAGTCATCCTTACGTGCACCCAGTGGCTATTCTGAACCCCCAGGAATTAGGAAGGGTATGTACCCATTCGGGTAATAGTTGAAAGGGAAGCAACCAAGATCTACAGAGTCCAGGTCAGAACTGTAGGTATTTTATTACAACATCCTTCCAGAGAGGAGTTAAGAGCAGAGAATTCCCATGTGGGATAGAAAGTGCTCTTAAAAAGATTGTGAAAAACAGCCTTCTGATCAAGAGACACAAATACATGTGATATACACATACGTGCAAAAGACACACTAATACAACATTCAAATATGGAAGAAACCCATAGAAAATACACAGGACCAGCCCTATATGGTCCTACCCACGGCTCAAATGCACAAACATACACAGGTAATACACACATGATACACAACACACACAGACACAACCAGGAGAATCAACATTTCTCTAGCCAGAGAGTTATAAATGATAAGCACAAAAAAAAGTACACTCCAACATAAGCTTTATCCCATCTGCCCCGCCAACCACCCTACACATGAGCGT
>CM053586.1:47358707-47392730 GCA_028646515.1 Pseudochirops corinnae
GATCCCACTCATTTTCTTTGACTTTCATACTCCTAGACAGTGAGACCTCCAACCAATGAACTCCCTACCCATTGGTCCCTTTCATAAAACATCAGCACCAACTCTCTTGGAAGATGATGTGGACAGTGCTTCTTTCTGTCCACACTTCCAGAATCCCTAATGCTTTAAGGTTTTCTTGTCAACGCTATTCATAGCTGTAGAGAGCAGAACACAATGTGAAATACCTAATGATCAAATATTAAAATGGCGCCTCAGCTCCATCATCCAGGAGACATGTGTTTTGGACTATCTATCCAGGAGTGAAAATGGGTTGAACTGAGCCACTCATTCATTCATTCATTCAATCACTCATTCATTCAACAAACATTCATCCTTCCATCTTTTCTCTCCAGTTCCCCCTTGTGACCAGCAGAAAGCCCTTGCAAGGTAGTCAGTTCGGTTTAAGTGTGCAGTCTATGACTGCAGAATGGAGTACTTCTCCGTTTTGTCCTCACCTCCCACTAATTTATACCTATGATCTTAGTCTCCCTGATGTTCTAACCATTTGAGCCAATTAGCAAATAACAGTGAATCAGAAATGTTCTTCAGGACTGGGTGGCAGCCTGGAGTAGTGGACAGAGCATTGGACTTGGAGCTAAGAGACCTGGGTTTTACTCCAGACTCTGCCACTAACTAATTAGCTGTGTAACCCTAGACAAATTTCTTAATCTCTCAGGGCCTCAGTTTCCTCATCTGTAAAATGAGAAGACTAGATCACCTCCAACGTCCCTCCCAGTTCTGACATTCGATGAGTTATGGCGGATAGGCCTGGCCCTACTCTCGGAGTCCAGTCGTGACCATCACCCTTGGCTAAGGTGCTGGATCTCTGACACATCCTCTACTGGGCCAGCCTGTCCCTCCAATGAAAGCAAGCTGGTCAATGCTGCCCTGCCCTAAGCTTACCTAACCTCCTCCTCATTTCCATCCATCACACTCCCCCAAAACCGAATTTCCGTTTTTCAGATTTTATTTATCTTTTGAAAAAAAAAAAAAGGAAGAGTGCAATAAAATAGACAGTGACTGTTTTCTTTAGCAATAGCTGTTTAAAAACCTCGCTCTCAGGACTGAACAGTGACAGCGCCTGGACTCTAGGGTAACAGCCAGACTCCCTGGGTGCTCCCTCCCCACTCAGCAGCTCCCTCTCTCCTCGGCACTCGTTTGGCCCAAGTCCGATTGCTCCGAAGCCCCTGACCCTACTGCCAGGATGTCAACTTCTGCAGATGGGAAATCCCAATGGGAAGCATGCCAGGTAGGCAGCGAGGAGCTCCTCATTGTAAGTGAGGGTGGTGAGGGGGAGGGGCTGAGGCAGAGACTGCATGTGCACGACGGAGCCGGTGGAAGTGCCGCCCAAACCACCAGGCTGAGTAGGCTCGCACTAGGCTAGGCCACCAAGTTGGCTCTGAGTCTATCTCTGGCAGCTCCTAATGGAAGCCCAAGAGAAAGAGCTTACCAAGAAATTAGAATAAGACGTCCTGGGCCATTGGGGAAAACATCTTTCCCATGGTTTAAGAATTTTTTGGTCCTCCCAAAGTGGAAAAGAGTTCCTGAGGTCCTTTGGCCCAGAATTTCAGGATTGGGGGCTTGGGCAGGGGCAGAATGGATGACTCACCTCCCTTCAAGAGGAAGACAATGCTGACTTTTTTGAAAAAAGAACCTTTTAACTGAAAGAATATGTATGAATATTATGGGAAAGGGTGCTAGGGTTATGATCACCTGGGGAAAATAAATGGAGACATTCACAGAAACCCAGTTCTCACAATGGATATTCAGATGAACTGAGTTGGGATAAGGGGTGGGGTCACTGTCTATGTCATAATAACTCACAGGTACAAAAGGCAGCTGCCCAAGGAATGCACAAACAGCAAGGGAGGTTTGGGAAAGGCCCCCTGAAAATCTAGTGTGTACATATACTTGTATTGGACAATCGTGGCTGGTGCATAAATAATGACGGCCTAGGGGCCATTACATTCCTGTTTAATCCACCCTTGTTTGCTCTCTTTCTATACATACGCATATATACACATATATGTGTGTATATTTACATATCTATTACAACAAAACCTTGATTAACAGGAATGGGGATGCTCAGGGAAAGTGATGTACCAGTTAAATGAATAATCTGTTTGAGTGTTGACTAGAGAAAACCCTTTTTGTTTCAATGCTTATTGTTGAAAATCTTCCTAAATATATCAACTAGTCCGTACTTCCCTGACTTAGTAAGTAGAGTATATGTATAGATATGATTGAAGCTTTTAGGAGGGTCAATGTTTTTAAATACTGTACAGGCCTATAGATGGAGAAGGCCTTGGGGATTATGCTGGATGAAGATGGACCCCAGGGATAAATCCTGGAAGTTAGTGATTGAAACAAACCCCTCCTCTGAGCCAATTTTATCTACATTGGTCTTTCTCGTAAAAGTAGAGTACAGGGAAAAAAGCAATTCTTGTTCATTGAAGATTTTGATGACATGGGGTCTGGTTATTTGAGGTTTTCCATAAAAACACATATGTGTATATATAATATATGTGTACATATATGTATATGTATACTATGACTTCAGAAATTATATATACAAAGCAAACTTCCATAGTTGAATGAATGTGGAATAAATTCAACAAACCATGGAATAAACTGCATATATTTGATTCTTTGTCCTTCCCTCATCTCTTCCCCATGATTTTTACCCTCTCTCCTTGTCTAGCTCAGCTATTTCTCCCCTGATTCTAGTCCTATTTGGAAGGCAGCTCTCTTCTAACAAAAGTAACAGATTCCCACTTTGGATCCTCCAGCCACCCCACTAGTTGCCCAGCTCATATATAAACAGGGGGTAAGTTCTCAAGCCCAGACCGTCATCCTTTCCTCATTCTACCTGGCCTCTCTACAGAGGGACAGAAACATCCTTCCCGGCTTTGTAAGAAGGGGTTATCACAAAAATTCTGCAGTAGACTAAATAAAATAGTTGTTTCTAGCCTTGCTCTCCAGTTCTGTCTGCTTTTTAGTGAGACTATCCTCTGCTCTGAAGACAATGTAGAGGTACTTTTCAACTTCTCATTTCAAAAGTCTCAATGGTGCCTACAAGAGGGGTAACCATATTCCATTGGTTTTAATCAGATCTCTGGGGTTGAAGTAGGAGGGACTCGCCAGGCTTCAGTAACCCTGTGGGAATAAACATAGATCACATTAGAAGCAGCCAGATCAGGCCAGGAACATGCTGTTAACTCTTAATCACACCCTGTCTGTTGCATGCTAGACCTACGGGTTACATGATGTTTTCCATATAACTGACCGGTATCACTTCCCATAGAAGGTTGCATCAATCTAGAAGGAGAGTCAACAGCATCTCTATAAAAGCCAGTGGTGCAGACGTCTGTCATGCCAGCATTCCTGGTAACCCTGAGTGGGTGACCATCAGTCAGCTGAAGATTGATCTGGCCCCTGTTGGGTAATGTTAGCAAATTAATCTGGACCAAGAGAGGTACCACCAGGGTGCTGGCAGCATTGAATATGGGCAATGGTTGAGGAGGTGATTTTGGACTGAATATGGACTGTGCATCTTTAGTCTGGGCCCTCTGCCTAAGCTTCTGAATGGCCCAGGCTATCTGAATAACAGCAAACCCACCACCTCATATGGTAGTGAATCACCCTGGCAGAAATACTGCTGGTGGACAGGGGTGTGAACTTGTGTGAGCTCTTGTAACTGCCCTCCTCCCACTAAGACAATGCGGAAGTTAATCTAGCCATGAACAAGCTTATTCTGTTCTGGGTCAAATTGCTGCTGAGAACTCATCATTCTAGGTTCTAGATGTGCTGGGTGCAGGTGTGTTTACAGGTTCCCAAGCTTCTAGGTAATTAGGGCAGTGTAGACATTGCCATGTGCTTAGATTATCCATCTCTACTCAAAACACTTCATCCTGGGCCCCTTCTCTGTTCTCACAAGAGGCCTATGAACCCTGCTGCTGCTTGAAAATGACTCCCAAGAGTCCTGGCTGCTTTGTTTGTGTGTGTGTGCACATAAACACCCTGATATAGAAAGTGAGGAAAGGAGACAGGAGGAGGAAATCTTTCAGAGAGGGGCTTGCTCTGCTGCTAGATGATTTCCAGGTCAGCTCTTAGAAATGCTGCCAAGGTCCCTGGGCCTTTGCTGTTCGTGGCATGCATTGGCAAGAGCATTCAGATTCCTATTCAGGTGTGGCCAAAAAAGGAGCAAATCAACCCCAGGTGATCATCTCAGCCTGCTCCACCAGACAAAAGGAAAGGAAGACAGCCCCAGGCAGGTTTGGGGGCAGGTGAGGGTTAGCTCTGGAGTTTCTGAACATAGTATGCCCTTGCTTGCCCCACTGTTATCTGAATGCCATAACCAGCTGCCCTGTCTTCCTTTGGCATCTCCATACCAACAACTCCAACAACTCCAACCCTTGAGAGAAAGAGTCACTACTCTATTGAAACTTGAAAGTCTGAAGGTTGAGATGATGATGATGATGCACCAGCTAAATTGTCGTCTTCCCCCTGAATTCCCATGCCCATGAGCCCCTCTCTTTGCAGGGCACAGTCTGGGTAGAGCCCCGATTTATAATGTGGTAACTAAGAGCTGGTGTCTAAATGCTGGTGTTCCTTGGGCATGTTGGAGCACCGTGCTAAACCTCTAGTTTGTGGGATGCTATTTCCATTCTAAGACTCATGTGTATATACAGTATATATGTATATGTGTATGTACCACATATGTGGTGACTGCCTCTTACTAGGGAGCATGCAGTTGTTTGTAACCAAGTGCAAAGACATTCATTAAGGGGTTTGCACTGGCTTTCTCATTGCTCAAGACTCTGCAGCTGCCCTCCAATGTCCTGTCCCTGATAATTGCTGGAAAAATGCAAAGAGGAAGAAGCTGATAAATAGGCCTCATTGGAATCAATAGGAGAAGGAACTCCAAGGCTGGTGGTTAAAGCTTCGTAAGAGTGATTCTGAAGAGGAACTGTGGGTCTCCATGGCAATGGGAGGAAGGAGACCAATGGGATCCAAAGGCGGAGCAGGACTGGAGGGGAAGACTCATGGGAGTTTGAGGGTTGTTTAACCATTTCTTTGCTTGACGAAAATTTAGACACCAGCTGTAACTGAATTGCACAGTCTGTATAGATGTTACCATTCTTGCTGACATGTCCAGGGAGCTTTCAGGCCCACCTCAACCCCCATGCTGCTTAACCTATACCACCACCCTAACCCCCACCTCAAGCCCAGACTTCTGTAGCTGAGAATCCCTGTGTCAGTAAGGCCTAATATTTGTACATAGATTATACATACACATGTACATATGTGCCTCAGCGAGCATTGGCTGTCTGTCATGGATGTACATAGACTTCATAGAGTACCATAATTTTTTTTTGTAAATACGGACACGGGTAAATAAATATATAAATATATATTACTGAGGATTTATTTTAACATCATTCTGTGTGAAATGAAAAATAAAATTTTTAACAGACATCAAACCTGGTCGGTTCTTTCTGTGTTTTGCTCTGAGTGGTGCCCCCCCTTCACTCCCATCATGTCACCTAAGTCTACCCTGCTCCATTCCACCGGAGGGCTCTGTTGAAGAAAATGACCTGCGCAGCCAAAGCAACACGTCCCAGGGCACTCAGCTGTCTGGACCTCTCCTGGATTCAGCCATCCATTCCCCTCCCTCAGTGTCCCAGTGACTTCAGGAACCCAACACCTCGAGCCAGGAACCCCCACTTCTAGCCCCAACGTCTCTGGAAGTTACAGAGAAATAGATTTTGACTTGATTTTTTTAAATCGTCTAACAAGTCAAAAGTGGAATGGGCTGCCCAGAGGGTGGAGTTCTCCATTACTAGGGTTCTTCAAGAGGAAGCTGGGTAAACGTGGATGTAGGACACTGGCCTTGGAGACAGAAATCCATACTAGCTGTGTGACCCTGGTCAAGTCATTTAACCTCTCTCAGACTTACCTTCCTCCCCTGTAAAAATAGGGATAATAATATCACATGCCTCATAGGACCGTGACCAAAAGTGGTAATGATGGATATTGTGCTATGAAAGCCCCTCCCCACTCTCTCAGTCACCTCCCTTTGAACCCTCAACTAGCTGTAGGAGGGCAGGGAAGCGGAGCCTGAAAAGAGACAGGGGAAGGGTCTCCACTGAACATAGAGAAGGTAAAAAATATTCACTACACATTTAGCAGGGCCTAGGACAGTCTAACTAGAAGGAGCCGGATTCTGTCTTGCCATTACAGTCTTTTTGAAAGGGAAATGTATTTCTGGACAGCAGGTGCTGAGGCATGAGGGATGGGGTGCCAGAGGGAGGAGAAACCACTTATGAGAGCTCAGCATTCAGCCCAGTCTGGTATAGATTTAAAAACAACCATGGAAATGAGAAGAGCAAGGCACCTGGAAAGCCCACCACCCTTCCTCCTCCCTATCTGCCTCCTCTCCCCCCAGTTCTTACCCCCCAGGCTGCTTGTTGGCCTATCACCTAGACTAAAATGAAAAATCAGAGTCAGGTATGTCCCCATCTCCCAATGCCTAAGAGAGAAGCCATCCCCCTCCCCATCTGTCTGGGTAATGTTGAGGGAGAGACAAGAGAACTAATTGACCAAGCAATGTGTTTGTCCCCAGCTTACTCGGACTTCCCTAGACAGCCAGAGAAAAAACTCCAAGAAAAAGCCCGGGGTGGTGGACAGCAAATGGAAGGCCTGCTGGGGGAAGGAGGGGAAGCAAAAGTGTCTGTGGATCCAGCTTTAAGGCTCTAGGCATCCTCTTAGACACAGCGGGGAACATATCTAGAGGGATAATATGGCAGACAGACAACAGCATCATAGATTTAGAGTAGGAGTTCTTAACCTGGGGTCCACTGATAGATTTCTGTGAACTCGCATCTTTATTTTCATAAATCTTTGATTTCCTTGGCAATCTCAGATACTTTTTTGATGTATGTAAGAATATTATTCTGAGCTTGTCCATAGGCTTTACCAGACTGCCAAAGGGGGCCGTGATGCCCCAAAAGTTAAGAACTCTTGATTTAGACGTAAGGGTGGGGAATTTGTGGCTTCAAGGTCACATATTGCCCTCTAGGTCCTCAAGTGCAGCCCTTTGACTGAATCCGAACTTCACAGAACAAATCCCCTTAATAAAACAATCTCTAGATTTTAGAGATTGAAGGTGGCTAACAGGTCACCTAGCAATGTCTGCTGGACTCCTTACAGTCCCTCAAATAAGACTCTCCAACTTCCAACTGTTCTCTGGGGCTGGCCCCATGCCTGCAGCTCTCTCCCTGCTCCCATGGGCCTCCTCATCTCCTCCTCCTGGTGCCCCTGACCTCCTCCTGGTATCCCAGCTAAAACCTCACCTTCCACAGAAAACCTTTCCCAATCCCCTTACTTTCAGTTAAGTCATTCCAGTCTGTCCTGACCATATCTTGATGGTTCACAGTTTGCATGTTATTCTCCCCGTCAGACTGGAACTTCTTGAGGGCAAGCACTATTTTTGTTTTTGTGTTTATTCCTTTCTTTGTATCCTCAGAGTTCAATGCAGTGTCTGGCATGCAGTAAGGGTTTAATAAATGCTTGTTGACTGACTGATTTAGTCCAGGCTACTCATTTTATGGAAGAAGAAACTGCAGCCCAGAGAGGCTGTCACTTTCTTCAGGCCACACAGGGAGTCAGTAGAAGAGTCAAGAGTTGAACTCAAGTCTTCTCACTCCCAATTCAACAGTTTTCCCAATGCCAGTGATGCCAGTAAACGAGGGCTCAAGACCCAGCTCTTCTACAACTTTGCTTGACCTTGGACAAGTCACTTCCCATCCCCAGGCCTCCATTTTTGTATCTGTAACCTACTGGGGTTGAGTTAAAGCAGAGCTTCTTAATCTTTTTCTTAACCCCTTGGCAGTTTGGGGAAGCCTAGGGACCCCTTCTTAGAATTATGTTTTCAAATGCATAAAGTCATTTATCCTTCATTTTCTGAAGGTGACATAAATTGGGTTTAAGTGAGGCAGGTTGCACAAAGTCATCAGCCTCACTTTCTCTTCCTGAGTTGAAGTCCAGTGGCAGGATAAAAGTCAGGCTGCCTGGCGATGGCCTGGGATGCAGTGGATGACCTCGGCATCTCTGATGTCTGAACAAGCTCTAAGCGCTCCACAGCACCTGCTTCAGCCGCCTTCATGGCTTTTGGAACAAACAGTTCTCATACCCTCATTGTGCTGGGAGAAGTCCTCACATGCTTGGGACTCCCCCCAACTCGTTGGCAGGTTTGAGGCCTGTCATTTACCCTCAACCTTGTTTAGCCTATCTGCTTAAACAGTTTTACTTGGGTGTGGCCACTGCTCATGCTACAGCTTCTTGGAGCCAAAGGGAAAAGTTAGGTGAAAGGCGGACCCCAAAGGTGGATGAGCAGACCTGAAGAGGGCTCAGCAAGCCCTCACACCAGAGGGGCCAGAACATGCACCCCAGATGCATAAAGTATGTAGGCTAACAAAGGAAACCAATTAGACTGAAATATGTTCACCAAAATATCAAAAAACAAGTTCACAGAGCCCCAAGTTCAAAACCGCTGACTAGATGAACTTCAAATTCTCTTCTTTAATTATAAGATCCTTGGGCAAGTCGCAAGATCACAGGCCTGGAGCAAGAAGATATGTCAGAGGACAATCTAATTCTCTCACTTTGAAACTGAGGAAATGAAGGCACAGAGAGGTAAGTCTAGCAGTTCACATAGGTAAGTCAGCCCTCTCACCAGGCCTCACTTTCCTCATCTGAAAAATGAAGAAGGTTTGATTAGATTGTGTTTACCAGATGGTCAATAAATATTTGCAAAGTGCCTTCTATTTGTCAGACACTCTACTAAGCTCTCAGGTTACGCAGAAAGGCAAAAGACAATCTCTGCTCTCAAAGAATTCAGTCTAATGGGAGACAACTTGCAAATGACTGTTCAAGCTACATACATGATCAATTGGAAATAATCAATAATAGGAAGGTCTTAAGGGAGATTGGGAAAGGTTTCCTATAAAAGGTGGGGTTTTTAACTGGGAACTGAAGGCAACCAGGAAGGGCAGGAGACAGAGATGAGGAGAAAGAGCATTCCAGCCATGAGAGGCAGCCAGTGAAAATGTTCAGAGTTGGAATATAGAATATCTGATTCAAGGAACAGCAAAAAGGTCTGGATCCCAGAATATGGGGTGGGGTGGGGAGAAGGTGTAAAGAAAAAAAATGGAAGGAAAGAACTATTTATGAAGGGCTTCAAACACCGGATAATTTTATATTTGATTCTGGAAATGATGGCAAACCACTGGAGTTTATTGAGTTGGGTGGAGGAGATGTGACATGGTCAAATCTGCTCTTTGAGGAGGTCACTTTGAAAGCTGAGTGGAGAACGGACTAGAGCAGAGAGAGACTTGAGATCCTAAGCCCAAGCAGCCCAGCAGCCTATTTCAATAGTCCAGGTAGGAGATGAGGAGAGTCTGCGCTGGGTTGGAAGCAGTGTCAGAGGAAAGAAGGCGGTGTATCCAAGAGATGTCATGAAGATAAAATCAACAGGCAGATTAGATATAGGTGGAGGCGGGGGTTAGAGAGAGTGCGGATGCGGATTCAAGGATAACGCCTGAATTGTGAGCCTGGGTGACTGGGAGGATAGGGGTTTTCTTGACAGTAACAGACAAGTTTAGAAGCGAGAGTAGGAGGAAAGGAAACACGAGTTCAGTTTGAGACATGCTGAGTTGAAGGTGTCTATGAGAATGTCCCATAACCAGTTGGAGACGTGAGACTGGAGGTCAGCAGAAAGCTGGATCACTAGAACAAAGAATATAAGGTACCTTTGACAGTTCCCTCCCCCTGCTTGGGTCACGGAACTTTCCCTCCATCGGAGGAAATGATTTTCCAAATCCCTGTTCTGGGTAAGCCATACTTTCTCACTTTTTCTACTTCAGGAGGGGGACAGGGAGCAACAGATGTGGAGAGAGGGTGTGGTAGCCGACTTCTCTGCAGTGTGGGAAGGGTGAAAGGGGACAGATTCAGCACAGTGGAGAATTTATCAAAGGGAATTCTATCCACATGACTGAAATAGAAATTGCTCGCTAGAATAGCATAAAAATCTGCATTTTTTTTGAGTCAACAACTTGATTGAATATTTTTTAAATGAGGCTGACAGCTCTAATTCATAAAATCCCAGGATTCAGAGCCTGAAGGGACCCTAAAGGTCATCTTGCCCCCTCCCCCCACTCCGGAGCAGCATGAGAATTTCAGCCCAAGTCCTTTGACTCTGATTCAATCCAGGGCACTTTCTGCTACACCATAGTTCTCCCCAGGGGTTCTGGGAAGAGCCCTGTTGATAATAGCATTTGTGACTGACTGATCAAGCAAAGATCCAGGCAAGGGTGCGCTAGAGCTAGTTCTCATCTGGAAAGCTGATTGTTAAACTTTCAGTTTGAGCATTTGTACCTCAGAAATCAATAAATGCTATAAATCTGGGCTGAATTTATTAGCTGATTGTTTAAACTTAAGAAAGTGATGGAAAAAAAGTTAATACTGAAGACTAAAAGTGTGTCATGAATACATTTTTCTTCTGGGAAGCCAATTACTAAATATTTCCCAGCACATCACTGAATGGGATCATACAATCCAGCTATGATGTTTTGCTAGAGACAAAGGCAGGGTTTGGAACTTAGGTCACCTGATTCCTAGTCTAGGACTTTTCCCACTACAAAACGATCTCTTCTGTGACCTTACGAAAGGCCTCTAGACCTCGGTCCTGCTTTTCTGGGTCAGGTGGTGGACTGCATCCCTGAAGCCCAGCACCAAAGCCAGTGAGTGATCTGTTAGTCAGAATTCTGAACATGTCCCCACCTCTACTCCTGGAAGAATCTCCCACCAAGGACGGCTCAGTGCCATACCAGCCCTAGTCTTTGACTCTGTCTTCAGAAGCATTGTTGGGTTGGGGCAAAGGAAAAATCTGTCCCCAGAAGATAAATGACTGGCCTATAGGGACTGCCATGCTACGGTAACCACCTCGACAGGTACCAAATAGAGCTTCCTCTGCTGAAGAAAGTGAGCTGTGCTTTGCACAGCCCCGTTGGCTTAGGTGAACACAACCTCCAGCCCTCTCCTGTCCTTCCACTGAGCTTTACAAAGGCACTGAGAACCCTACTGTTCTGCCAGAAAGGGACAAAACAGGCCAGATGAGGCCACAGACCACAAAGTGCTGCTTCCTATCACCCTACAGAGGGTCACAGGTACACAACAGAAGCAACAACAGGTAGGGAGAGTCCCTGGGGAGAGGGAATGAGAAGGTAAGAGTCAGGAGCGGGGTGCAGTGCATAGAAAGCCTGACCCAGAGTCTGGAGGACATAGATCCTCAGCAAGCCAATCATCTTCAGTCTCCCCATCTGTAAAAGGGAAATAATGAGACCACTTGCCTTCCAAAGTTGTTTTGAGGATAAAATGAGATAATGGCCATAAAATGCTTGATAAACCTTATCTTCTTATTCATCCTTCGTTTTTTAAAATTTAATTTAATTTATTTATTTTTAGTTTTCAACATTCATTTCCATAAGATTCTAGTTACAAATTTTCTCCCCCTCTCTCCCTTACCCCCCAGCCCAGGATGGTATGTACACTGAATACCCCTTACCCCATTCTGCCTTCCTTCATAGGTGAAGAGGACCAGCGACATCACAAGCAATGCCTTGACTTGCCAGCAAATTGGATTTAAGTGAGGCAGAGCTGTACAAATTTATCAGCCTTATTCAAACCTTAAAACACTATATAAATGCTAACTATTGGGGCGGCTATGTGGCGCAGTGAATAGAGCACCAGCTCTGGAGTCAGGAGGACCTGAGTTCAAATCCGGCCTCAGACACTTAACACTTGCTAGCCATGTGACCTTGGGTAAGTCACTTAACCCCAATTGCCCTGCCCTGCCCCCTACAAAAAAAAAACCCCAAAAATGCTAATATTATCATGGGGTGGGAGGGAACACCTAGGTGGTGCAGTGAATAGAACACTGCACTTGGAGTCAGGAAGACTCATCTTCATGAGTTCAAATCCAGCCTCAGATACTTACTGTGTGATCCTGGGCAAGTCACTTAACCCTGTTTGCCTTAGTTTCCTTATCTGTAAAAATGAGACGGACCAAGGAAATGGTGAACCACACAAATATCTCTGCCAAGAAAATCCCAAATGGGGTCACAAAGAGGTGGACTGAACAACAGAATTATTATGGGGAGAACGGGAGACAGAGCTATAGAGCCTGCTTCCCAGTATTGAAACGGAGCTCTTACCCTGGGGTCTGGAACTTTTTGTTTTCTTTAATAACTTATAAATGTATTTTAATATCACTGGTTTTTTTCCTATGTATTTTATTTTAGGCATTTAAGAACATTCTTCTGGGTCCGGTTCAATCAGTTTCACCAAACTGCCAAAGGGATCCATTACTCAGTCAATGCTAAGAGCCATCGGATGTCCTGTTGCCTGGGGACCTTTCTCCTGGGAGATCAGAAAATCAGAGCAATAGCAAACTTTATACAGCTCTCCCTTCTACAACTTCATAACTAAGGATTTAGAGCTAGGATCTTAGAGGTCATCCAGCCTGACCCTTTCCTTTTAAAGATGGGGAAACTGAGGTCCAGAGACATAAAGAGCACATGAATAGCAAGTAGCAGAGTCAAAATTCGAACCCAGGTCTTTGACTCTCAATTCAATGTTCTTTGCACTGCACTACATGAAACCATCATCCTTCAGCAAAATTGCTTCTCTTCTCTGAGTATCGATTTTCTCATCTGTAAAAGGGGGATAATAATGTTTCTCCCCCCTGTGATAGCATGATGAAAACATCCTTTGTAAACTGTAAAGTACTCTGTATTTATGAGTTAATATTATTATCTAATTCAACCTTCTTCACTTTTCAGATGGAAGAATCTAAGAGTCAGAGAATTGGGGGACTGTCCCAAGGTCTCATGGTAGTGGCTTGGTGGCCAGGTTTGGACAATATCCTAGAACTCCTCAGGCCTTGCCCAGTGCTCTTTTCACTAAATTATTCTGGTTTATTTTCCTTCATTCTCCTCTCCCCTTTTGAGAAGGCAAAGAACAAACAGAACAATAGGGAGGTGACAAAAGACCTGATTTCCAGAAGCTAGGTGGTGCAGTGAATAGAGCACTGGCCCTGGAATCAGGACAACCTGATTTCAAATCCAGTCTCAGACACTTAACTAGCTGTGTGACCTTGGGCAAGTCACTTAACCCCAATTGCCCCACCTTCCCCCCTCCAAAAAAAAAAAAAAAAGACAAAAGACTTGACTCCCCAGGCCCCAGACAATGGAGAGTCAATTGTAATCTTGCCTAAGGCTGATGGGGTTGGGCCCAGATAAGGATTCTCAACCTGGACCAAGCAGGACTGGCCTCTGGTAGGGTGGCATCACTGACTGCCTGGGGTTTTTCCATCCCTCCCTGCATAAAGACCAAGGTTCAGGAGCTTTGGAGGGTGGGGAAACTTTTATTATAGCTTTTGCTCATTCACACCCTTGCAACCTCGTGAGTCCCCTTGATAAAAATATTCTAGGAGGTAAACAGGTCCCATGGCACTCCTATGCTTGCCGTCTCCTTGCTGGGAGGTCCCAGAATCTGTTGTCTCCGTGGAAGCAGGAAATTCCCAGCCACATAGCCCTAGGAGCCTCAGAGAAGGTGGGGAGATGGGTTTCTTAGGAATTCTTGCACCAAGAACATTGTAAAACAAACTTAGAAATTGCCTGTCGTCCAGCTCTCACATAGTTACTCTGTGAAGAGAGAGAGATCTCTTCACTCCTAATTTTATAGCAGTCAGGAGGCAGTGGCCTGTTGATATGCTGGGAGGGAAGGTCTGACCATTGGAGAGTACTGTGCTCTCTCTCTCTCTCTCTCTTTCTCTGTCTTGTCTCTTTCTCTGTCTCTGTCTCTTGTCTCTCTGTGTCTGTCTGTCTCCCTCCCTTCCTTCCTCTCTCTCTCTGTCTCTTTCTCTGTCTCTGTCTCTTGTCTCTCTATGTGTGTCTGTCTCCCTCCCTCCCTTCCTCTCTCTCTCTCTCTCTGTCACTGTCTATCTTTCTCTGTGTGTCTTTTTCTATTTCTGTCTCTCTTTGTCTCTCTCTGTTTCTCTTTCCTCCCCTCCCTTTCCCTATCTGTTCCCTTCTTTTCTTCTCTCTTTTCCATTTCATTCCAGACCCATCCTGCATTCTGGTAACTGAATCAGAAGGAGGAAGAAAATATGGAATGTGAGTGAAGCCACTTGTCCAAAGTCTCTTAGAAAGTTAGTTCAAAGGAGACTGTAGGAATATCCTAAGCTTCCACCCAGCAGTGGTTAACAGGATTAGGGAAAATAGTAACATTGAACAAGACACTTCTCTTTGGCTTCTTTTGCTACAAAATCAGGAAATTGGGCTAGAGGAGGGGTTCTTAACATGAGGACTTAGGTGTTTTTTTAATGTTCTGATCACTATATTTCAATATAATTGATTTCTATTGCAATCCTAAATATTTTGTTTCATACATTTAAAAATATTATTCTGAGAAGGGGCCCATAGGCATCATAAGACTGCCAAAAGGGTCTATGACACAAGAAAGGCTGAGAACCATTGGATAGTTTCAAAGATTCCTTCTACAACTGACATTCTGTGACTTTCTTCTTTCCTTTCCTAAAATCAGCTCTAAACAGATTTTTCTGGAGGGAGGAAGAAGGAGTGGAGGAAGGGGTCCAATTGGCCCCAGTTGATAAAAGGGTATAGAACCCTTACTCTGTGCTCCACACTGTGATAGACTTAGCAGAAGACAACAACAAAAAAAATATGAGAAGGATCCCTGTCCTCAAGATGCTTATGGGCATTATGAATTTCTCTTATCCAGATTCTCCATACCCCAGTAATTGTGGATTGTGGTGTTGGTCATAAAAGGGGTTCCTCTCTAGGCAAGATTCTGACTAAAACCAGACCTTCCTGTAGGAGACCCTCCCCTCCCCATGCCCATCCCCCACTCACATACAGCCTGCTGGTTCCATCCCTTAAGACTTCAGAGGCAGGAGTCCTGGCCCAGTCCACTGATCTTCAAAGCAAGGTTTAGCAGAGTCAGAACCCATGTGGTCAGCCAGGGCATGGCCGAGATTTCATTAAAAGATCAATTCTAGGAGCATGTCCTGCCAGAGCAAGAGTGCTCAGGGCCAGTGCCCCAGGAGCAGTGAACTCAGGCAGCCCCTGGGAGGGGTTTCTGATCCAGCACATGTCAGAGGGAGTTATTCTCAAATGCTTAGCCCTGGTCAGCATCCAACCCTTCTCTTAGAAATAATAAGATGGAAGCTCTTCACTGTTTTCTTTTTTCCTGGAGAAGACTAAAGTGCAACAAGAGTGAGTTAGGGTCAGGCATAGCCATATCTCATATGATTTCAGGACACCCCTATACCCTAAAATGTTCCCATATATCTCCATGATAATGCCTGAAGTTCTACCATTAGGAATTCATTCCTTTTTGTTAAGGTTCTGTGTTCTATTAAGATGCAAATTTTCTGGGAGGCACCTTAGGTTAAATATCTACCTCTGTGCACTTCTGTGGGAATAGATTCGTAAAAGAAATCCTTTCCTTAAAGTCAGCTTTGCTAGGGAGGAAGGAGAATGAAAATGAGGGCAAAGGGACACCTGTACAAGGGGAGGAGTTCAGGGTAGAAAGTCACGAAGAGGAGAAACTTGGAGCCAAATCAGCACAGCTACATTTTATCTCCTTTTCAGTTTTGCCAAGAAATGGCCACAACGTGGTAAAAAGTGAGCCTAAGAAACATCCTGATGACACTTTCAGAAAGCAAGCTAGTGAGCAGGTGACTTCCTGTTTCTTCTTTATCAAAATCTCAAAGGACATGTTATAACTGGTTCTCACCTTCTGGTCCTTTGCAATCCTTATCCATGCCTACCCCTAAGTCTTCAAGAATCTTCCAAACACATTGGAGGTCTTTTAACATCCCATGGGTGTCAATATAGCTGGGCTGTCCTTTACTTTCAATCCAAGACTTGCCAAACAAACTCTCTTTCTAATCATACATTTCCTGGATAACATCTCTTACACAACTTCTTATGCATAAGACCCTCTTGATAATAAGGCTAGTGATGCCTTCCCAGGGTCCCCCTTTTGCCCTTTGGGTTGCCCCCCCCCTTTTTTATTCTTCCAAGACTGATTTTCCATGATTTGTAGCCATATATCATAACCAAAAGAATATTGGAGTTCGGAAGATAAATTTTTGTGTCAGGGAGAAATTTAGGGTCATTGAAAGGGTTACACAATTTCCCAAATCCAATGTAAGCTATTCTGGACCACTCCCACTGTCTATCTGTAGTGTTTATCCAAAATCTGTGCTCTATGACCAACCACAATTCTAGAGGACTCATGATGATGCTTGCTAACCACCTTCAGATTGAGGTGATGTTCTCATGATGCAGGTTGAGACTTTTTGGGAGGACATGGGCAATGTGGGAATATAATTTGCTCCACTATACACATTTCAATCAATCAATAAAATTTCATTAATCTCCTACTATGTGCCAGGTACAGCGCTAATTTGTAATGGGTTTTGTTTTTCTTGCTTTAGTGGGGGGGGGGGGGTGCGGCGCACGACAATGAGATGGAGAAAATGAAGACACAGCAATTAAATGAAATTTTTAAAATACACATATTAATGGAATAACCTCAGTCTAACCACATGTTATTGTTTGAGCAACAGGCATGCTTGATTCATTTGATTTTCTTTTGTGCATTGTTAGATCTATTTCTTTTGAGTTGTCATAAATCTCACTGAAAAAGAGTCCTGAGGCATACCAGGGCTTGGTACAATCAATGTACTGCCATCTACACAAAAAGGAGAATCTGAAAGACCTCACTGTCTAAGGAGAATCCTTCTTCCAATTGCATCCCATGAGAAACATCATCCACGACAGTGATGAACACTTTTGCCAAGTTTCACTCTTCACTTAATATTTTATAAACAGATGATCACTGAACGAATCATTGAATCTATCATGAACTCTTCTCTGATCTTAACCCACACATGGGAGACACATTGTTGGAGGAAATACTCTAAGGTAACATTTTGCTCTATTAAGTGAAATACATTTTTTCCAATCAACAAATAATGGGATCTTGTATTCTCTGTACCTTTTGGCAAGTTATATGACTGTGAAGCTATATTCTGTCGCAGAATATTATTTGCAAAAGCCTACTTATTTCTGTCTCATATTTTCCTCAAGGATTCTCTTGATACATGTTTGATCATTCTCATATTTTGTATCCATGAAAATTAGGCATATACATCATATATTATTGATGATCTTGTTTAAAGGGGCTCTATACATGTTGTTACCAAGCCCTTCCTTGGTTACTGATGGACAGGTCATAATGGAGAGATCTGACAAAAGATGATCCACTGGAGAAGGAAATGGTAAAGCACTTCAGTATCTTTGCCAAGAATATCCCATAGACAGTACTAAAATGATAAAAGAGATGAGTCCCTCAGGTCAGAAGGTATCTAATACACTACTGGGAAGAGAGGAGGACAACTACAGGTAGCTCCAGTACGAATGAAGCACCTGGGCCAAAGCCTAAAGAAAGCTTAGCTGTGGATGTGTCTGGTGATGAAAGGAAAGTCCAATGCTGTAAAGATCAATATTGCATAGGAACCCGGAAAGTAAGATCTATGAGCTGGATGTGGTCAAACAGGAAATGGAAATATTAAACACCAGCATCTTGGGTGTCAGTAAACTGAAATGGATGGGAATGAGTATATTTGATTCAGGGGATCATTACATATACCACTGTGAACAAAAATCCCTTAGAGGAAATGGAGTAAACCTCACAGTCAATAAAAAAGGTGAGAAAAGCAATAGTAGGGTATAATCTCATAAATGACAAAATAACATAAGTTTGAATTCAAGGCAAACTATTTAACATCGCAATAAGACTATACTCCAGCCTCTGATGCCAAAGAGGCCAAAGTTGATCAGTTCTATGAAGACCTACAACATCATATAGAAATAACACCAAAAAAAAGATGTTACATTCATAAGGGATTAGAATGCTAACGTAGGAAATCTAAAGACAATTGGAATAGCAGGCAACTTTGGCTTTGGAGTATAAAATGAAGTAGGGCAGAGAGGAATAGGGTTTTGTCAAGATAACTCATCGATCATAGCAAATGCTCTTTTTTGATAACCCAAACATTATTCCACACATGGACATCACCAGATAGTCAACATAGAAATCAGACTGATTATATATTTTGCAGCCAAAGGTGGAGAAGCTTTATACAATCAGTTAAAACAAGACCTGCAGCTTCTTACTGAAAAATTCAGGCTTAAATTGAAGAAAGTAGGGAAAATCTTCAGACCATGTAGGTATGACCTAAATACATCCCTTATGAATATGAAATAAAAGTGATGCATAGATTTAAAGAATTAGATCTGGTGGTTAGAGTGCCTGAAGAACTATGGACAGCAGTTTGAAATATTATACACGAGGCAGCAAAATAAATCCCAAAGAAAATGAAGAACAAGAAAGTTAAATGGATGTCTAATGAGGCTTTACAAATAGTTGAGGGAAAAAAAGGAAAGAGAAAGATATACCAACTGAATGCAGAATTCCAGAAAATAGCAAGCATGGAGAAGAAGGCTTTCTTAAATGAGCAGTGCAGAGAAATAGCAGAAAACAATAGAATGGGAAAGATGAGAGATCCTCTATGTGTCCTCCAGAACATGAAGGGAAAAACCTAAGTCCCTAATGGAGCATCATTATAGGAATGTGGGTCATCGTTGTAGGAATCACATAAGCCATTTAGCCAACCCATGTTTATGAGAGATCTCAGAGGGGCAGGGTGTAGAGAAGTTCTTAGAAGGTTAAGCCAGGACTATTATGGATATGTTTTGAATGATTACACATATATAACCTGTATCAAATTGCTTGCCTTCTCAATGGGAGGAGGCTGAGGAGGGAGGAAGTGAGAGAATTTGGAGCTCAAAGTTTTAAAAAATAAATGTTAAAAATTGTTTTACATGTAAATGTGGAAAAATAAAATAATAAGGGGTGGCTAGGTGGTGTAGTGAATAGAGCACTGGCCCTGGAGTCAGGAGGACCTGAGTTCAAATCCGAGCTCAGACACTTAGCACAAAAACTAGTCGTGTGACCTTGGGCAACTCACTTAATCCCAATTGCCTTCCAAAAAGCAAAAAAGAAAATAATAAATAATAAAAAGGAACCCAAAAAAGAAGGCTAAGCCAGTCAGTGAATTAAAAAAACAAATGCTTATTTATTGAGTTCACTACATGTACCTTTCTAGGTGCTTTGGTAAATACAAAAGAAGTATAATGTTTGGTACCTGCCTTCAAATAGCTCACATTCTCCTTTGGGAAATGATCCACTGAGAAAATAGAAAAAAATCACTACTCACTCATCTGCCAGCCCAAGTTAGACAACCAATCAACTGAGAGTTAGAATGAAATTAGAATATTTTAGAATATTAAAATAGTTTTTATTCTCATTGGCCCACTGGTACTCCAGTTTGGTTATCTGCAAGTCTGCCTAAGAATTGAACAAAACAGAGTAGCCCTATATGGACAGTGTGAGTTAACCCAATGTGGATGTAGAGAATCAATGACCTCTAAGCCAAAGATTCTTAAGGTGTGTGTGTCTGTGTGTCTGTGTGTCTGTCTTTGTATTTCCTGGACACCTTTGACAGTCTGGTGAGGCCTATGGATCTCTTCTATGAATAATGTTTTTAAATGCATAAAATACATGAGACTACCAAAAAACCCTCCAAAATACACATAAATACAGTTGTCAACATGTTTTTTTTTTTTAAGTTCATGGATCCTAAGTTAAGAAATCCTGCTCTAAGATCTTCTTCATTAATTAAAAAACCCTAGGAACAACCCTCAACAACAACAACAAAAAGTAGACAGTTTTGGGGTCAGAAGAAGAGCTTAGTTCAACTTGATTCAACTCAACAAGTGTTTAGAAGTCACATTAATTAGCTCTTAATGGTTCTTAGAATAATTGACCTATAGTTTGTCACTTGATCCTTATAACAATTAAGTGAGATCAATGATATAAGTATTGTTATCCCAGTTATAATAATAACTAGCATTTATATAGCTCTTACTACATGCTAGGCACTGTGCTAAGTAGGCGCTTTACAATAATTATCTCATCTGAGTCTCGCAACAACCATGGGAGGCAGAGGCTATTATTATCCTTATTTTACAAATGAGAAAACTGAGACAGGTAGAGGTTAAATGACTTTCCCAGGGTCATACAGCTAGTAAGTGTCTGAGGCTGAGTTTGAACTCAGGTCTTCCCAACTCTAGTTCCAATACTCTAGTCACTGGGACATCTATAGGCTCAAAGAGGTTAACACAGTTAGGTAACTCAGTCCAGATCAAAACTATGATCTTTTGATTCCAAGTCCAGTGTATTTTTATTACATTTTGCTACTGTTTTCTTCCATATGAAAAACACTTGGGAAGATGCACAATTTAGATAAGATCACTGCTCTCATGGAGAGTTTGGGAGAGGGACACAATGAATGAATGAACAGATAGACCAATGAATGAATGAACAAATGAATGAAAAAGCACTTATTATTAAGTATTTACTATAATCTAGGTACTTTGCTATGTTCTAAGGGGGGGAAAATGAACCAGCCATTGTACCCAAAAACCCTACATGCCAATAATAGATAGAGTTTGAGTATGGGGAGTCACAGGGATCGCGAGTTGATCCATAGGCTGGTCATTTTTCTTGTCCCTTCCAGAAGGGTTTTATTGAGTTGCTTACTGTGCCCCAAGCAAGAATTCAGGAGGAGGAGACAGGCAGTGGTAGACAGATGGCTAGATAGCCCTGCAGGGACAGTGAGAAAGGATGTGAAGGTGAAGGTGGCATGGTACAAACACAAACAATTGCAATGCCAAATGATACATGATGAGTGAATTCAAATGTTCCAGACAAAGTTCTGTGTGAGGTCTAAGGAAGAAAATGTGATTATGAGCCAATGAAATAGTGGAAAGCTTCCTGGAGAAAGTAGCATTTCAACAGGAAAAGTTGGGTCAACAGGAAGGTGGAGAGAGCGTTCCAGGCAAAGGGAACAATGTTAGCAAAGTAATTGAGATAAAAAAAACCAAACAAGCCAGAAAGTTTGCATAGAATACAATATGGTTTGTCTGTAACCTAAGATGTATATGCTAGTACATGAAAGAAAGCAATGTCACCCACTTTTTGGAGGTCAAACAAAAAATTGAGCCAGGGTAGAGGAATGGGGTCACCTGTGGGCAGATGGCCTTCCCAGAGCTCCTGAAGCTCCAAGAAGATTTCAGATCTTCTTGAGATCATATTATCCAGAGGGCCAGGGACCCTGACCATGGAGGGGGTTTGTAGATAGGATATAACATGGAAGTCAAACCATAGGAGAAAAAAAGGAAGAAAAAGACCAGGGAAGAGAGGGAAGAAGGAGAGAAAAAAGAGGTAGAGATGGAAGAAGGAAGAGAGGAGAGGGGAAGATATGAAGGAAAATGAGGATGTGTTAAGTATGAAACTTTTAAATGATCAATTAAAGATTTGTATAATTAATGATGATGATGAGAATGATAGTTGGACAACCTCCCCTTTCTAGCCTTATCTTACATTGCTCCCCCTCCTTGCACTTATAATGATAATGAAGTTTGAAGATCCCTTTGTATTGGAAAGCTGACAGGTACTTAGCACCTAGTTTCAAATTAAGCCTCTGTTAAAGAAACAGAAGGTATGAAGCCCTGTTGCTGATGTAACAGGAAAGGGCTGAACAGGGAGAAGCTATACTGTATTTCAGGAGGAGCACAAGCTGGACAGTCAGAATTTCCTGGGGTAAGCATTGTGGAGGCAGGGCAGCTGCTGCTGGACTGAAGACTGAACTGAGAATTGAGAAGAACTGAGAAGAGAATGCAAAACTCAAACTTGTGGTGGCAGAACTTTTTCTGAGATCTTTCTTCTGGGAACTTCTCCTGAAGACTTCTGAGGGCCAGCCTGGAGCTGCCAGAGAAAGCATGACTGTGATGTTGGTACTTTGTCTGTTTGTGGCTTTGTTAAGCCTTGACTTCCCAGGAATAGAGACTATAGTGGATTTAAGGTGGAGTGGACACTGTGAGCTTCAGTGTGGAACTGGAACTGCATGGAGAGCTTGACAAGGAGCTGGGAGCTGTCTGCCTTTGAACCTAGGTGACAGTTTGGTGAATTCGGGTAGGAGCTGGGACCATGGAAGGGGAACCAGAGAATCTGAGAGCCTACCTTGGGTCAAGATGAAAAAACCTCTTGGTGGATACTGAGTAGTGACTGATATTGTAACTTAATTGCAACCTATGAGTGGAGAACTTTGACTATTGTACTTTGTGTCCCTTTCTTGCCTCCTTAAGGATGAGTGAGTTAAGGATTAAGGAGGCTCTCCTCCTTAAAACTGATTGAATTAAAGACTTAACTAAATGATTGATTGTCTAAATGAATGCATCTCATTTAAAAGAGAACCATTGAATGACTGAGTTACTAAGTGATTGATTGACTAAATTACTGTACTTTATTTAAACTATGTAACCACTTTGGTGAAAACTATATGACCATTTTAGTGATGTTGTTGAGTTATTATGTCATTGTGAATGCCATATTTTGATTTTCTGTGATAAATTGCGATAAATTGTAACATTCTGACCTTGATTTTCTGTGAATGTTTTGCTCTGATTTGTTATTGAATAAATAGAGAGTTCACTATACTATGTAATCAGAACCTTGAAAGCTGTTCATAGCAGCAGCCTTCTGGAAAGCTGCTCATGCTTGGCTTTACAGGACTTCACACCCAGCTAAACTAAAATACTCTTTCGTGGAAGAGTAGCACTGGAATTAAAGGCACATAGTAGGTGTTTAATATTTATTTTGTTGTTGAATTGAAAGAGAAGTTGATTCAAGACTGGTAAGCAAGAACCATGTGCCTTACACTGTATTTGGTACATTCAAGGGACAAAAATGATGAATGTAACACAGTCCCTACCCTCACATGCTTACTGTCTCCTACTTTAGTCCCAATGTCTTCCCCTGAGCAAACCAGTCACCCTTTCTAGGCCTTGGTTTCCATTTTCCACAACACTAGAAATTTTTGTGCTTCTCGTTTACAGCTGATGTGTGAATCCATGAGATCCTCAGCACGAGAATCCTGTGAAGTCTATGGAGACATAACCCTCTCTAAAGCCAAGGGATATAAGCAGTTTCCTTTTACCTCCTGCTCAGCTTCCCCGTCTGCTCCTGAATAATGGGTCTTTATCTGCTAAAAGCCTTGCCCTAGTACAGAAAGGCTGGTCAGTTATGAGAATGTCCGTGCCAACACCTTTCTATAATGTAGCCTGGTATACCCAGGCACTCTGCCCCTGAGTAACAGGCAGGATAGAGAAACTTTCCCAGATCAAAGTGGACAATGGATTGGTGGAGGAGTTAATGTTGCTCTTCTCTCCTTTGCCATCCAAAAATAAAGTATAAAATCTAATTACACCTATAATCTTCTGAGCATCCCCCACTGGTCTCTTGGGAATGGGAGTGCTGCTCTGTCTTCACCTGCTTCCTTGTCCCTTCCTCCCAGTAAACCCACAGAGGCATGCCACATACATCCCTACACAGGTTCTCACAAGCCTTCTCTCTTCTCCTTCTACTGAGGTCACCCCCAGGTTGGTTATATAGCCTTACTTTCCACCTGGCCACCTACAACTCCACAAGGATAGGATTAGAGACTGGACCTCTAACTTCATTAGTACAGGTACCTGTACTACCCAGATGAAAAAAACTCCTTCTGCCAAGATAGGTCAGCCCCTTCTAGGCAGTTTATTACCTTAGAGATCTGCCTAGAGCCACACCACCAGCGGGTATCAGAGATGGGACTTAAAGTCAGTTCCTCCTGGTTCTAAGACCAGCTATACCATGATATCTTTCTTTTAAAGTGGCCAGATTTGGGTCTGTCTACCTGACCACCCAAAGCCCCACAGACATAGAAAAAATGTTTTTTTGGTTCCTCTCCCTGAAGGAAAAGGAAGAAACACTGAAAAGAGCAATGAATTGAAAGTCAGAAGATTTGGGTTCAAATCTCCCATCTGCTACTTAGTAATAGTGTGACCATGGATACATCATCACTCTGGGTTCCATTTTCTCATCTGTCAAATGAGGGGGTGGGACTAAGAGGCAGAATTCTTTCAGCTCCGACTTTCCACAATTTTCTGTTGTGTGCACCAGCAGGCTGGGCTGCATCTTCAACCGGTCATCCTCCCCAACACACCACATGGTGTGACAGGAGAGCTGGTTTTGTGTACTTTGAGAAGGGTGTTGAATTCTATTTTTGAGGTGATGGGATAGACTTGAACTGCATGTGATATCTCTGTCTATCCCTTCTTCAGCTAGCTAAATGATTCCTGAGGAGTTCAGGGGAAACTTCCAAACTGGGATTATAGGCTGGATTAGAACAGTGCTAGCCAAACTTTGGGGATTGCACAACCCTATCAGAATAAAACATGTTGAGCACATTCTCTCTCTCTCTCTCTCTCTCCCTCTCTGTCTCTGTCTCTCTGTCTCTGTCTCCCTCTCTCTCTGTCTCTCTCTGTCTCTCTGTCTGTCTCTATCTCTGTCTCTCTTTGTCTCTCTCTCTCTCCCTTTCTCTCTCTCTTTTTCTCTCTTTCTCCCCATGCATACACATATGTATGTATGTATGTATATACATACATATATTTACTTATATATAAATATGTACATGTAACTATACTAATAATTATGTACACTATAAAACAAAAACATTGGAGTTAAAAACTTTAAAAGGATAAGATTAAATAGTATTTTAAAAGTAATACGTTTTTACTAACAATTCAAAAAATCATTTTTGCTCCCACTAATAATAATAGCTAGCATTTATATAGTACCTACTATGTGCCAGTCATTGTGCTGAGTGTTTTACAAATATTTCATTTGTTCCTCACAGCACCCTGTTAGGTAGGTAGATTATCCCCATTCTATAGCTGAGATTAAGTGACTTGCCCAAGGTCACACAGCTAGTAAGTGTCTGAGGTCCGGTTTGAACTGAAGTCTTCCTGACTCCAAGCCTAGTGCTCTGTATGTTAATGCATTAGATTTTTCATACATGAATCTTCTCCTAGCTTCCCTTTCCTTCTCTAAAGTTTTCCTTAGCATTTTTTCAGAGTAGTCTCCCTTCCTTCCTTCCTTCCTTCCTCCCTCCCTCTTTCCCTTCCTCCTTCTCTCCCTCTCTCCCTCCCTTTCTTCCTTCCTTCCTCCCTTTCTTCTTTCCTTCTTCCCTCCTTTCATCCCTTCCTTCCTTCCTCCTTCCTCCCTTCCTCTCTTCCTTCCTTATCTTCTTCCTCTCTCCCTCCCTTTCTTCTTTCCTTCTTCTCTACCTTCCTCCTTCCCTTCCTTCCCTCCCTCCTTCCTTCCTCCTTCCCTTTCTTATTTCCTTCTTCCTTTCTTCTTCTCTCCCTCCCTTTCTTCCTACCTTCCTTCACCCCTCCCTCCCCCATTTATTAATCTCCTGCTATATACAAAGCACTTCTCTACATCCTTTCTCAGACTTTCCCAAAGCTAAGGAATATGCCAGGATATCACAGTAGCTATTTTTACCCCACCTGGTCCAGTTATCTCTGCTCCCCACCCCAATCTTATTATTTACACAGGTGTGTGAGCCCGTGAATGCATGTGCACACACATATCCCCAAAGCTCGTTTATCTATCATTCTAACTGGAGATCCCTGCTATCCCTGCTATTCTGCACTATTGCCATGCTGTAACATGGTAATTGGCATCTATGATGATGTCTCTGAGAGACTGGCAAATTCTGGTATGTCTTCTGAAGGAGCAGAGGAAGACTGGATTATGCTCAGTATAATTTCACTGTTAAATGTAATCTATTGTTTTCCAGTTCCTAGAAAAAGCAATCTTCCAGGTATGGTGTGCACGGTAACTCTGTTGGCAATTAACCAGAATGCTCCATCTCCCTCCTGGGACAGATAATAGAGATAACCTGTCCACTCTCTGCCAACGGTTATGCCTAAGCCCACTTGATCACAATCAGCAGAGGGAAATCAGGAGATTTAGGTGTCCTGACCCGCTGGCACATCTTGAATGTCCTGAGTTCTAAAGGCACTAGAGTCATTAGACAATGCCTTGGCCTTAAGCCTACTTTTGGTTTCTTGTCCCCACTGAAATGAAAAATCTTAGGACTTACTCCTAGGTCACAGGGACTTTCACTGTGATATCCAAGAAAAGGTCAATCCTCTCACCTGATGCATGAGGTTTAAGTATTGCTGGGAGTTCAAATCAGAGGAGAAATAATCCAAGCAGTGTATTTGTCACTGTCTTTCTCAAACTCCCCCAGAGATCCAGGGTAAATAAAATTTCCAAGAACCCAGGCAGGCTAAGAGCAAATGGGAGTGTTTCATGAGAAGGAGAGGAATCAGGGGGCAGGATGAAGACCAGGGTGGTTCTCTTAAGTGCTGCAGGATACATCTCTGGTGTGATGAAAGATTGTAGGACTTGATATCAGGCTGGGTTTGAGTGCCAACTCTACCACTGTAAAGTGTAAAGGACAGACCTCCCCTTCTTGACAATGCCCTTTGTACCTGGTCTCCTTGCTCTAGTTACAGTTCCACCCTGAGGCTAAGCTTGGATCCAGCCCCCAGTTACTCTTAGGCAGAAAAGTGTGTGTGGGACGTATATCATGATGTCCCACTTTTCTGAGCCTTCCCCCTCCTCCTGTGCACTGTTCTCTGCTTCATTACCTTTCCATTCTGTGGACAGACTGGGATGCATTTTCCTTTAGAATGAGGGTACACCAAATGTCAAGTGTCTCTAATTCAGCCTCTGCCCTCACAGAGAAGTCCTGGGTGAACTGTCAGCTCTTCGACTTTACAGACGATGCAGCTGGCTGCATCCTGGTCTCTCACACTCAAAACAAATCATATGTTCTTTGGGGTTCCTTAGCATCAGTCCCTGGCCTCTTAGACCCACTGGATTAACCAATGGAATAACAGTTGACATTTCTATAGGTCTTTTAGGCTGACAAACTCTTTTAATTTCTTCATCAGCAAAATGAGAGAGCTGACATCCACTGGAGAATGGCTGAACAAATCGTGGCACAAGAATAGAAGAGAATATTTCTGAACCCTAAGAAACCATCAGTTTAAAGAATTAAGAGAAATCTGGGAAGCCTGTGAACTTATATAAAGTGAGCTAAGCAGCACCAGGAAAAACAATGTATATAATGAAAAGAATAACAACAAAAGAGAGAAATGGAAAAGTGTGTAATGGGAATGACCAAGCTTGGGCCTAGAATGAGGCAAGAAACTATCTCTTCAATTTGTTCCAGATCATGGTCTGGGTGTAAAACATTATGTACACTGCCAGGCTTAACTGATGTGTGGGTGAGTTCCACCGAGCATTTTTCTCCTCTTTTTCACTCTTTGTTACAAATGATAGTTTGTGGAGGAGGGAAGGGGAGAAGGCCTCTGATCTCCTCCTTCTCCAATCCCTTCTCCAAAGTAATTCTGCTAAAATACAAGTCTGATCATGTCTCCAGGTGGCACAGTGGATAGAGCACTGGGCATGGGGTCAGCAAGACCTGAGTTCAAATTTGACTTCAGATACTTCCTAGTTGTGTGACCCTGAAGTGTATGAGGTGTTCAGGAGGACTAGCACCTCTGCTGGGAGCTGTTTCCAGCAGCTCATCCATCTCTGGTGCCCACCTGTCTCCCAACTCCCAGCTGTGTTTCCAAGAGGCTGTGGCATGTACAGTAGCCACACCTGGTAAAACCATCTCAGCAGACAGGCTAAACCAGGTTGAGGGGCTCAAACCCATTGGTGAGTTGGAGGGCTGTCTACACCATACATGTGAAGACTTTCCAAGAGGAATGAGGGGGATGAGAACAATTTGTTCCAATGGCCATGAAGGCAGTTGAAGTAGATGTCGTGGAGCACTTAGAGCTTAGTTAGACATCTACAACTCCAATGCCATCCACTGCACCCCGGGCCATCACCAGTTGTCTTGACTTTTGTCCTGCCACTGGACTTTGATGACTCTGGAGGAGAGAGTGAGGCTGATGATTTTGTGCAATTCTGCCTCATTTAAATCCAACTCACACACAAGTCAGGACATCACCCTACAGTATCATTAGTCTTATTGAAAAATGAAGAACAGACAAGTGCCCCTGGGCAAGTCACTTAACCTTATTTGCCTCAGTTTTCTCAGCTATAAAAAGAGCATACTAATAGTACTTACCTCACATGGACATTGTGAGGTTCAAATAACATAAGATTTATAGGTACTTAATAAATGCTTGTTCCTTTACCCTTCCCTCCAGTGACTAGGCATCATTTCTAGGGTCATGTCACTCCCCCTCACCCACTCCAGGGAAACTGGCCACTTGCTGTTCCTTACACCTGTCATCTCCTGGCCCGATGCCTTTGCTCAGGCTGTTCCCTATGCCTAGAATGCTATGCTCTTCACCTCTACTTCTTGAGAATCCTTTGTTTTCATCAAAGCCCATTCTTTTCTGAGTCTTATCCCTACTAATGTCTTCTTGCCATCCCTCAATACATTATCTTGTATTTATTTTCTGTATGCACATAATATAGATGCATATGTTTTTTCTTCTGATTTGCAGGGACTCTCTATCTATGTGTTGGCATCCCCAGCTCCTACCAAAGTACTCAACACATAGTAGGAGCTTAAATTAATGCTTACTTCTTTGCTTGAAATATTCAGAAATCAACATCTGTAAAATTCAAGTGATAATAGTACCTACTTCTCAGGATTGTTGTGAAGATAAAATGAGATAATGTTTGCAAAACACTTGACAAACTTTAAAGTACAATCAATTGCCAACTATTATTAAGCCAGGGGTTCTAAATCTTTTTTTTTTTTTTTGGCAGGGGGGGAGGGGTCATGAACCCTTTTAGAAATCCAGTGAAATCTTTGGATTCCTTCTCAGAAAAAAATATGTTAGCTACATTCATAATGAAAAGAAATACCAGAGGAAGCTAGGTGGTGCAGTGAATAGAGCACTGGTCTTGGAGTCAGGATGACCTGAGTTCAAATCCCACCTCAGACACTTAACACTTACTAGTTATATGACCTTGGGCAAGTCACTTAACCCCAACTACTCTGCCTTTCCCCCTCCAAAAAGACAAAAAAAGAAAAGAAATACCAAATTGAAGTTAAAAATCAGTGAAAAGAAAGGTGTTAATGTTTTTTCCCTGTCCAAGATCACAGAGCCATGTAGACCCCAGATCAAGAGCCCCTATTCTAGGGGATGCTACAAGATGAAAATATAAATAGTTTGGAAGAGGGTTTTAGGTAAACTGTGGGATAATTGATCCATAACAAGTTATTTAGGAGAAAACAGATTTTTGGGGAGAAGGGGACATTCTTAACCTTTGAGGGTAATAAATAGATCTTTCCCAACTTTTTCATTTGTGCCACCTGTCAAAGACAGAAGGGTGCTCTAGGTAGATACTGGAACTGACTCAGGGCAGAAACTCTTTTATCCTTCAATATACATGAAGGACCCTAGACTGCTCAGAGACTGGCCATCACACACCAACACCTTCCAGGAGAGAAATTTTGTGTCCTGGGGCACCAGGGATGAGTTCCCAAGTTATTCTACATGTTCTATGATTGAAGGGTTTGGAGCTGGAAACAGCTTACAGATCACTTAGTCAAACCTTCCCATTTTACAGATGGGGAAAGAGAAGTCCCAAGTGGCTATGTACTTTTCCCAAGGTCACCCAGGTAGCAAGTAGCAGAGCTAAGTTTTGAACTGAAATCTTTTGATTCCAAATTCAGTTCTCCATCCACTTCACTATAGAATTTCTCTGAAGGCTCTTCTGATTGATTCTGCTGACAATTTGGGAGTCCAAAGCCCTGGGTCTTAAACGAGGTCTTGCCATCTGAAATGAGGACTCCACTGAGCTGAGACATGGCAGCCACAATGTGGGACTGAACCCTGTTCCTCCCCTCCAAGGAATGCTGGGAGGAGGAATGATGTGCAGAGTAGGAGAATGTTATTAAATTCATGAATCGGCACTTTGCCTGGCTCACATCAACTCAAAATGTATGCAAATGGAGGCTAAGTATAGCTGTTCTCCAGCTAATGAGGCAGCTTGGCATATTTGCATCATTTCAAATTGGCTGCTTGCATCCGTGGAATAATGATGTGCATGGAAGCACAGAACTTGGCGCACAGTAGGCCTAAGAAGTGTTTGTTGAATTGAAGCAAAGATCCAAAGCTGAGGTTTCCCAATGCAAGGATGGGCATGGACACAGACTCAGTGCCTACTGAGCTGTCTTCCTCAGGAAGGGTAAATTGGGAGTAAGCTCGGCTTATTCAGTCCCTCAGAGGGGCTGGATTGGACCATGAGTTCTCATCATGAACCCCTTTCCCTTATTCTAGTGTATGCTCTCTTTGGTCTATAGGATAGCACAAACCACAAGCAAGGACTGATATGGGCACCATTGAATACCCCTCCTCCCATCCTAGACCCATGAACACCACAGTGATACCTGAAGGGAAGGAGTCCCAGGACCAAACCCTAAAGGGGACATGACTGAACTTCTCATTCCGGTCTGCCATGGTTCTCGCCTTCACACTCTCCTTCACCCATGACCTCTGATGCCCGTTGAACATTTTCATCGTTGCTGGCTTCTTATTCAGGATGGTTCCATCCAGCATGTGCAATGGCAGCCTTCCCATTCAGTAGCTCCCACAAATGCCCCAACACAACAGGCTCCACATGCTTCTACCATTGGTCAGGACCCATCTGTGGGGAACACCTCCAGGACATCTATGGCTCCTACCACACACTCTTCTTTCTACCCCACCCTTCCTCTTGTGGGCAGGTCACTGTTTACCTCGTAATACTCTATAACCCAATCCCTTTACTAACCCAAAGTCCAGATTCCTGGTGGTGGAGGTGGCATGGGGTGGGTGAGTGGGGGAGGCATAATTCAGCCACTCTGAGCCTCATCCAACCACCTCATTCCCCGTGTCTACAGATCCTATCATCTCAAACTTGGTCAGACACACTTTGGTTCCAAACGTGATTTTTCCTGTCCCCTATGACTTAAGGACACAGCCTCTGTGGCCTGAATTTCTCCACTAACAGTAAGACTTCAGCACCAAATAATGCCAGTAGAGACAAAAAGAGGCAGAGATAATACACGAAACCATGAAGCATTCATTCATTCATACATTCATTCATACACACGTGCCCAGGCCGCTGCTGGTCACAAGGGCCTGGATACTCTCTCCTTTCCCTTCCCCACAAGCGGCCCCCTCTCAACTCAGGACCTAGGCACGTTTTTGGACTGGTTTCCGCTCTAGAGGAAGCTCCCGGCTTCTAATCAGAGGGGTTATTTAAGCCTAGTTTTTTTCACATTCTTTGGACTGTTATAACTTCTACCACCAGGGCTCTGAGGAAAAAATGAATAAAACTTAGGTTTGACTCTTCTCTAAGGTCTATTTAAAGTAGGGAGGAGAAATACTCAACATAAGATTTGAACCAGACCTGGATATTTCCTACACACAGAAGAAATGCTAAACGTCAAAGATTCTGAAGCAAGCACTGAGAGAAAAGGGTACAAAACAGAATTCAGTAGCTTAACTTATAATTATAGTCATATTCCCCTGGGAGACTGACATTAACCTCATCAGAACTTTAAGGGAGTGATGAATAGACCCGATCGTATTCCACATAAGCTCTGTCCTGTCCCCTCAAAGTCCATGTTTACTGGCCAGACAGGCCAGGGCCTGAGTTTCTCCTCTCAGTTGCAGAGAGTTGCCTTCTTGATTGAAGAAACTTCTCCTGTCCACCCAATGGACCTAGAACTTCCACACCTCTTGAACTCACAAGGTTACCTCTAAGTTAGGACAGGTCCACTTCAGGATCAGACCTGAGATTAGACCTGACACTTTCATGTGATCTCTCTAGTTTTTATCAGATATCTTTGACAAACAAAGGCCAGGCTGCTACCTCATCCCCCTTGTCCTAAACTCTTTGTACTAGGCAGGCCTGACCTCAATGGTCCACCTAGCCTCAATTTCTGCAGGATGAGGGAGGCTGAAGTCCCCAGAATTCAAATACCTTCATCAAAATATAAGGTGATGATGATGATAACATTAATATAGCATTTGAAATATTGTAAAGAACTTTATGTATAGTACCAGAGGACTAGACAATCTTCAGGGCCTCAGACAGCTGTTGTTCCCTTTTATCCTATAAGTAAAATGTCCAGAACAGGTCAGAGTAAAGGCCCCACGGCCTTCTACTCTCCCTTAGCATCTGGAAAGCCCTTCTCTTGTGGATGAGCATACTCCAGGCCCTCATCTCTGGGAAGGGGACGGCGAAGGTGAAAGGGGAGGAGGAAAGAACAGGCTGTGTTGGTCAGTACACTCATTGAATTTATTTACACAGCAAAAATAGTTCCAACTTAGAATACTGGCATGCTACCTACCTGCTCCCACCCAATTGCCTTCTAGGAATAATTCTAAGGGCTTGGGATGCCCCTTAGTTGGCAGGGGAAAGATCACCTTTTTACTGTGGGCCCATTGCCCCTCTACAGCCTCTGCCTAATACTAACATTCTAGGACTCAGAGGGTCTCAGACTCCCCTTGATTCTCCCTCCCCCACCACTTCCCAGATAAATATTTCCTAGCCCTGGCAGCCCTTTCCCAATCAGCAAGTGGAGTTGTGGTGTGCCCAGCCCTTGCTGACTGTGACCCACATATATGAGGACAGCTACTCCTATCCAGGCCCATCTGTTGGGCAGGAACTTTGGGCTATGCTGAGTGTAATTGGCTAGACAGCCTCCCCAGGCCACCTGCTTTCAGTGAATGGTAGAGAAGCCTTGCTCAGCCCTGAAAGAAAGCCTCTTGGGCTTCACATACAGACACCAGTCACCAACAGGTGACTCAGCATCAAGTTTCTCCTTCCACAGCTACAGATTGCCGTTCATCCATTCCTCTGCCTCGACAGAGCAGTGTACTAAACAGTCCCAGTGAGATCCCAGCATTTAGCACAGTGTTTGGCACGTGATAGGTATTTAATAAATGTTTATGGGGCACATAAATGACAGAGAAAAAAAGGAAGGAAGGAAAAAGGGAGGAAAGAGAAAGAAAGGAAGAAAGAAAGAGAGAAAGAAAAAAAGAAAGAAAGAGAAGAAAGGAAGGAAGGAACAGAGGAAAGGAAGGAGGAAGGGAAAGGAAGGGAAAAGAAAGGAAGGAAAGGCAAGGAAAGGAGAAGATAAGAAAAGAGAAAAAGAGTTCTCTAAGCTCTCAACCTAAGTGTCATTCTCAACCCCACACTTTCACGCTCCATATCTAATCTTTTCCCAAGTCTTGCCAATTGTACCTTCATAATATCTCTCATATGGCATCTCTTCCCGCCCTTACTCTGATATCGGCACAATTTTGGTTCAGGTCCTTATCATCTTACACCTGGACTATCGTAATAGCTGTTGGTTGATCTCTCTGCCCCAAGTCTCTAGTCCATCATCTTCTCAGCTTTCAAAGTGATTTTCCTAAAGAGCAGGTCTGACCATGTCATCCCCTATTCAATAAACTCCACTGGTTCCCTATCACCTCCAGAATCAAATACAAAATCCTTGGTTTGACATTCAAAGCCATTCATAACCTACCCACTAGAACTCCCCACCTTTCCAGAATTCTAATACTTAAGTCACTTCCACCTACTCTGAGATCCAGTGTGACACTGGGCTCCTTCACATTCTTAAAAAAGGAAGTGTCATCTCCCGACTCTGGGCATTTACATTTCACTATGCCTAGAACTTGCTCTCTCTATATTTTTGCCTCCTGGCTACTCTGGATTCCTTCTAGTTCCAGCTAAATGCTCCCTTTCTATGAGAAGACTTTCCTAATCCTGGTCTCC
>CM053586.1:47392830-47404934 GCA_028646515.1 Pseudochirops corinnae
TTAAAAAAGAGAAAGCCCAGAACAGTGTCTTGTGTAATACCCACTGAGATCTTGACCCTCTCTCCATGACACCGAGAAAGATGGAAATTTAATAGCTATGTCACAAAACGTCCAACCAAGATTTTTAAAAATAATGAAGTATATTCAATTATAATGCTCTGTTATATGATATTTGTAATATATAATAATTGCTGATAATATTTTACAGGTACAAATAGTTTTATACCATTTATTAATAAGATCAAATTAAAATTTTAATATTGCTTATTTTATTTTAAATTTTTTATTCCTATTTTTGTTTTACGATGTACATAACCTTAATACAGTAACAAGTTTATATTACAAATAAATTTCTATAAATTACACAAAGATATATAGAAATAATGCAAATAATAAATAATTTTTACATATATGGGGTATTCACAATGTTTTTACTGCTAGAAATATGTGGTCAAAAAAATTTGGAGATCATTGGTCTAGATGACAAAATACAAACCCCTTAGCCTGGCATTCAAGGCTGTCTGCAATCTGGCTTCTACCTACCTTTTTAGCCATAACTTACACACCTCCCCCTCACACACTCTGTTCCAGCCAAACTTTGATGTTAGCTTTTTCCCAATCTCATCCTGCCCTCTTCCATCTGAATGTCTTTGCATATGCCATCTGTATCCCATATCTGAAGTGGATTCCCCCACCCCCATTCCATCTCCACCTACTGAAATCTTGCCCTTCCCACAAAGGCAGCTCAGTTCCCTGATACATGAAGCCTTCCCTAATGCCCTCAGGCTAGAGGTACTCTCTCCCTCTGAATCTTTCATACCTCTCTGTACCCCCTTCTTGCCAGAGTTATTTCTGTACTAGAAGATAAACTCCTTGACAAGGGTGTTGTCTTATTTCATTTTGTGTTTCCAACAGCTAGCATAGAGTCCAGGGAGGGGGAGTCGGTACTTTTAAATAGTTTCAAGAATGAATGAATGCATGAACTTGAACTCTTCAAATGTCCAAGTGTCCTATGACCTTTACCTTCATAGAAGTTCTTCCATTAGTCTAACCTTAATCCCTCCTGCTAATTAACACACAAGGAAACAACTGGTTCCTCTAAGACATCTAATTAATACAAAAGCAAAAAGTTCGTTTCTCTGAACCAGCACTTCGGGGCAATGAAGTTTCTTAGTCTATCTGTGCCTTAGTCATGGTGTTGCTGGTAATTTGATACCTGCATCTTCAAACCTAGCAAGATCTCCTTCTGGTCCCAGCTCCTCTGTGTCCTCTTCCCTGTTCACTCGATGCGCAGGGATCTCTCCATCCTCAGAATCCTGATAGCACATAAGGGCAGCACCATTTATGGGCTACTTAACCAAGACTTCTTTATGTGGTTGAAATCTCTGTAGCCACAGCATGGTGTGTGATACAGAAAACAATGGACCTGAATGGAGACAGGAGACCTGGGCTTGAATCCTAGTTCTGACACTATTATTACAAAATGCTAACTACTATGGCTGCTATTACTAGCTGTGTAAACATGGACAAGTCACATCACCTCCACAAACATCGAGGGCTGGCTCTGGGGTCAAGAAGATCTAAGTTCAAATCCAGCCTCAGACACTTACTAGCAGTGTGACCCTGGACAAGTCATTTACCCACTGTCTGCCTCAGTTTCTTCAACAGTAACATGGGGATAATAATAGTACTTACCTCACAGGGTTGTTGTGAAGGTCAAATGAAACAGTGCTTGTAAAGAGAATAATTAGCGTGGTGCATACCACTGAGTAGGTGCTTAATAAATGTTCCTCCTCCTTCCTCCTCTCATGGTTTCAGTTTTCTTACGTGTGTCAAGTGAGGGGGCTATACTAGGTGATCCCTATGGTCCTATGTGTATGTGTAAGTCTTCTTCCCATCCTAACTATAATCTCCTTGAGGACAGGGACTATGCTGTATAATTCTGTACCTTCAGAATGATACATACACAATAGGTGCACAATAAATAAGTGTTGACCGCTTGATAGTAAGGCCTCTAAACATTCTAATGGGGGAGGGGACAGGCAGTGGATAAAGAACCAACCCTAGAATCAAGAAGACCTGAGTTCAAATCTAACTTCTGACACTCACCAGCTGTGTGACCCCGGGCAAGTCACTTTCAATAGAAGATAGCTTAAAAGGAAGAGACCCCAATTCAGTTATTTCATTGGTATCATCACATGAAAATGCTAGCCCAGTATACAAGGCAACACGGAAATGTTTCACTTGCCTGGGTCTCAATCCCCACATCTATGAAACAAGGGCATTTATTATTTGTTTGCTTTTATTACCATAGACCAGTCACTATGTTAAGCCCTGGGAATACAACTATTAAACATCAGAGTCTCTGCCCTCAAAGAGTTTACGTTGGACTAGAGAGAGAGAACACAGGAAGAGGGATGATGACCAAGGAGAATTTTGGTCATTGGCATTAGAGGGATGTGAATTGATCCATAGAGAAATACTATTGATTTAATTAATGTGCCTACAGAAAGAAGAGAAGAGATGGAGATGGTGAAGCATAAACTTCAGCAGAATAGATGGAAAGATGGTAGGTAAAGTTGGCCATCCAGACAGCTAAGTGGGATGGTCTGGGAGAGGTTTGACATAATGGGTTGAGTAAGTTGATACTCAGTCCCCAGTGTAGATGGTCCAAACCCACTTCTCATGTGAGTTTCTTTAATTTCTCCTCAAATTAATTAGTGCATGAACAATGAGTTTTTGAGTGGCAGCTGTGTGGATTCACTAGAACAGGAAGTCTTCTAGATGAAAGGATTATAGAGTAAAAGAGTCTGTGAAGATCCAGTTATTTGGCCCATGTTGTTCTATGGGTGTCAATAAACAAACACTGGGGCAGCTAGGTGGCACAGTGAATAGAGCAACAGCCTTGGAGTCAGGACGAGGACCTGAGTTCAAATCCAGCCTCAGAAATTTGACACATTTACTAACTGTGTGACTTTGGACAAGTCACTTAACTCCAATTGCCTTGCTTTCCCACCCCCAAAAAATAAACAAACATCTATTAATTCAACAAGCATTTATTATGTACTAAACAGTATTAAGCAATGAAGATACAAAGAAAGGCAAAAAGAACATGGCCCCTACTCTTGAGAATCACACTTTCTAATGGGAGAATCAACATGAAATGAACTATGTACCTACAAGATATATAAGGTGTAAACGGGAGGTAATCTCAGAGAGAAGGCACTAGCCCTGAGAAGGCAAAAGGAAGGTCTCTTACAGAAGGTGAGGTTGGAGCTGAAGGAGACCAAGAGATGAAACAGAGGAGAGAGAGCATTCTACATGGAAGACATCTAGTACAAAAAGTCAGAGGCAGATGCTCCGCTATCGGCTGGTGTCCATCATATTGAGCCAGAAGACTCCAGCCTTTTCTCTATTCTTGGTCACCTTCTTCTGGACACTTGCTTAAAGAACCTCCTGAGTAGGAAGAATGAACAAAGCTAGGGAGAGCTTTGGGCTGTATACAGAGTGGCGTAGCTTCCAAGAATATGGAGATAATTGTATCAGTGTTCTCTGCCCTGGTTAAGATCACATGTGCAGAGCATCCTGTTTGGCTCTAGGTGACACATTTTAGGAAGAACATCAATGAGCTGTAGAGTACCCAGAAGAATGAACTGGGATGGTTAAGGGTCTTCAAAGTTCATGCCAAATGAAGATGAGTTGAAGGAACTGAGGACGGTTAGCCTGAAGAAGAGACAATTGTGGAGACTATAGTGATATTCAAAGGGCTGTCCCATGGATGAAGGATTTGTTCTGATTGGCCCCAAAAGACAGAACTAGACATAATGTGTAGAAATTTTACAGAAGCAAAAATAGACTTCCCAACAATTAGAGATATTCCAAAGTGGAATGGGCTGCCTCAGGAAAGAAGTACTTTCCCCTTCAAGCCAAAATTAGATGACCATTTGGTGGGCATGTTACAGAAAGGAGCCTGTTCAGGTTGGAGTTGGACTGGATGGCCACTGAAGTCCTTTCCAACTCTGAGATTCTGTAATTCTGTGAAAACCAGACAGGACTGATCAGCTCTTGAAAACCAGCTCAAATTTGGTGCATTTTGGAGAAAGGCCAAAGCCACTATTTACACTCTGGCCAACAAGGCAACATCCTGCTCATTATAGCTCTCCAGTCAAATCAATGTCCTCATTGGTAAGTGAACTCAAATCATATTTCTTCAGAAGAACATAATGCAGAGGAACAACGGTATGAGGCTGCTCCATCAATCATAAGAAATGCAATTCTGCCTGTGACCTCACCATGTCCTGCCCTGCCCAGGCTCAGCCCCAAGCCCCAGGCCCCAGGCCCCAGGCCCAAGCAAACTCTCTTGATCTCATCCCTTCCCTCTTCCAGGCCTTGTCTGACTCCCTCTCAGAAATGAGTTATGTTTTTTCCTCCCCCTCTCTCCCCACCTCTTCTGCCTATGCCCATTTGTACCATCTTCAAGCCTCCATACTTATAAATAAATGATGCCCAGATTGATTAGAGCCTGGCCCTCTTTCCAGCAACAAGCCTGACCTCTTATTTCTGACTCCTATTGTTGCTGGGGGACACCGAGAAGGAACATTAGCTCAACCTTCCCTTTCTCAGTCCTCCTGGGATGGAGGGATGGGGGTGGGGGATGGAACAAAAAGAGCCCTTAGCTGGGAATTAGGAGCTTGCAGCTTTCTCTCATATTAGCTTTCCCCCAGTCTAGCTGTTCAAACAGAGCTCTCTCTTTCCCAGAAAACTTACCCTTCTTCTTCAGGTTTTCTATTTGTATTGAGGGTACCGTCATTCTCCCATTTACCAAGGTCAGAAACTTCAGAGTCATTTTTAATTTTTCATTCTTTCTCCCCAAATCAGTTGCAAAGTCTTAGTAATTGCCTGCCCAGCATCTCTTGAATTTATTTCCCTCTTTCCATTCACCCCACACCTGAGATAGTTCTGACCTTCATCACCTTTCCCTTGAATTATTCCAATAGCCTCCTAATTCGTCTCCTTGTCTCAACTCTCTCCCCCTCTCCAGTCCATCCTACACGCAGCTGCCAAACTGATATTCCTAAAAACCTAGGCCTAATCTTGTCATTCTTGCTAAAAAAAAAAAAATGCTACAATAGTTCTACTGTTTCTAGAATAAAATGCTGTCTTCTCTCTTTGGCATTTGGGGCCCTTTGTAGTTGGGCTCTAGACTAATTTTCCAGGTTGATTACATATTACTATCCTTCAAGCAAGAACACTATACTCTCATTTCTACCTTCAACCCCTAGTCCTGCCCGGACTATTACGCTAGCCTGCTGGTTTGTCTCCCTGCCTTGCATCTCTCTACACTCTCCAAACCATCTTCCACTCAGCTGTTAAATTGATCTTCCTAAAGTGCAGGCCACCCTTCCCCACCCCCCACCCAATAAAGTCCACCAGCATCTCCAGATCAAATAAAAAATCCTCTGCTGGGCTTTTAAAATCCTTTACAACCTGGCCCCTTCCAGTTCTCTGAGACCTTACTCTCCACCAGGGACACTGTGATGCAATGAAACTGACCTTCCTGTTCTTCAGACAAGTAACTCGATCCCCAGACTCCAAGCATTTTCACTGACTGTTTCCCAAACCTGGAACTTTCTCTCTCTTCGTTTCTGCCTCCTGGTTTCCCTGGACTCCTTCAAGTCTCAGTTAAAATCTTACCTTCTACAAGGAGCCAGTGGCAGTTCCTTCCCTCTGTTGAATGCCTTGTATGTACAGAACTATTTGTCTCCCCCGTTGGACCATGAGCACCTTGTTAGCAAGGACTGGGTTTTCTTTTTTCTTTTTTTGCCTTTCTTTGTATCTGCCTTCAATGATTATTAGCACAGTGTCCAGTATATAGTATACATTTAAGACAGCTGTTCTCAGCCTGTGGGTCATGACCCCTTTGGGGGTCAAACGACCCTTTCACAGGGGTCACCTAAGATCATCAGAAAACATGTATTTCCGATGGTCTTAGGAACTGAGATACCGCTCCTCTGTCCATCTCCAGGCGGGTCCACCCTCATGCAGAGATGCCCACATACAAGTGTTAAAGGGTCGCAGCCTTAGGAAGGTTGAGAACCACTGCTTTAAGAAATGCTAGTTGACTGATGGACTGACCTACTTTCCGCTGCTAGTACACAACAACCCGTCTCTGGTCTCCATGTCATTGCAGAGAGTGTCCCATCTCTACATCTTTGAATCTTAACTTTCTCCAAAGTCCCCTCTGCAAGGCCTTTCCTGACAACCTTCTCCCAGTTGCTAATTCCTTGGCCTAGAAGTTACCTCATATACACTTTGTATTTACTTATATGTATGCATTTCGTCACCCCCAGTAGAATGGGGTCTCCTCGAAGGCAGGAGATATTTCATTTTTATCTTTGTATTGTCAGACCCTCCCATAGTGCCTGGCGCTTAGTAGGTAGACACTTAATAAATGCTGGTTGATTGACTCACTTGACCTCTCTGTCATTCAATTTGTTTTATCTGAAAGAATAGCAGTTAAGTAAACATTTATTACCTAAGATGTGCAGGGAATATTCTAGGAACTTACCATCTACAAGGGAAATGTGATACATACAGGAATAGATATACACAATCGGACATAATCTATGCATGAGACAAATAGAGCCCTGCCAAGATTCAAGGAAGGATCATCCTGATTCCAAGGATCAAGGAACGATTCATGTAGGAGGCAACCCTGAAGTGGTATTGTTTGAAGGGCCTGGCGCCATTTGAAATAGGTCTTGCAGGGTGGGCAGTACTTTTATATGGAGAGATTTGGGGTAAGATGGAAAAACAACCCTATATGATAAGAAGTGTGCAGTGTTCTTGTTTTACAGATGAGGGAAGTAAGAAAGCAAAACCACAGACAATGAGGGAAAGTTACAAAGAGAAAAATTGGTTTAATAAATATTTACTAAGAGCTACAGGGGACATAAAAAAAGGCAAAGGACCATCCCTGCCCTCAAAGAGCTTACAGTCAAATGGGAGAGACAACATGCAAAAAATTATATACAAGGCAAGCTATGCACAGGATAAATAGGGGATAATTAAAAGAGCCAAAGTACTGGAATGAAGAGGGGTTGGGGAGGGTTTCCTATAGAAGGTGAGATTTTAGTTGGGACTTAGGGAAACCAGAAAGGTTGATAGATGGAGCAGAGGAGGGAGATCTTTTCCAAGAAAGGGAGATAGCCAGAGAAGACGCCAGCAGGTAAGAGATGAAGTGTCTCGGTTGATGGAAAAGCTGGGAGGCCAGTGTCACTGGATGGAAGAGTACATGTCAGGGAGGAAGGGGTAAGAAGACCAGAAAGGTAGAAGAGGGCTAGATTGTGAGAGGTTTTGAATGTCAGGGAATTTTGTATTCGCTCCTGGAAGTAATAGGGAGCCATTGAAGTAGGAGGGCAACATGATCAGACTTGTCATTTAGGAAAATTACTATAGTGGTTTAATTTAGTCTTTATCTCAAGAACAATCTCCTAAAAATGAGCTATCCCAGAGTAGAAGTAGCAGGTTCCCCATCATTAGCAGTCTTCAAACAGAGATTAGATTGATCATTTGTCAAGTAAGTTACAGTGGAAATTCTTTCTTGGATGTGGAACTGCTGAAAGTCCAAAGAGATTAAGTAACTAGCCTGAGGCCACATAGTGGTAGGCTAGGATTCAGACCCAGGTCTTCAGACTCCAAGTTCAGTGTTCTCTCATGATAGCTGAGAAATCCTGGGTCATAGAGATATATTTTTAAACAAATGTGAAGAATTAGCCAGAAAATTCTTATCAAATCTAAATGTAGTAGGTTCTAATTTATCCATATATGCGTCATCCACTTAGAATATTAAAATGTCAGAGCTGAAAGGGCTCTGAGAAACTATGTAGTTCAAGCAATTTGTTTTACATATTGTGAAAAAAGCCCCATGGGAAGAAGAGAGTTCTTCTAGGTAACAGTGAAAGACAGAACCAGAGAAGAAAAGAGACCTAGAGACTTGGCCTCTTGAGTCCTGGTCCAATGCTCTTTCCCTGTTATCTATTAGGAATTTTAAACTCCAGGCTAGCATCTTTCGATTACCTCACATGTTACTGAGATGCTACTCATCACTGCCTGTTAGCTTGTACTCAGGGGAAATAGCGTCATTAATATTAACCTAAATAAAACATAACATAATGCTAGAAGTAAATCTGTTGTGCCAACTTTCCCCATCACGTAACTCCCTCCATGTAACCATCTAATATATAATACCAATTGTTACAAAATTTTAAAAATCATGTAATTCTATAGTTATGACATGTAAATATAAAAAATTGAAGCTAATCTAAGGATATGACCTCTAATTCTTTGACCTTTCAATTCCGTTCCAGGCTATCTTCCCTACACTAACCATACTCTCATCTTTTCCCTATCTTGACCCCTTAGTATACCAATTCTACTCTACACTGTCTTTGTCTCTGGAATCCTATACCCTGCCAAGCCTCAGCCTTGGGTCACTCCTACCAATTAGCTGCCTTTACTTCTACACAGATGCTGCTAAACAAAGCTAGAAAAAGATCACTCAACCATTCTGACTGAATTCACCGTAAATAATGTTGTGTAGCCTCACTTGGACCCTCACTGCTGCTAGGCAATCCTTCTGTGTCTTCTTTATCCCATCCTCCACAGTGGTTCCTCTAAAGCTCCTCAAACCTCCTATGTTTCTTCCTATCCTTCACCATCTCAGCTGAAAATCTTGTCTCATATTTTACAGAAAAGATTGAGGTCATTTTCCATGAATTACTTCCCTTTTTTTTTTTTACTTTTTGGAGGGGGAAGGGCAAGGCAACTGGTATTAAGTGATTTGCCCAAGGTCCCACAGCTAGTAAGTGTGTTAAGCGTCTGAGGTTGGATTTGAACTCAGGTCCTCCTGACTGTAGGGCTGGTGCTCTATTCACTGTATCACCTAGTTGCCCCGAGTTTCTTCTTCTTCCTCACTTCCTATCACTCAGGCACCGTCTGCCATCTTCTCCATCACCCATCTCTTACATGACAAGGTGGTTTTACTCCATAGCAAGGCTAACTGCTCAAACAATCCCCATCCTTCCCATCTTCTCCAACAGACTGTCTCCTCTTTCATACCACTTTATCTGTTTTCAATCTGTCTGTCTACTAACTCATTCCCTACTGCTTATAAATATGCCCAAGTCTCCCACTTGGGTAGCAGAAGCTCCCACTTGATCCTTCCATCCCCACTAACTGTCATCCTGTATCTCTTCTGCGCTTCGTGATTAAACTCCTCGAAAAGACCATCTATAATAGGTATCTCCACGTTCTCTTCTCTAACTTTCTTCTTAACCTTTTACAACTCAGCCTTCAACCTTATCATTCCTCTAAAACTGCTCTCTCCAGTTACCCATGACCTTAGTTATCAAATCCAATGGCCTTTGCTCAGTCCTCATTCTCCTCGACTTCTCTGCAGACTTTGATACTGTTGATGACTCTCTCCTTGATGGTCCCTTTTTTCTAGGTTTCCAGCACACCCCTTTCTCCTGGTTCTCCTCCTACCTCTCTTGGCTGCTCCTCTCAGTCTCCTTTGTTGGATCCTCATCAAGATCATGCCCTCTAGCCATAGAGGGCTCACAGGGTTCTTCCTGGGCCCTCTTCTCTTCTCCCTCTACATTACTTCATTTGGTGATCTCAGCAGCTCCCATGGACTTAATTACCATCTCCATCCAAGCTATTTTCAAATCTACCTTTTTTGCCCCAACCTCCTGGCTGGCTGACCTCCAATCCTTCAGACATCTCAAACTAGACATCCAATAGACTTCTCAAACTCCATATATTCAAAATGGAACTCCTTATCTCCCCCTTTAATCTATCCCTTCCTCCTGTTATTGTTAAGGGCAAAACTATCATCCTCCCATCATTCAGGCTACAACCTAGAAGTCATCCTGGATTCCTCACCCTCTCTCACTACCCATATCCAAGTTGTTGCCAAGACCTATCAATTTCACCTTTGCAACATCTTTTGAATATGCCCCCTTCCCTCCTCTGACACTGCCACCCCCATCCAGTACAGACCCTCATCACTTCATGGTGAGGGACTATTGAGGTAATAGGCTGATGGTGGGTCTGCCTGCCTCAAGGGTCTCCCCACTCTAACTCAACCCTCAGTTGGGCTGCTAAAGCGATTTTTTTCTAAAGCCCAGGTCCTGCCTATGTCAACCCCCAATTCGATAAACTCCAGTGGATTCCTATTGCCTTCAGCACCAAATGCAAGATGCTCTGTTTGAGGATCCAAGCCCTTCGTAACCTAGCCCCCTTCCACCTGCCAGTCTTTTTACAATTTATTTCCCAGTATATCTATACTATCTGATCCAGTGGCTGTTCCACCAAAAGACACTCCATCTCTCAGCTTTGAATATTCTCTCTGGCTGTCCCCCATGCCTGGAATGTTCTTGCTCCTCATCTCTGCCAGTTGGCTTCCTGCTTCCTTTAAGCCCCATCTAAAATCTTATCTTCTTATTTTTACAGCCTTCCCTCTGTTGGTGATTTCCTATTTACCCAGTGTATAGCTTGTTGGTATATACTTATTTGTTGTTCTCCCCCCCATTAGATTATAAGCTCATTGTGGGAAGGTTTTATCTTTTGCTTCTCTTTGTATCCCCAGTGCTTAGCACAGTACTTTACACACAGTAGGCACTTAATAAATGTTTATTGATTGATTGATTGATTTTGGTGAGTAAAGATAACGTTTAGCATATAGAGAGAATTAGGACTAGACATATGATTTCTTTAGAGTAAGGAACCCTGGATGAGGAGAGTCCCTCTACTAATGTAGATCAGCCACCTTCTCTGCAACTTATAGTCTTAGAGAATTTCATAGAGTACTAAGAGATCAAGTGACTTACCCAGGGTCACTCAGTCAGTATATGTCAAAATCAGGATTTGAACCCAGGTCTTTTGATTCTAAGTCTGGCTCTGTATCCACTAGGCCTTGCTGCCTCTCTCAACACACACACACACACACACACACACACACACACACACACACACACTACTATTTTTTCAAATGTATGCAAATACTTTTGTGATTAATAAAATACACATTCACTTAAAAGCTTCACTGAATCATAGGGGAATACTTCCTTACTTAGAGCTTTTGGGATTCCTATCTCTTTTCAAAGCTCAATTCTAGTGCTACATCCTAGAAGAAACCTTTACTCATTCCCTCACTCATTCGTGCCCCCTCTTTATTTGCTTATCTGTTCACATGTTGTTTTCCCAAGGAGACTGGAAGCATCTTGAAGGCAGGGACTGTTTTAATTTATGCCTTTGTGTTTCCAGAACTTAGGACCTTAGCTGGCATGTGATAGTTCTTAATGAAAGTAGCTCCTCACTGAACTTAACTGAATTGATTTGAGCAGATAATGGAAAGTCATTAAATCTAGTTTTCCAAGGAAACATTATTCCTAAGCCATCCATCCCAGTAGGAAGAAGGCCACAAAGTTCTCCATGGATTCACACCACCACAGCATCTGGAATTCTTTCCAAGTATCTAACCTCCATCCCTGTCACTGTGTGTTAAACTCATTTCCTTTTGTCCTATCATCATTGAAAATGAAGTACCTGGGGCAGAGGCAAGATGGCGGTGTAGCAGCAGCAACATATCGCAGCTCTCACATAGCCACCCCAAAATACCCATAAAATATGACTCTAAACCAATCCTAGAACTCCAAAACGCATACAAATATACCTTCCACTAAAGTCAGCTCAGCTACGAGGAACCATATCAGCACTGCAAACTGAAACCAGCCTGGCCTGAAGCCACGGCTGTGCCCCAGGGGCGGCTGGATGGGAGGAGCAGAGGAGCCTCTCTGGTTAGCGGATTAGCGGCAGCTGTGAGCAGCGTTCAGAACTAGGTCAGTGAGACTTGCAAAATGGGGGAGAAAAGCATTCTCCAAAATGCCTCCAGGGCGGGAAAGCGAAAGGCAGAGGTTTTGCACTCATATTACAGCTTCCGCGCCTGTGGCCTGCAGACAGCAGGGGGACTAAGTGATTGTTCAGAGGCCAGTGCTCTCGCATTGAGCAGCCTGGATCCAGATCGCGGTCTTGAGCTTTCG
>CM053586.1:47405434-47433158 GCA_028646515.1 Pseudochirops corinnae
CATATAGCATTTTAAGTTTTGCAAAACATTTTGAAAGTATCATCTCATTTTATCCTATTAACAACCCTGGGAAGTAGGTGCTATTTTTATCCTCGTTTTGTTTTTGTTTTGACAGCATTAAGTAGTGCTTTAAGGTTTGCATAATTTTTTATCTTGTTTGTTATCTCTAATCTAACCCTCAGAATAAGCCTATTAGGTAGGTGCTATTATTACCCACATTTTATAATGAGGAAATTGAAGTAGACAAAGGTTAAGTGACTTGCCCAGGGTCACATAGTCAGTTAGGTGTCTGAGTTCAGATTTGAACTCAGATATTCCTGCATAACCTAGCTCCTGTTTTTACTGACACTTATTACCTTCTTAAAAAACAAACAAACAAACAAACAAGCATTTATTACCTTCTTTTTAAAATCAGCTTTTCAATGAACAAAAAATGAATTTCTCTCACTCCAATCCCCCTTCTATTTTCACTTAAACAATTAAACAAGCATTTATTAAGCACCTACTGTAAGTGGTGCTTACTATGAGAGGACTGTGCTGGGTACTGAGGACATGAAGACAGAATGGCAATGGTCCCTGACCTCAAGGACACTTTCCTGGGGGGAAACGACCCGTACTAATATGGATAGGAGCACAATATATGCAATAAAAACAGACAAATTAGAGGAAGTGAGGAGAACTAAGAGAGGGGTTCAGGAAAGTCCTCGTGAAGGAGGAGGAACTTGAACTGAGCCTTAAAGAAAGATAAGGGATCCAAGAAGAGGAGAAACAATATACTTCCCTGCACAGTATGTGTTCTTCCTGAATTGTTATTGTTCAGGCATTTTTCAGTGGCATCCAACTCTTTGTGACCCCATTTGGGATTTTCTTGGCAAAGATACTAGAAGGTTTGCCATTTCCTTCTGTAGCTCATTTTACAGATGAGAAAACTGAGGCAAACAGGGTTAAATGACTTGCCCAGGGTCACACAGCTAGTGTCAGAAGCTGGATTTGAACTCAGGTCTTCCAGTTTCCAGGCCCAACACTGTATTCACTGAGCCACCCAGGATCACAGAACTAGAGCTGGGAGATCAAACTAGTCCAATCCCCCCATTTTGGGGACGACATATGAGGACACTGAGGTACATTCCCACCCCTCTCTTTCATCTTTGGATTTAGTGTCTGGATGGGAGCAGAGTGGGTGGAAAGAGGAGGAACTCAAGTCAGAAGCCTTGAGTATAAATCTCATTCACACTATTTGCTTTCAGTGACATTTCACAACTACAGACCCCAGTTTTCTCCCAGGGAGACAGAGTGGGAAGTTTACCTGATCTCCAGGGGCCCTTCCATTTCCAAATCTATGATCCTGCCATTTTAAGAACTCCTACAAGACCCTGAACAACATCTGGGTTACTCTCTTTGAGTATGTCTGTAATCCAGTCCTCTTCCCCTGGAGAGGCCTTCCCTTAATTCCTTATGAGTACCCTTAACTCATAACACCTGCCCTGGTCCCTAGGCGGGGACTGAAAATATCACTTAACCTATCTCAGGGCAGCTCCCTCATCTATAAAATGGGTATAGACATATCTTATCCAACCTACTTCACAAGATGAAGTGATAATATGTGCACAGTACCCTGGAATCACAAAGGGCTTTATAAACATTGGTTATTATCCTACAGAGTCGGGACCTGTGTTCAAACCCAAACTCTGACACATACTTCATAGATGATTTTGAACAAGTCACAGTTTCCTCAACTGTAAATCGATGGGGTTGGATTAGATGGCTTTTGAGGCTCCTTCTGGTTCAAAATCTAGTAAATACCTTTGGTGAAGTCCTTTATGGATCTGCTGGGCAGAAATGAATTTAAACACTTTGGAGTATAAGTATTTCTCCCAGGTTTCCAGCCCCTTCCCTAGATGGGGTAGGAGTGCTAGGGTAGCAGGGCTCAGACCGCCCCCAGAATCCCTAAAGGCTGCCCACTCATCTTCCTTCCCTCCCTCCCTTTCCACACTCATTTTCTCAGCAGAATAATGCCAGTGGCCAAGAAGGGATAGAGCAGCAAGCTGGTAGCATCACAAAACTGCATAAAGGCTGCGCCAAGGGTCAGCACATCGGCAGCCTTGGAGGCCGTCCCAGAAGCTGACAGCTGCCTCCTCCACATTGTTCTCCTTCCAGAGACTTAGAATCCATTCCCTGCCCGAGGCCAGCCTGGCCCAGCCTGGGGACTTGGCAGCCTGTAGCTTGGCCTTTCAGCCCAGCCCATCCTGGGTGTCTCTGCTTGAGACATTCCTGTCCAGATGAAATATTTACAGCCAACCGGGGGAGCGTGGGGGGAGCAGCTACATGAATTATTGACAACTTTGCTTTTCTCCTGGCCGGGCCTCCATATTAAGCAGAGAGCACTCCTATCCTCTGGCCCAGGGGATACAAGGCAGTGTCTGTGTATTAAGCAAAGCTCTCGAGGAGGCCTTCAGCAGCATCTCATCTAGGACATCCACAAGGCCATTGCACAAGGGGGGCCCTAGGAGGTTTGGGGACCAGGTGGAGCAAATGTGCTTCTATGCTGGAATGTACCCTCCCTCTTGCCCATTTTTATAAACTTCAGAGTGATATGAGGGATAGAATGCTGGACCTGAAGTGAACAATACATGGGTTTGAAGCCCACCTCAGACTCTACTAGCTATGTGACCTTGGACAAGTCTCTTAACCTCTAAGAGCCTACATAAAATAAGGGGACTGAAGGGGCTCCAAGGACCCTTCCAGATCTACATCTCTGATCCCATCATCTCTGATCCTATGAAACCAGGCTAAAAGGGACAAGAAGTCTCAAAAAGGAAGGTGGGGGAGAGAGGAAGGAGATGGAAAGAAGAGTGGAATAGATGAAGAGAAATCCTATTCACTCTGTGTTTGGGGTGCTTCAAAGGTTTATAGGCTGATTCAACAATCAACCAATAAACACTTCTTAACAGTCTCCTATGGGCAAGACACTATACTAGGCACTGGGAACATGAAAACAAAAACGGGTCATTTAAACATGTTCCATTTTGACAGCCCTTCCTTTCACTTCATCAATGTAGAAACAAGTTAATAAGAATAATTAGTCAGACTAGGAAGGTACCAGATGGCTTCTCCTCCCTCTCTTTATGTCATCACAACCAGACAACCTCCTCTCAGTGTTTATGCCCTCCCAATTGGGTCTAGCAGGGTCCCAGTGTCTTTGTGTCCTAGTATTTGATGTCCCCCACCACACACCCACACACCCACACACACCCACACATACACCCCACACGCACATATACACACAGAGTTGATTTGAGGGTGCATAATTTATTGCTTGGCCTAAGTGCCCAAATGTCTAGTTATGGCCCTGGGCCCACTCCAAAGCTGGAGACCCTTCCCTAGCTCTTTTACTATCAGACTCTCATAGATCTTTACACTGTCATTTGGGTTACTAATAATTTCTTCTGAGATTGTAATGCCCCATGCATCATGGCAGGAATATTGATATTAGAAAAATAGCTTTTGTGACAATAGAGCAGCTTAAAATCATGGAAACATTATACCATTTTCCAAATGAGACATTAGCAGGGTCTCCTATTACTAATAAATTCTGGACCTAGGTCATTATTTATATGAAGCCCTTGTCCAAGATATTTATCTGTCTGGACCTGTGATTTCCTCATTGTAGAGAGATCTTAGCATGGAAACACATTCTACTGATGCAGGTGGGCAATTCCATAATCTATAGTCCCAAAGAATTACCTGAAGCATTGAGATGTCAAATGAATTATCCAGGTTCACACAATGAGCATGTCAGGAACATCTTCCTGACTCTAAGGCTTCCTTCTATCATTCATTGTTTCTAATGTCAGAGAGAGACAGAGAGAGAGAGAGAGACAGAGAGAGATTTTTCAATAGACAGATATATAGATACACAAATATATGTATACACATAGATAGATAGATAGATATATAGATAGATAGATAGATAGATAGATAGATAGATAGGTAGATAGATAGACAGACAGATAGATAGATGGATAGATAGATGGATAGATAGATAGATATAGAGAGGCTAACTCAGTTGTACATTATAGAAATATGCATATTTCTCATCCAGTTTGTTTTTCCTGTGTTCCTGATTAGACCAATGTCTTTTGAATTGCTTCAGATCTTTTTGAGGAAATATTCCAGGTTTGTTATATAATATTACCCTCCACACATTCTATTTTCCCACCATAATGACTTGTCTGCTGCTCCCCAGACATTCTATATCTTGTATCTATTGCTTTGAAAATATTGGTCCTAATGCCTGGACTCATTTTTGTCTTCACCTGTGCCTCTTAGAGTCCCTAGTTTCTTCCAAATGTTAGCCCATGTGTCACCTACTATGGTACCTCTTTCTTGATCTTTTTATTTGTTAAAGTTTGATCCTCTTCAAACATTCATGTATATATTTTTCTGTTTACATGTTGTATTTCCCCCTTAATCCCCACTGAATATAAGCTTTCCATGGAAGAAACCTTTATCTTTTCCTTTGCATCCCTAGTGCTGAGCCTAGTGCTCTGAACATAGTAGGTATTTATTTCACTCACTGGATTGGATTAAGGAAACTTCGTGTTGTTCTGGACAATTAATACAATATCATCAGTGGAGTGGCAGCATATTTGGTAACCCCTTATGTTTGGACTTTACACATAAACATCCTCCACGGCACTGGCAAAATAGGTGAGCATATAATTTCCTATTTTATGCTTCATTTGATGTCCATACTCTGCAGGTGCTTGAACAAAGATGTAGAATTGTGTCTGTCATAGATACATAATTTTAATGTTTTCATGGGAGATACCTTGTCTAAGGGGGAACCTTCAAGGCTCCATTTTTTCCCCACCAAGTCAATTGCTCTTTAAAAATCAATAAACCACAGACACAGTGGTTTCTTATATTCTCTACATATCTCAACTGTATAAATGTAAAGATGTTCATTGTAGAATATTATATGTGAAAGCCTGACTGCTCCCTTCTCGAGTTTTTATCAAAGATACCTTCTATCTACATGCAGATTATATTCACAAAGATATGACAGAGAAGAAAAAGCAGAGTTATGGAGTGAGAAGTTAGCAGGGCCGTCGTCTCAATCAACTTTTTTTCCACAAAAACCCAAAATCATTAACTGTGATCTCTTCCATTCTTTTGGAATCTTTCTGATAGCTCTTGAAAAGTGATCTCTAAGTGCTCATAACATTATCTCCAACATCAATTTTTTTTTTCTGTTTGCATTGCTCTCAGGTCTAGCCAGTCTTCCCAACATATCATCTTCCTAGATGCCATTGACATTTTCTATGGAACATTTTGGAAGCTGAAGTTGACCATTCTGTTGGTGGGAGTGTCATCTTCCCAATAACCCAGTCGCACAGCTGGAGGGTGATCTTCAGTCCTTTCCTCTTGCTCACATTCCATATCCAATCATCCACAGAATCTTGTTCTGTGGATTCTAGCTCCATAATGCCTATCTCATTTACCCTCTTCTTTTCACTCCCACACCTAACAGCCTAGTTTGGTGTGAGAGGCACCTAAACCAGAGGATTTGTAGATTAAACTGGAAGGAAGACAGCGAAGAAATCCAACAACAAATTCAGTAGACTTTTACTAAATGGCTATTATGTCCAAGTCTTTGTGCATTGGGGGTACAAAGACAAAACTTTTAAAAAGCCCCTTCCCTTTAGAACCTTATCTTCCTAATGAGGAGAAAACATGTACACAGACAATAAACATGAGATGATTTGAGCAGGATGAACACTAGTAACTAGAGGAATTGGGGTAGACTCCCTGTATGAGGGTAGTGCCTGAGATTGGTCTTAAAGGATGTCCAGAATTCCAAGAAGCTGAGGGAAGGAAGGAATTCTGAACAGAGGTATTATGGGCAGAGGTGCTAGCTGACTAGCATTTCTACAGCATTTTAAGGTTTGCAAAGCGCTTTATATATGTTACCTTATTTCATCCTCACAGTAATTATGTGAGGTAGGTGCTATTATTATCCCCATTTTACAGATGAAGAAACTAAGGCTGACAGAGCTCAAGTAATTTGCTCAATGTCATTAAGTATCTGAGGCAGAATTTGAACTAAGGTCTTCTTGACTCCGAGTACAGTGTTCTTACCACTGACCACTTTGCTGCCTCAGACTGCTCAGAGGACCACTGTGAAAAGGCATAGAGTCAACAAATGGCATCCTGATTAAGGGAAGGAGTTACTCTTATTGACTCAGTTACTGAAGTCACAGAAGGCCCAAAATGTGCATCTCACCACTTGACAAAACAGGCTATTTTATGATCTTACTGAGTGTTTGGTGACTGAGGTTCCTTCTGCCTCCTCATTGTGGCAATTGTTTTTTGGTGGTTAAATGTATATGGAAAATGGCGACCACCACCATAGCTCCATTGCAAGAAGGATCCATGTTTTATATGATCTTTGTAGATCCTCTCAATCTGGGGACATATTAAATGGAATAGGGAGAAGAATATGATATGATATCTCCTCACACTGAGCTCACAGACTAGTACCAAGATATTCCAGGAAAAACAGGCAATTAAAGGATAACACAAAAATTCAGGTGTAGAAGAAAAGGGTTTGTTCTAGGTCAGGGTTAGGGAATTTGCAACCTTGAGGCCATATGTGTCCCTCTAGGTCAGCGGTTCTCAACCTGTGGGTTATGTCCAATTTGTAACAATGAAAATACATCCTGCATATCAGATATTTACATTACAATTCATAACAGTAGCAAAATTATAGTTATGAAGTAGCAACGAAAACAATTCTATGGTTGGGGGTCACTACAACATAAGGAACTATATTAAAGGGTCATGGCATTAGGAAAATTGATTGCCACTGCTTCAGTTCCTCAAGTGTAGCCCTTTGACTGAATGCAAACTTTACCAATCAAATCCCCTTAATAAAAGGATTTGTTCTGTAAAATTTGGACTCAGTCAAAAGGCAGCACCCAAGGACCTAGAGGGCCACATGTGACCTCAAGGCATCAGGTTGCCCACCAATAAACTAGGTCAATATCCATGGAAATGATAAGGAAAGGACAGGTTTAATGAATGTTTGTGAGAAAAGTATATAAATCTTAGGTCATTTTTTTTTTCACTAACTGACAATAGCCATTTTCTTTTGCCTAAGTCATGAGGGATCTAGACAGGGATCATTGGATTTGATTCTGCTATAAGGACTGTGAACAGATTGCCCTATGTAATGCTTTCATGTTGGATCAACAAGAGGTTTATTTCATAAAGAAGATCAACTCCCAAATTTCTACTTCTTTCTACTACTGAGGAGCTCCCAGATGGAAATGGGGCTTCTAGAAGGGAGTGTTTCAATAGCCTTGATGACATATGGTTTCCTTGGGAATTAGGACTCGGAATGAGGCTACATTCAAATTGTCCCAGACTGCTGCTACTGCTGCTGCTCCTTCCCTCTTTCTCTCTATGGGTACATGGGATAATATAACCTATCTCTCTTCAATACCACTAATCTGGGTCTCCCCTATGTCAATCTTGTCAAAGTTTCAATACCTTTTGTCAGTGAAAGAGAAGGAAGAAAGGACAGCCATTCTTTTTCTAGCTAGTTTGTGGCTTAAGCTCAATGAGAGGTCTTCACTGTGTGTACCATTTTGGCTGGGTGCCATGGTTTCAAAGACCCTTCCAGCCCTCACAGGTTCTCTTCATCATTGAAAAAGGTAGAGAAGCCATCTTTACTTTCTCCATAAGATTTAGCCTACTTTCCTATCCAGCTACTTCCCTCCAAAAAAAAAAAAAAGGGCCAAAGAACAGCTATGTAATGTTAATGGGATATAAGATCTTCCCCCACCCATTAATAGGCCTCAGGTGGAGCCCATTAAGGGAAGTTTGCTTAGGGGAGACTTGCTTTTAGGAAGGCTTTCACATCTTTTGCTAATTTCTAATCAGGCACTGAGTCATGAGGGTTGTGATGCTTCCTGGCTCTAAAAAGGGCATATATACTCTGATGTTATCATTTTGCTTTGGGGCTCACTCACTGGAAGAGAGTTCTTTTGATTTGACCAGATGAGACTCTGGATAGCCTTTAAGGAACACCCCCTCTTTGAAAAACCCAGATGCTGGTGCTTCTCTCTGGTAACTATGTCTGTATTGCCTTGGTCAGACAGTTGGATCTGTCTGTTGATCTGTGCTAATTTCTCAGACAGAAGCCCTGTCTGTTGGTATTTATTTCTCTGCTTGTATTTTCTCTATTTTCTTTGTTTAGATTTTCTCTGAAGTTCAGGGTGCCAACTTTTCCCCTGAACTAATGAATGTAAATTTTAAAAAGATTGTTAGGGTGACTAGGTAGTGCAGTGAATAGAGCACAGGTCCTGGAGTCAGGAGGACCTGAGTTCAAATCTAGCCTCAGACACTTAACACTTACTAGCCATGTGACCTTGGACAAGTCACTTAACCCCAATTGCCCTGCCTTCCCTCCTCCCCCCCCAAAAAGATTGTTGACCCCTTGAACAGCTATCTTTCCTAGTAAAGCAGATCTAAGAACCTGTGCTAGCAGTCATCCTGAGTATGCCAGTGTGGTTGCCGTTACAAGCAGTTACCTCCATTCTAACAAGGGGCAGCACTAAGAACCATTCTATTAGGGGTGGTTAAACATCAAGTTTTTAAGAGAAAGATAACTAAAGTAAGAATCAAAAAACTTGAATGGTCAGTTATATTTCCCAATTACTCATTAGCCGTATGATTCCAAGCACGTAACTTCATTTTCTCTGGTCTTCAGATTCCTTTTCTGTGAAATGGGGGCAATAATAATACTAATCCTGTCCCCCTCAAAGGGTTGATGTTGTGGGCAAAGAGCTTTACACACTTAAAGACTTGATTGTATGAAATTCCTCTCCTGGGTGAAGCAAACATTTCTTCAGCACAGCCCTCCAGGGCCTTTCAGGTACCAGCAGGCAGTCAGTGTTGCACAGTCATGTAACTAGGACCCTGGATTCCAAAGCCCTTTTATAATCATTCTTTTCACATATGAGGAGTTAAGAGAATGCTACCTCCCTGACCAGGTATCCACTCTGGTCTTTCGTTCTTCTCTGAACATTAAAGAAAAAAAAGAAGTTATTCTGAGAGAATAAAGAAGGAGTCAAGACTGAAATGAATGAGATGGAATGGGTTTGGGACTCTCCAGCAGATGAAAGGAATCTCCTTGAGAGTTTCTAGTCTAAGCACCATTCTACAGGAGCCTCTTGGATTCTGTTGACTATTATTATTAATTTTCACCATTAATAATGATGATAACAAGAACAACAGCAAGAAGAAATGACTGATTCTCAAAGATCTGTTTATAATTCCTGATTCAGGATCCGGTCATTGCCAACAGAAAGTACAAAAAAGGAGACCACTAAGCCAGTAAGTTAAAAAGCACTTACTAAGTGCCTACAAGAATTGTGTTGAGGACTGGAGATCCAAAGAAAAAGCAAAAACAGTCTCTGCCCTCAAGGAGCTTACATTCTAATGAAGGAGTCAAAGTAAATGTATTTCTGTATGGCAGGGATGCAAGTGCCATGGCATTCTAACTATCAAGACACGGCAAGGTGGAGAGGCATGGATGTGAGCATGAGGTGGCTGTCTGGGGGAAGCCACCATTCCTCGCAGGGTCAGCTAAATGGCCTTCATATCAATGGTCTTCCATGCCTGGAATTTGCCTCATAGAATCTCCTGTTTCCTTCATTACTTAGCTTGAGGGTCAACTTCTTCATGAAGCTTTTCCTGATCCCCCCAGCTGCTGGTGGCCTCCCCTCTTCCCTCAAATTACCTAGTCATTATTTCATATAAAGTTATTTCTGTACATGTCATTTTTTCCTGAATAGAATGCTCACATCCATACATCTCCACCTTCCTAAGTGGTTGAAACCTCTGACCATGGGAGATAGCTGAAGCCCCTGCTAAGGTCTTGGAGGTGGATGGTAAGCCCTGCCATGTCTCCTTTATACTTAGACTCCATCTCCTCTCCCCAAAACACAAAATACTTTGTAAGCTTTCCAAAGAAGTTTCTTCCCTCAAAGTATCTGCATGAGAGAAGAGGCCAAGAAGAAAAGGACAAGAGGGTTGAGGCAGTGATTGTTGACCTGTATGTGTGGGTCAAGCAAGATGGAGGAATAATGGAGAAAGTCTCTTAGGGGCCTTCTAATCCAGTGGATCCCAACCTGGGGGTCCAGGGATTTTTGTAAGAGATCCACAAGTCTCCATGAATCTATACACACCCTAGTCATCAATTGACTCAGTATGATAATAATAATAATAACAATGATATCTTCTCTTATGAGAAACAGCATGGCAGAATGCATCAGAGAGGTGGTTTTTAGAGTCAAGGAGAACTGGGTTCAAGTTCTACCTTCAATATACACTGACAGGGTACATCCCTGAGCAAGTCATATAATGATGCTTTAAATTTTGCAAAGTGCTTTTAAAATTTCTACATTTATCTTCATAATTCAGAGAGGTAGGTGCTTTTATCATTTTCATTTTACAGAAGAGGAAACTGAGGCAGGCAGAGGTTAAGTGACTTGCTCAAGGTCACACAGCTATAAGTGTCTGAGATCAGATTTGAGCTCCAGAGTTCTTGACTCCAAGTCCAGCACTCTGTGCCTCTTGTAGCCACCTGGCTGCCATTTCACTTTCCACTGCCCCGGGCAGCTTTCTAGCACTATAAATTGTAGAGCTAGTGCCCATCAGTATTGTTAAAGAAAGTTCCTCACCAGGAGCTCCCTAAACTGATGAAATAATGTCTGGTTTAAAAAAGAGAACCTTTTAACATACATTTATTAGTGTTCCAAGCATGTATAGATGCTTGTTGGGATTAATAAATTACAAATTCATCTAAAAGCATTACTGAGTCCACAGAAGCTTCCCAATCAATGAATGCTAATAGTAAGCAAGTCTCATGTGGGAAGCACCCCACCTCCCAATGCTTTGCCATTACAAAAGATCCTGGTATTCAGAAAGGTTGGAGACTCTAATCTCCAGCCTACTTCAACCCTCTAATTTTGGGAGATGAGGAAACTCTGGCCCGGAAAAAAGGTTTGATTTGTTCAAGATCATATAGAGAGTTACTGTAGAGGTGAGACCAGAAGTCATGTTGACTGAGCCCTAAGCCAGTGCTTTGGGTGACAGAGCATGGAATGTGAGTTTCTCACTACTAGAGTCTTGCAAATATGATTTGCCGCCTGGTAAAATTCTTCCTTCCATCTTTTCTAATTTATTTTCTGAGCTCTATTCACTCCCTTCCCCAGCTCAGTTCAGCATACTGGGGCACCATGGCACTTCCTTTACTTCTAGACTCAGAGAGATGTCAGGATGACTAATAGCCAACCAGCCTCCACATTCCCAGCTTACAAGGTGAAAACATGCAAAAACAGCACTTCTTCAGGGCTCACCTGGGTGACATAAAAGAGCCCTTCTTCAGTCAAGGTCTCTCACCCCACTCATGTTCCCACTCTGAATTCACAGAACCATAGAAACTCAGAGCTGGAAGGACCTGAAGTGTGGTTGAGTCAACATGTTAGCCAGAACTCCCATGACCCAGGTATCTCTCTATCTATGAAAAGTACCTTTCTAGCCTGTCACTTGGAACTTCCCCATGTTTCATCCATTGATTCAATAATACTCTATTGGTCTGTATATAAGCAGGGAGGGAAAGGGAAGGGGAGGGGAGGGAAGAGAAGAGCAGGGAAGGACTATTTACTAAGAAGCTACTATGTGCCAGGCACTGCACAAAGCACTTTACAAATACTATCTCATTTTGTAACATTTCTAAAATGAGATCTTTTTGAAGGAAAAAAACATAGAAATGTACATTAAAAAATGAAACCATTACAGACAGCATTAAGATTTTCTATAAACCAGATTAGCAGGAATAGTGAAGGCTTTATTCAGACCAATACAGTAATCACTTGCATTTCCACAGCCTTCCAACATTACAAAGCACTTTAGATTTGCTGTCATGACAATAGCCAGCATTTTTATGGTACTTTAAGGCTTGTAAAACCTCTTACAAATATCTCATTTTATACTCACACCAACCCTAGAAAATAGGTGTTATTATTATCCCCATTTTACATATAAGAAAACTGACAAGTTAAATGACTTGCCCAGGGTTACACAGCTAATGAATGTCTGAGGTCACATTCGAACTCAGGTCTTCCTGACCCCAGGCCTAGCATTCTATTCTATTCATTATGCTATCTCACTGTATAGTGAATCTTGGCTCATCCAAACAACTCTAAGAGGTGAACAGGTTTTACTATTCCCATTATATAGATGAGTATACTGAAACTAAGAGGAAGGTAATGACTTACCCAATACCACACAGGTAGTTTTATGGCAGATCCAGGATTTGAATACAAGTCTTTCTAACTCCAAACCTACCCAGCAATAGAAGTATAATAAATAATTATAGATAGCATTTATATAATGCTTTTTAAGATTTGTACAATACTTTACATGAGGTAGATGCTCTTATTGTATTCATTTTACAGATGAGGAAACTGAGGCAGACAGAGATTAAGTGACTTGCTTGAGGTCACACAGCTAGTGTCTGGGGGCCAGATTTGACCTCCGGTTCAGTGTTTTATGCATTCTAGTGCCCTCTAGCTACCTAACATAGCATACTTGCATTTCATTAAGGCATCTGACAAATGCTTATATTGATATTTTCAAGGACCAGGTGGGGAGGTATAACTAGTTGACGATACAGATAGATAGATTTCCAAAAATGGTTCAACAACCAGACCTAAAGAATAATCATTATTAATGTCAACCCAAGTCACGGGTCTATACTTAGTCTTTTTTTAACTCTCCTGAATAAAACAATTGGTTATCAAATTTGCAGATAACACAGAGCTAGGAGGGAAAGCAAACATTCTAGGTGACGGAGTCTAGATCTAAGAAGATCTTAACTTGTTAGAATGATGGGCTGAAATTAATAAGATGAAACTGAATCATGTCAGTAGAACACAAGCATAGGAAGGTCCTTCCTGTAGAGCTAGAAAGGCATTGAATACGGGCATGACAAGGAACTTGTCTTCTCTCTAAGAACAGTCTAAGTTTGAAGAAACTTCACTGGAGGGTTGGCCTCCATGTGTTAAGCTGTTCCAGGCACAGTGTTTCATGAAGATGTTTGTGCAGTATAGGTGTGGAGTAGCTGTGATCTGTGTCAGTGGAATCCCAGATCCTCAAACTATTTATGTATTATGAAGTTAATAGGAGGAATAAGGGACAGAAAGGACCCACGGCACAAAGAAGATCACTATTTTGCCTGAGGTCATACAGCAGGTGAAGGGTAGAGGCAATTCTAGAACCTAGGTATTCTGATTCCTAAGCTCAGTGTTCTTTTCTAAAGTCAGAGTCTTGGAGTTTGGGAGTTTAAATCGGTACCAAGAAGATTCTTCAGACCTTCATGACTCTAAGGGGCCAGTAAAGGGTGGGAACATTGAGGCTGGTACAGAGCTATAGCTATTGTGGTCTTTAGGTGGCAGGGAGGATGCCAATCCCAGAACCACAGCAGAATTCCACAAATGTGTGTCATTTTTCCTGAGTGAAATGAAGGAGCTGGGAAAGTAAGGAAGGGTATTTAAGAAATGACTGTGGTTGAAACATTTGTACATGAGCCAACATGCCAGAGAAATGCAGGTCAGTTCATTACTAGATGCATGCCTTCTCTATACAAGAAATTGTTCTGGGAGCTAAGAGAAATACAAGGAGAAATAAGGCACAGTTCTTGTCTTGTAGCTAATTAGTCTATCAGCAAGCATTTATTAAGTGTTACATGTTACATGTCATGCTACATACTTATGCATGCCAGGTACTAAGGATACACAGACAAAAATCAAACAATTCCTGCCTTTAAGAAACTTATTATTCAATAAGAAAAAACAAGACAAACACATTAAATAAATGTTTAAGGTAAACTAAGATGAAACTGAGAGCTATCATAGTTAGCCAGGAAACCAATGGAAAAGTAGGAAGTTATTGTCTTCTAAATCCAAAGACTAAGACTGCTCAGCTCCTTCAAGGGAATAAGGTACTTAATAGAAATTAAGAATTCCAGAGAGAGAAAATAGTCTAGGTGTAGAGTCCTAAGAATGACAACATTAACAGAATGTAGCACCAAAATCTAGTTCAAAAAATCACTCCAGTATTTCAATGTATCTGTGATCTCATCTATTTGGTTATTATCTCAAATGATTCCAGTTACAACCTATAGATGCTGCTCTGCCATAAACAAATGGACCCATGAAGAGTCCATCCAATGTACCTTCCTTGCTTCTCTGATAACATGAGGATGCCAATGGAACAACGATGCTGAGTATCAGTCATTTTCATATGACTAACCTATATTTTGTGATCATACACTTCTTTGATGCCATCCTTTATATCACTTCATCTTTCCTTATTTATAATATGTTCCAGCCTACTCATGCTCACCATAAACCAATCCAAATCTGGAAGCTGAGTCATAAATCATGAAGTGAAAGTCTGCTGTCCAAAGCTGAGGGAGATCAATCAATGAAGTCCAAAACTGGGGGAGGTTCAAGCCAGGTAAAACAATTAAAAGCATAAAATATCATCAAGTCACAGTTTGCTCTGTTGTTGTTGACTATTGTTGTCTTTATGAAAACTGCTGAACAAGCCATGCACCCTCCTAATTCATTTATGTCTAGGCTACTATGGGTTCAGACAAAGACAAATTGCCCATTGATGGAGTTTCTGGGTGGAGAGAATTCTTTTGGTTTTCCAGGTTGGCATCAGTTTCCTAATCTATGAAATGGAGGGTTTGGACAAGATGATTTCTGAAGTTCTTTTCCAGATTTAAAATTCAATGGAGTCATACATTGGAAAAGAGGTCTATGTATCACATCCTGCAAGGACCTGGCTAGCTAAAATGTTCATTCGGGTCATCTTTTAGTATCTTATGCCATACACAGACGCTCTAGGTCTACATCACTAGGCGTTAGCAGCCATGATAATTGCCTTGGTGCTGACCATGGTGCTGAACACGAAGCTGGTATATACTGGTTTGCGGTAACACTTTCTCACCTACCTAGACATGGCAAGAGGTTGGAATATACATACATATATGTATGTATGTACGTATATGTATATATGTATGTATGTATATGTATATATGTGTGTATATATATACATATAGATACTTAGCCTTCCTTCCAGCAACTGAGCACTCTTCATCAGTATTATCAATAATTCACATTTATGTAATATTTTAGAGTTTATAAAGTACTTTTCTTATAACGTCCTCATGAAATAGGTACCAAAAGTATCATAAGATTTTGGATTTAGAGCTGGAAAAGGATCTTAGAGGCCATCTATTCAAACCCTTTTGTTCTATAGCTAAGGAAACTGAGGTCCAGAGAGGTCAAGTGACTTTTCCAAGATTATGCAGCTATAGAGAGACAGAGCTGGAATTTGAATGCATATTCTCTGACTCCAAACCCAACACTCTTTCCACTCCACCAATGTATCTGCCTCCAGTATGCCCATTTTATGTATAGGAAAACTGGAAGACAGAAGCAATGACTTGCCCAAAGCCATATGGCTAGGAAGTGGCAGAACCAGAACTTGAGCCCAGATCTTCTGGAGTAGAAGGTACCTTGGAGGACTAGGATGATACCTAAAAAAAGATCAAAGAAAGTGGAAAATGACCCACATGTACCAAAATATTTATAGCAGTTATTTTGGCGATGACAAAAAACTGAAAATTAAAGGGTGTCCATTGATTAGGGAATGACTGAACAAATCATGGCATACAAATGTAATGCAATATTATTATTCATAAAAATGAAATGAGACAATTTGAGAGAAACTTGGGAAGACTTGAGTGAACTGATGCAGTGAAGTGAGGAAATATAGAATTTATACAATAACAAAAATATTGTACAAACAATTTTGAAAAGTGAAATAACTCTGAAAAACACAATGACTATCCATGATGACTCCAGAGTACCAATGATGAATCATGCTACCTACCTCCTGACAGAATAATGATAGAGTCAGGGTGTAAAGTGAAACCCATTTTTGACACATCCAATGCAGAGTTTGTTTTATTTACTGTTCATATTTGTTATCAGAATTCTTAAAATGGTAGAGGAGAAATAAACGTCTATTAATTGGAAAAATGTAAAATATAATGTTACATTAAAAAGATAACTTGGAGGGTCAGAGAAAATCCTATGCACCAATCAAAGTGACCTGTTCATCATTCCCCCTGTTCAACGTCTATTTTCTTCCAGCTCCAAATCATAACTGGTGCAACTCCTACAAAATGGAGGACATGGCAGGATGTCTTTGTATATCTCTGCCACACTCTGTCCCTCCCTTCTTCAAGTGCCTGATCAAGACTTACCAAAAGTCTTTCTAAGTTCACTTTGTAACAATGTCTATGTTCACAGACACAAATTTAATCTTAGAATCTGGGTTTATGTATTTATAATTTGATCCTGAATCTGGATTCATATGTTTTCCCCATTCATACACATACATGCATGCTGTCTCCTCTGCCAGATTGAAAGTTCTCCAAGAACAGTAGATTTGAAGTCAGAAAACAGTTCACAGGTTCTCTGTTGTCATTCTGCCATTTATGAGTTATGTGACCTTGGGCTTGTAATGTAACCTCTCTGGGTCTCAATTTCCTCATCTACAAAATGAAGATAATAAAATCATAATGCTCCTGTGCTTCTATATCATAATGCTTCTATCATTCGATCCTGTGATCCTAACTCTGCACTCCCTACTTCAAAAGGTTCCCAGGAATATTAAATGGCATGCTGCATGTGAAAGCTCATTGAACACTGTATGGATTGGAGATGTAGTTATTATACCTCCTTCCTTTCTATTGCCTTCCACCCCCTCAGTCAAGCACAGTACAGAGCTCTGCACACTGAGTGATGAGCTTAGAGTGCTGAATGACTGATCACTAAAAGAAATGTTATAATAATAACCCCTTACATTTGTATAATGCTAGATGTTTCCACGAGTACTTTCATGTTCATTACTTCATTAAATCCTTATAACTTCCCCAGAGAGGCAGACCTCATAGGTATTCTTATATTTTCCATTATACGGATGAGAGGCCCAAGAAGTTAAATAATTTGCTCAAGGGCACTAATATAGCTGATTAGTGGCCAACCCTAGAGTAGAACTCAGGTCTCCTGATTCACTAGTCTCATGTTGTTTTCATTACATTATGTTGTCTCCTTGTCTTACAGAAAGGAGTCCAGTCAGCCTGGTGGGCTGGGAAGTTTTCCCAGGCTGGAGTGGCAATGCCTGGGAGTATGAGGAGTCTCCAGTAGTAGAACATCCTGAAAATTATGACTAGAAGGAGTTGGAGAAGGCCTTTCCAGGGGCCCTGGAGACACTCAGTGACTGCAGGGTGCCCATCTGCCTATCCTCCTTTTCCCAGATGGTGACATTACCAATAGTCCTTTCAGCAGAATATATTCACTAGAGGGAGATCTGGGAAGTCCCAAATTGGAGGAAGAATCTACGGGGGACTGGCCCCTAAGGATTCTGGTCTTCTCAGGAGGGAATGGCAATACCATCAACACAGATTGAGTCTTGGTGTACAATTTAAGCAAACCCCTTCCTTCCCTCCTAATATCAGGTTTCCCAAGTAGAAATTGAGGACATAAGGTAGTATTTATGAATGGAGGGAAGGCAACTAAAGGCACTACAAATGATAAAAATAATTTACATTTTCATTTTATGGCAAGATGGAATTGCTGAATCTGTTTGCCTCTCTGTAAAATGGGAAGAGTGCTTTAGCATCCTTATGCTTGAATCCATGGATCTAAGCCTAAGCTGTAATTAACCCATGGAAGAAAGTCCTTATAGAGGGTTAAGAGAATCTCTCTCCTTACCTACCGTGTACTGGACAAGAGGAATCAATCAATGAACTAGTATTTATTGAGCATCCATCATGCGCCCAGAACTCTGTTAGGCCCCAGAGGAATTACAAAGAAGCATAAAACAGCCTCCCAGAAGCTTATAATCTAGCTAAAGGCCAGAATTCTTTCATCTCACAGTTCTGGAAACTGGGTTGCTATGCCCTATAGACCTGGGGGAAGGGGAGAGGGGAGAGCAAACTGATCTTTTGTGTTTCTTGCAGAAGTGTTTTTCAACAAAAAATGAATCATTAGAATCATAGAATCTCCACTTTGTAAGGGATTGTAGAAGTCATCTAGTCTAGTGCTTTGTCCCATACATGATTAAGTTTAGGCCCTGCTTGAATATTCCCAGGAACAGAGACTTCATTCCCAAGGTAATCTACTCCATCCCTATTGTTGTTGCTACTGTTGTTCAGATGTTTTTTAGCCAGATCCAGCTCTTTGTGACCCCATTTGGGATTTTCTTGACAAAGATACCAGAGTGATTCACCATTTCCTTCTCCAGTTGATTTTACAGATGAAGAAAGTGAGGCAAACAGTGACTTACCCAAGGTCACACAGCTAGCAAGTATCTGAGGTCAGATCTGAACTCATGAAGACGAATTCCTGACCCTTGTCCTGGTGCTTTATCCACTGCACCACGTAGGTGCCCCACTCCATTGCTGGACAGCTCTAATTGGTAGGAAATTCTGTCTTAAACAGAACTGAACCCTTGCCTCCTTGTAACTTCCACCCATTAGCCCTAGATCTGCCCCCTGGGGTGAAACATTGCAAATTGAATCACTCTTACACATTACAGACCTTCAGATATCTGAAAATAGTGTCTTATTTGCCTCCCAAATCTTCCTCTCTCAATGAAGTCATTACCCCACAGAACAAGTCGGTCAGTCTCAGTTTCTGCATCTGTAAAAGAAGGGATTGGACTAGCCAGTCCCCCAAATCCCTTCCAACTTTAGAATTCAATGATTCTGGGGTCAGGAGGCTTCCTCCCTCAAGATGTCTTTCCCTCTGTCTCTTCCAGCTCCAATACACCATCACTATGTGTTCTAATGGCAACTGGCTATGCAGTGGAAAGAGCTCTGGGCACAGAGGTCAAGAGCTGAATTTAGTCCAGCCACTAATAAGGAGATTTGAACTAGGCACTAATTCAAATCAACCTCCTGCTCTGTCACCTTAGGCAAGTGATATAACCTCTGTATGCCTCAGTTTCCCCAACTGGAAAATGAGGTTAATAATAGTACTTTTCAGGGTTGTTGTGAGGATCAAACGAGATAATATTCATTAAGAGCATTTAGCATGGTTACCAGCACACAGTAGGTGCTGTGTAAATATTTATCTCCTCCTCCCTTCCACCCCCATGTCCCCAAGCAAATAACAACAAGAAACTTTCCCCAAAGAATGCCGTCTGGCCCAGCCTTTGTTCCTTGGCTCCTGGTGACTTCATTGACTAAGGAGAGGAAAATCACAGGCCATCTACTGCAGAGCCATGAAATGCAGATGCAACAAGATAGGTTTACAGCTGCAGCTGAGGGGGGAGGGGGAAGGAGACAGAGCCTGAGAAGGAGGAGTAGAGAGGGGACTGGGGGGGGGAGGGGAAAGAAAGGACAGAGAGAGAAGAGATAGAGACAGAGTGGGGGTGATGGAGAGAGAAAAGGGGGAAAGGAGAGATGAGGGACAGGGAGAAATAGAGGAAAGAGGGAGAGATAGAGAGAAGAGGGAGAAAGAGGACAGAGAGCTGAGGGGGGAGGAGTAATGCAAGAGGGAGGGGTAGAAGGAAAGGGAGACAGATGAGGGAAAGAGAAAAGGGGAGAGGGTCAGAGAAGTAGAAAAAGGGGGCAAAAGGGGAGCAGGAGAGGACAAAAAGAGAGGACTGAGACAGAGATGGGAGGAAGGGAATGATAACGAGACAGAAAGTGAGAAGAGAGATAGACAGAGAAGCAGAGAAAGAGAGGTGGAGAGAAGGAGAGACAGAGAGACAGGTGGAGACAGAGAGACAGAGAGAGAAAGGTAGATAGAGAAACAGAGAAAAGTGGAGAGAGAGAGAAAGGTAGAGACAGAGACAAAGAAAGAGGCAGAGAGAGAGAGAAGAGAGAGAGAGAGAGAGAGAGAGAGAGAGAGAGAGAGAGAAAGAGGAGAAGAGAGAGAGAGATCCATAAGAGTGATAGCTTTTGTCATACTTTCCCTAGTAACTGCAGCAGCATAAAAAATCCCATTAGCCAGGTGAGTTTGGGTAGCTCTACCCTCTTAAGATGGGGAGGGCTGTTTGGGTTATGTGTCTAAATTTTTATTTTGAAAGGTAAAAAGCTGTTATTGGAATAAAATACACCTTACTGCTGGGCTGTGGGCAGTGAGGGAGGGAGCAAAGGCACTTCTATGAGAATGCAGGCCAGGGATGGAAAAAAAAACCCCACTGGTTCTGCAGCCTGCTGAGATTTGTTCTGCATTTTGCATCATTACCCAGGCGGTGACCTCTGCTGGTCCAGCTGGTGCACTAGCCCTGCTCTCTCTCCCTTCCTTGCTCCCTGGTCCAGGCAGCTTCTCTGAATGGTCCTTTTACACTGTCCCAGGTGTTCCTCACAGAGGTGGTATTTGAAACCATCAGAGGAGATAAAAATTGTCAAAAGAGAAAGAAAAGAAGGGGTGAGTGGCAGGAATGAAGCTACTGCAAACAGCAACGTCCTTGGGCCAGGATAAAGAAGAATCAGAAAGGAAAAAAAAAAGATAAAGAAGGACAAGCCTTCTGGCTTGAAGAATCTGGGAAACCATAGGCTGGAAATTTCTAGAAGAAGGAATGGGCCAACAGTGTCAGAGAGGCAAAGGAAGATGAGGCCTAAGACAACGTCCTTCCATTCGGTGACTGGGGGGTTAGTGGTGATCTTGATAAGCACACTTTAACTAGTGTGTGTGTGGGGGGGGGGGGGGTATTGACATGCCAGGGAAAGAATAAAAGAGTAGCTAAGGAAAAAACAATGAGGGTTAATTGTTTCTTTGGGAGAGGAAGGGATTGGGGGCACGAAGAGGAAGAAAATAATCCCCAGATTTGATGGAGTGAGTGAGGTGAGGCAGCTCATTCTTCTGAAATTCCATTCTGCTGACCCCGCATGCTCATAAATTTTAAGTCCCTGGGTTTCACCAAATCTTTGGGAAACATTGGAGCCGTTCCAACCAGGAACTGTCTTAGTGTCTCGAAGCTGCCTTCAGGCAGGGAATTAGGAAGTGCCTGCCATGATGGTAGGAAGCTAAAGCAAGGGACCAGTGAGCGAAGCTATTTACAAATAGGTAGAGCAGAGGGCAGACAGAGAAAGGGGGACAACTATGGATGGGATGCATTCAAATGTGGGCACTGTGGCACAGTGGAAAAAGCAATGCTGAGAACTGGGAGACTGGATTTCTGGGACTAGTTCCTCCACTAAACAGCTGCATGATCTTGGACCTTTAAATCCTTGGACCACAAAGTCCTCTTCCAGAAAAGGAAGGGGTTGGGCTAGATGCCTAAACAATCAAGAAAAAATGTATTTAGCAATTACTTAAATGTCAGGCACTACTCTGGGTGCTGGGCATACAAAAATCAAAATGCAAAAGTCTTGCCCTCAAGGATTTTACATTCTATGTAAGGGATGGGGGAATATATACAGGTATAACATATACGGATATAACTTTCTTGAAAATCTGTAATGATTTCTAAGACCCATTCTTAGACTTTCTATGGACTTGGACTTTCTATGATTCTATCCTCCAAGAAATTATGGAAAAGTGAGAAAAGATAATGATGCTTTAAAAAATGCATACAATACACTATCTATGGGTATATACATATATAATATACATAGATGTTAGATAGATGTTGATTTTTTAGCAAATACGCTATAGAAAATTTTAATCTTGCAGAGTTCCCCTGAGAGAAGTTTGTCACGTGCTACAGAAAACCAAGGAAATATCACCAGTCATGTTCAGGACTGCCTGCAGAGTACAAGCTGGGACATGAGGATAGAGAGGGCCATTGAAAGGGGATGACTAGGCAGCTAAGTGTCACAGTGGATAGAACACTGGGCTTGGAATCAGGAAGACTCATATTCAAGAGTTCAAATCCAGCCTCAGACACTTGTCAGCTGTTTGCCGCAGTTCCTCATCTGTAAATGAGGTAGAGAACAAAATGGCAAACCACTCCCATATCTTTGCCAAGAAAAGCCCAAATAGGGTCAAGAAGAGTGGATCATGCCTGAAATGATTCAACAATAGGTCTATTCAGTGAGAGAAAGAAGAAATTATTTTTGTATAAGTGACTTAAGATCACTTCTATAAATGTAAAAGAAAGGCAAGGTAAGTAACAAACAGATCAGGTCTACATCTAGAGAAAAGCAAACATTTCTAGATTTTGTTTAGTTATTATGTATTTTTGGCAAATGCCCCTTCTCCCTCTCCCCACCTCCTCTGCTTCTCAGTCTCTCTTCTTCAATGCTAAAGAAAAGGCCAGGTGTGAGCCTGACTCTCAGACAAGCACACTCAGATGGGAGTCACTCAGTAAGAGCCAAGCCAAGGACTCTGGCCTGGAATGAATGGTGATAGATTTCACCTAGGTTCAAAGTCTGAAACTAAATGGTGAGCTGAGGGTTTAGCCAAGACACAGATGAGTCCAAATTGTATCTGTATAGTACCTGTGATGAATGGACATCCAATCTTCCATTGAAGATCTCCAAGGAGGAAGAACCCATGATTTACCAAGGTAACTCATTCCACTTTTGGACAACTCTCATTGTTATAAAGGTTTTCCCTGATGATGCAACTTGTACCAGTTGACTCCTACTTCTACCCTAGGAGACCAAGCAGGGCAACATTCATCCTTCCTGCCCATGACAACCCTTCAAATTCAGTTATTGTGCCCCACCCCCAAGTCTTTTCTTCTCCAGATGAAACACTCTCCTACCAATAAATTTTCCAGGATCATGTCATTCTTTTACATTTTTCTTTATTATTTGCATTTCTTTCCATCTTATCAATAGCATTTACTTACTACTTTAAGGTTTGCAAAGCATTTTACAAATATAATCTCATTTTGTCCTCACAACAACCTGGGAGGTAGGGGATATTATTATCCCCATTTCAAGATAAGGAAACTCATCTGTAATATAAAAAATGAATAGAAGAAGATGAAATTTGATATTGTCCCACCACACCCTGACCTCATTAAAGCATATCTAGAGTATTATGTTGAGTTCTGTGTACCAAATCTTCAGAAGAATACTGATAAACTGTAGAACATTCAGAGGACAAGCAGGATGGGGCAAGCCCTAATGCCCTTCTAGATTTCTTCCTGATCTACAGAACCTAATCAACCTGCAAGGTCTCATCATCTCTGAAACTCATACTTCCTCAGTACCCCCTTCTCCTCACATCCCCCCACTGCACTCCCTCCCCTCAGGCTTCTCTCTCCCTTTGATTAGAGAGGGTGGGCATCAAAGATCTCCTCCCAGATGCTCCATTAAAGAGGGTGCTCAGGGGAGTCACCTCATCAATTCCCACTAGGCTGCATTCCTTTGAATTTCATCACACCTTGTTTCTCTACCTTCTGCACTCTCTTTTCTTTTTATCTGTTGTCTTTATCTGCCTTTATTTGTCTGTTGTGTTTATCTGTTCATCTGTTATCTCCCCCACCCCATATTAGATTGAGAGCTCATTGAGGGCAGGGGCTGCCATTTGTCTTTCTTTGAGTTCCCAGTGCTTAGCATAATGCCTGGAACAGAGCAGATGTTTAATAAATGCTTATTGACTGACCAAGGCAAACAGAGGTTAAGTGACTTGCCCAGGAACATAACTATTAAGTGTCTGAGACCAGATTTTAACTCTGGTCTTCCTGACACCAGGCCCAGTGCTCCATCTACTGTACCACCTAGCTACCTCTCCTATTATATATTGTTTCCAACGAAGCTGATCTTCACTCGGATACTCTCCATCATGGTTCCCTGCTAGATTTCCATGTAGGACTGTATCTCCTTAATACAGTGCTACTCACCCATTCTGACCCTTCTAGTCCTTTTCCTTTTGAATAAAGTCTATTCTTCATCCTACTAAGGGTCAATAATAACCGTGTAGTAAATGCTCCTCTCTGTCTGAAGAACTCTAGTTCATTTTATTCGTGAATTATGCTTTTGGAGATTGATGTATAATCATCTGAGGTTATAGTTTTTATTTGTGTATTGCACAGGGATCTAAACTTGGAGTTATGAGGTCCCAAGTTCAAATCCTACCTTAGGTATTACTAGCTATATAGCTAAGCAAGCCACTACTCTATGACTCAGTTTCCATATCTGTAAAATGAAGAAGGATGGACTCCATGGCCTCTGAGGTCCCTTTCAGCTCTAAATCTATGTTCTTCGATCATTTCCAGTCATATCTGACTCTTCATGACCCTATTTAGGGTTTTCTTGGCAAAGACACTGGAGTGGTTTGCCATTTCCTTCTCCAGCTCATTTTATAGATGAGGAAATGGAGGCAAACAGGGTTAAGTGACTTACTTAGGGTCACGCAGCTAGTGTTTGAGACCACATTTGAACCCAGGGAGATGAATCTTTCTGACTCCAGGCTTGGCACTCTATCTAACACACTACCTATGATCCTATAATTATTTCTTGGACTGTGTCTCCTATGAATTTCTAGTTGTTTCCAGCACATTTCTTCCTATTTCATCTACCCCTAAGTGTGAACCTAACTCCCCTACTAGAACCTTTCACTGTCAGTCTGGAACCAGAAATCCATTACTCTCCACCACCACTGCCAACTCCAATCCCAACAGCCCATTTGAATTTATTCCATATCCTACAACATGGCTCCAGAACCTACTGCTTAGAACCTATATATGCCTAACAGGCAGCCAGTGGCACTGTAGATAGAGCAGTGGCTAGGCTCAGAGTCAGAAAAACTCTGAGTCCAAATCTACCCCCAAACACTAGCTGTGTGACCTTGGACAAGTCACTTGACTGCTGTCTGCCTCAGTTTCCTCAACTCCTAAGGTTGTGTTGATCAAATGAGATAATATTTGTAAAGTGCCTAGGAAGTACCTGGCATGTAGTAGGCAGTACAAAAATGTTTATTCCCTTCCTTTTCTTCTAACAGGTAACCAGAACAAAGTTTTCCCTTGGACCAGGATGGGGTGGGTGCGGAGGGTGGGGGTTCCTAAAAGTCCCTAGATAACAGCTGTAAGTGCACTAATTGGAAAAGAATAGTCGACATTTATATATTAATGCTAGGTAGTAGTAGTAGTAGTAGTAGTAGTAGTAGTAGTAGTAGTAGCAGTAGTAGTAGTAGTAGTAGGTAGTGGTGGTGGTGGTGGTAGTAGTAGTAGTAGGTGGTGGTGGTGGTGGTAGTAGTAGTAGTTGGTGGTGGTAGTAGTGGTAGTGGTGGTAGTAGTAGTAATAGTAGTAGGTGGTGGTGGTGGTAGTAGTGGTAATTAGTGGTGGTGGTAGTGGTGGTGATGGTAGTAATAGTAATAGTAGTAGTAGTAGGTGGTGGTGGTGGTGGTGGTGGTAGTAATAGTTGGTGGTGGTAGTGGTGGTGGTGGTAGTAGTAGTAGTAGTAGTAGTTAGTGGTGGTGGTAGTGGTGGTGGTGATGGTGGTGGTGGTAGTAGTAGTAGTAGTAATAGTAGTAGTAGTAGTAGTAGTAGAGTACTTGGGACCTTACAGATCCCTTTTACATCTTATCTCACCTGACCCTCACAACAATCCTTTTGTTCAAGTAATATTATATCCATTTCACAGATGAGGAAAATACATTTTAGAAAATAAAGTGATTTGCCCAAGGCCACCCAGCTAGTGATAATAGGAGCCAAGATTTAAAACCAAGTCTTTTGCCTCCTAACCCAGAGCTCTTCCATCAAGGGAACACTAGCTTATTATGAGTGTTGGCAAGGGGGAAAGAGAACAAATGGCTCACTTGGGAGGGGGTTTGCAGCAGTAGGCTGAGAAGAAAGAAGAAAAGGAGAAAAACCTCACTAAGGGACTGGAAGTAGTCTTTGATATCTCTTTCTATCCTTCTCTCCTTCTCTTTCCTTCTCTCTCTGTCCCTCTGTCTCTCTGTCTCTCTGTCTCTCTGTCTCTCTCTCTCACTCTCTCATCTCTCTCTTTCTCTCTTCTCTCTCTCTCTCTCTCTCTCTCTCTCTCTCTCTCTCTCTCTCTCTCTCTTTCTCTCTCTCTTCTCTCTCTCTCTCTCCTTCCCTCCCTCCCCCAGCTCTTTCTCACATACACACAAACACAAGCACACACACACACACAAATACACACACACACACACACACACACACACACACACACACATACACACACACCATGGCCTTTCCCTTAGGCATAGACAGTCCTTATTCCAGTAAAGTAGGACAACTGTATTTTCTGAGGTTTTAAAATATCCTGGTTAAGAAAACTCATTGGGAGGATTAAACTGAGCTTTATGTCTTTGAAAATAAATAAATAGAAATGCCGGAAATCACTAGGGTTTTCTCCTTCTCCTTAGGCACCCCCTCCCCAAGGGAGACCATCTCCCTGGTTGCCTGTCAGACATGTGTGAGGTCTGGATTGTAAAGGCAACATCTGGAGTCATGTTACAGCATCTGGAACAAATCCAAAGCTCAGCTATAGAGTAGTTCCATCATCTATACAGCTCCCACTTGTCAAAACTTCAACTTGTGAGTTTAGGGACCAGTAAAATACCTCAGAACATCTGTTCACTAGAGCAAAAAAAAAAAAAAAAAAAGAACGCTAAGTCCTCATCTCCACCAAGTATGCCCCTGACCCAGTCTAGAGTAACAGGAAAATGAAACTCAAGTAGTCTAATGGCTTATTCTGCAGAGTCAAAGGAATTTAGAGGGAGACCCTTGTAGCCAAGAGAGTGAAGAAGCAATCAAGGCAAGGCTCACTAACCCCATTTCACAGATAAGGAAATGGGAGCTCAGAGAAGACCAAAGTCAACCTCTTGTGCCTCCTTTTCAATTTTCCCATATTCCAAGATGGGGAATGTTTGTTCCCTGAGAGCAAGGGGCAGTGAGGCAGAGGAGAAAGGAATGAGGAACCTTTTCCTCCTCCTGCCTTCTCCAATTCCCCAGGTTCATGTCCCATACATCCCAAGGGAGAGAGAATTGCTGTCTGGATGTGGCAAGTAAGTAACAGCTGGCTTTACCCTAGGCAGAGGAGGCAGCTGCTGTAGGAGTATAGTTTGAAGGGTACCAGTAAAGCTCCCCAGCTTTACAATATCTCCCCCCACAGGCCTGCTCCTGATGCTGCTGCTGTTGCTGCTGCTGCCTGGAATTCCACCATCAGATATTCATTCCTCTGAATTAAGGTCATTTTCTACTAAAAACATAAACTCCTAGTGGCTGGATAACATATTTTATCTTATCAACCCTGAAAACCTTAATGGAAATGAGTCTTTAGACTTCCAGCTCTGACATGCCTGGCCTCTGCCTCCTCACATGTAGGGATCCCTTTAAACCACAGATTCTTAACTTCTTTTGTGCCGTGGGACCCTCTGGTGAAAGCAATGATCCCTTTCACAGAATAAAGTTTTTAAGTGCACAAAATAAAATACATAGGATTACAAGGGAAGCCAATTATACTGAGATACTAAATATATTGAAAAACTAAATATATTGAAATTAAATAGGTCTTTAAAAGTTCATGGATCTCAGGTTAAGTACTCCTGCACACTACAGAAGGGGACATAAATAGAACTATTTTGGTTCTGCTTTGTTAAATCTATAGATAGATAGATAGGTAGATAGATAGAT
>CM053586.1:47433658-47483690 GCA_028646515.1 Pseudochirops corinnae
TTTATACAATGAAATGTTTTTATTGGCCCATCATTATTAAATTCATAATAATAAAAATTTTGTTTAAGCCATCAGGAGAGGAAGTAACCAGTTGCCACTGGTTCACCCTTAAGAGAAAGCCACCTAAGCGGGAATTGTTTGAGGTCACTCCATATATTCTGCTCTGTGTCCATCTAGACCTCTCCAAACCAAGCTATTCCTTCAAGATCTTGACTTTCGCTTGCTCTTGACCTCAGCTGACCACTTGAGCTTGGGGAATCAGCTGTTGTGTTTCTAATATCTCCAAATTTGGCTGCTTATCTGGCTCAACATAGTCCACAATGGTTCTTGGCTTAGATTTTAGTCTGTGGCTGCTATCTCTGCCTCATCTCCTCTTCCATTTCAGAGAATAGCCATCAACGTGACAGCCAAGACAAGCCCTGTTCCTTTCTGGGCAGGCATCTATAGCTGACGTTTTCCTTTTGACTTCCTGCTGCCTAGTGGTGGTAAATGACCCGTCGCCTCTGATTTTGTAGGGTTATGAGCAGATAACTATACTACAGGGCAAACAACCATGAAGGGTGAACCTTCATGACCAAAATTTATTGATGTAAACCAATAAGAATTAAATAAAATCAATGTCAAATAGAAAGATCACATGAAAATCTGGCCTTGGAGCCAAGAACACTTGGTGCAAGCTCTCTGTGATGTACAGACTATGTGTCCCTGAGCAAATCACTTAAACTCTCCTGACTCCTTGAAACTCTGAATTGTAGGTCAGTTACTATTCTGCATTGGTAAAGGGAATTTCCCTATCAGGGATTCCCTACACTAAAGAAATCATATGTCCCATCCCTTCCTCCCCTCCCAAAAAAAATGTGACACATTCAATGATACATTATTATTATTAGGTTACATGAAAGTTTGGTATGAATTATGAGCAATGGATACAGTATGGTGTCATGGAAATCATGTTGGCTTTGAAATAAAAGGACCTACATTCAATCCTTGAATCTTGTAACTATCTGTGTGACCTCAGATAAGGCTCTTTCCAAGTCTCAATTTGCTTTTCTGTGAAATGAGGAGGGTCAAACTGGATGGCCTCTCAAGTCACTTCCAGCTAAATACCTGGATCTATGAGATCTCATTGGATCTATGATATATGATCCTATGAGAAATGTCAGGTGATAAGGGCTCTGGATTGGGAATGCTTTTTGGAAGGAAGGAAGGAAGGAAGGAAGGAAGGAAGGAAGGAAGGAAGAAAGGAAGGAAGGAAACTATGACCTCCTGGGAGCAGCACTTATGCCCTGCTCAGTTCTAAATATAAAAAATGCTTTTTTCAGGCAGTTAGGTGGTGCATTGAATAGAGTACCAGCCTTGGAGTCAGGAGGACCTGAGTTCAAATCCAGCCTCAGACACAACACTTACTAGCCATGTGACCTTGGGCAAGTCACTTAATCCCAATTGCCCTGCCCTCCCCCCTCCAAAAAAAGGAAAAAAAAAAAAGAATGCCTTTTTATGGTGTCAAAGAGCTAGGAACAAAGCAGGTGCCTATCAGCTGGGGAAAGGCTAAAAGAAACATGTGAAACCTTTATGCAATTGGGATATTACTGCACCATAAGAAATAATGAGTATAAAGAATTCAGAGAAGCATGGGGAAAAAGAAAGAACAATGCAGGAGTGAAGTAAGCAGAATCAGGAAAACCCTCGGCACCAGGCAAAGGAAGGCAACGAGCATTTATTAAGGGCTTCCTAAGTTCCAGGCCCTGTGCTAAGCATTTGGGGATACAAAGACTGACAAAAAGAAAGATAGATCCTGCCTTCAAGAAACTTTCATTCTGTTGGAGACAGGCAACACAAAAAGGGATCTGAAAAGGGAGGCACATTCATTGACTACAATGATATATATGGAAACAAAACAATCAAGTCTGGTCTCAGAGAAGTGGAGAAAATATACCTCCCTTCTCCCCTCCTTTCTTTGAAGAGCTGGGAGACGTCAGGTGCTGAGCATGACTCACGTTGACAGATGTCATTGCTTCTTGCTTTTGTTGAGCTACTCTTTAAAAATCACTTTTAATCATTAATACAAGAGATATCTTGGTGGGAAGGGAAGGAGAGTAATTAGAATAGAATACATGTTGCTGTTGAGTCGCTTCAGACATGTCTGACTCTTCATGATCTCATTTGAGATTTTCTTGGCAAATATACCAGAGTGGTTTTGCCATTTCCTTCTCCAGCTCATTTGACAGATGAGGAACTGAGGCAAACAGGGTAAAGTGACTTGCCCAGGGTCACACAGATAGAAAGTGGCCGAGGCTGAATTTGAACTCAAGAAGATGAATCTTTCTGACTCCAGGTCTGGCATTTGAGCCACTGTGACACCTAGCTGCCCAATAATATATGTAAAATAATATAATATACACATATGCCTATGTGTTTGTATAATGTGTGTACACATATATACGTGTGTGTATATGTGTGTGTAAGGTACACACGTAAGAGAAGACATACATATATAGAACAGGCATATATATGAGATAGTAACATCATTTTATTTTTGTTGGTACTTTTGTTTTTACATCATACATGTAGGTAATGTAAAGAAAAACATCAATAAGAATCCGAGATGCTGAGGTGCTTCCCGGAGAGTCATAAATAGCAATAATAGCATTGATCACTAACATTTCTATAGTGCTTATTATGTGCTCGGCGCTTTACAATTACTCTTTCGTTTTGACCCTCCCAACGGTCCTGGGAGACATATGCCATTATCTCCATTCTACAGATGAGGAAATTGAGGGTAGTCAGAGGTCAAGTGACTTGTCCAGGGTCAGTGTCCGAGGCTATATTCGAAATTAAGCCTTCCTGATTCTAGGCCCTGGCACTTTCTGTGCACTCTGGTGCCCCCATAGGTATCCATTTACAAGTGGAAGGGACCCTAGAGACAATGGAGTTTAACCCTCTTATTATACAGATGAGAAAACTGAGGCCCGCAGAGTTCATGTGACTTGTTCAAAGTCACATAGTATCAGAGGCAGGTCCTCCGAGGACAGATCATTGGATCTTTCTGCAGTGCACAAGCCCTTCTCAATGAATGGCTGTCAGTATCACTGCACCCATTTTTGGTGGATTTCACCTTCTCCCACTGTTAGTTTGTCTTTTATCCCCCAATGTCTATAATCAGTGTGGTTGCTGACAGTTCTCTCTGCTACGCCCTAAACATGGTTAAACATTGAGGCTGCCCACCTTATCACACCCTCCCCTGTTTCCAGCATCCATTAACGTTTCTTTATTGCTTTAAAATGCTCTAGAAATGTAAGATATTACTCCAATTTCCTTCAAACCCCTGCAAAAAAAAAAAGGCTCTTCCCCATCTGCTTGATGCGTGTGTCCTTCTTTTCCACCTGCTAGTGCTTTTGTAGGGATGGCTTGTTGTGAAGCTCTGTTGTGCAGGCTCTGTACTCAGCCTGGGTGGGGTGCTCACTGCCCCTGGCAGGCAGCCGAATAGGGAGGCAGGCCCATGCCTGCCCTGCACTCTTCAGGGTTCCATCCAAAGGCCCTGACAAGGTACAGAGACCTCACATAAGCACCAAATAGGGGCAACATGCTGATTGGCTGGCTGCCACTGGGTAGCCCAATGTATTCCCAGAGGTAGAGCCTCAGCTCCGTTAGCTGGCAGAAGGAATGACTTCATTTTCCCTTTTTCAGTCTTGTAGTGTTCCCCTTCCAACCTTCATACTCCAGCCCCTCCTCCTCACCCTCTCTGGAATCCCTCAAGAGAAGTAAGCTGGCTTTGGTGAGTGATCACTGGACATTGAGTCACAAAACTTGGGCTCAAGTTCCACAACGTCACATATAGCCACAAGATCACTCAGTCACCGAATTTCTCTGAGTTTCAGTTTCCATACCTGTATTGTTACTGTTGAGTTGTCTCCATCATGTCCAATTCTTTGTGGCCCCATTTGGGGATTTCTTGGCAAAGATACCGAAGTGGTTTGTCATTTCCTTTTCCTGCTCATTTTACAGATGAAGAAACTGAGGCAAACAGGGTTAAGTGATTTGCCCAGGGCCTGGGGTCACAGTATTTGACCTGAGGGAGATGAGCTTTCCTGACTCCAGGCCCAGAACTCTAACCACTCTGCAATGTCACTGCCCTTCCATAGCCGTAGAATGACTATAATAGTATTTTCCCTAGCTACCTCTTGGGTTAATTACTAGTAAAGTAGGATATAAACTGTGGCTCATTACATCCATACTAACTACTATTCCAAATGTGAGCTATGAAAACCTGCTCCCAGGAAAAGAGCCGATGAATTCATTTACACAAAGGTATAAGTGACTGATAAAATTCGATGTGTGATTCCTCCCAGAAGCAGTCACATTTTAACCAGGAACCAAGTCTTAAACCAAAGGAATTCAGCAACCCAGTCAACAAAGATGATTTGTACCTTTCTTGAGAACTTACCATATTCTAATTCCTGTTATAGTTTTACTAAGTGCTACAATGAGTTCCCAGCCTGAGGTCTCTTTACCCATAGAGGGTATGAGAGGCTGTCAAGAGGTATGAGAGTATTTGGCAAATAACTATGTTATCTTATTGAAATAAATTAATCACTTTGTTTTATATCTCATATGAATATACATGGCAAGCTCTAGAATTTCTTTCTTTTTTTTTTTTTTTTTTGCTTTTTGGAGGGAAGAAGGCAGGGCAATTGGGGTTAAGTGACTTGCCCAAGGTCACATGGCTAATAAGTGTTAAGTGTCTGAGATTGGGTTTGAACTCAGGTCCTCCTGACTCCAGGGCCAGTGCTCTATTCACTGCGCCATCTACCGGCCCCAATTTCTTCCCTTTTACAGTAAATAAAAGGCTATAGCAGCGGTTCTTAACTTGTGGGTGATGTTCAATTTGTAACAATGAAAATACATCCTGCATATCATATATTTACATTATGATTCATAACAGTAGCAAAATTACAGTTATGAAGTAGCAACGAAAATAATTTTATGGTTGGGGGTCACCACAACATGAGGAACTGTATTAAATGGTCGTGGCATTAGGAAGGTTGAGAACCACTGGGCTATAAAAACCAAAAGGGATGATGGCAACCAGAACATTTTGGGAATCTTTGTATTACGGGTTTTTTAAAGTATATCTGTCATTTCCTACTAGAATGAAGTCCCCTGGGAGCAATTTATCTTTAATATTCTCTCCCATCCTCCTAGTACCCTAGCATTTGAAGTCATCAATTGCTGAATAGATCCTGAATGTAAATTTGTGGGATACTAGACTTCTCCCAATGCCCGTTTTATAGAGAGAGAGCTAGGATCTGAACTTTACAGATAACTCCACCCTCCATCAGCATCTCAGTGTGGTTTCCACTTCATTCCTCAACACCTTCTCAATGGCCATAGCTTCCTCTCCTCTCTGATTGGAGGGCTGGAGGATGGCCCATTAAATTCCTCCCAAAGCCTTCCTTTATAGAGGAGCTGGGATCTGAACTTTCCAGGTTTGGTTTTTCATTCTCCATCAGCAACTCTACTTGGTTTCAACTCCACAGAATTTGAAACAGGACATCATGTCCCTCTGGACCCCTATCACCCCTGCTTTGCAGATTCTTATATGTGTTGTCTTTGCCCATTAGATTGTAAACTCCTTGAGGGCAGGGACTCCCTTTTTCTTATTTTTATCCCCAGTGCTTAGAACAGTGTCTGACACATAGTAGGTGCTTAATACATTTTTATTGAACTAAATATAATGACTAGTGTCAAGAGTGCTGGATTTGAAGTCTGAGGACCTGAGGTAAACTCCAAAGATGAATAAGAAAACTACTTAGCTTCTAGAAGTCTATGGTTTTTAAAGGGAGAAAGAATAAACTATGGTAAGTAGCATTTCAGTAAATTTAATACATCAATCTGGCTCTGATCTTTATCAGAGCAAAACTGAAAGAATACTGGGTTTGTATACAGCTGACTCAGGCCCGTTGGGTAGGAGAGGTACTTTGCTGAGCAGAGGTCTCAGTGCTCCCCATTAACTCAATGTATGACTTTGGGCAAGTTATTTCACTTCTTACAATGTTTTCATCTAAAATAAGGGTTTGCGATAGACTATTTCCAAGTCTTTTCTGCAGAGACAGAAGGAAAGAAATACACATTAATTAAATGACTCCTATATGCTACATACTTCACGAATATTATCTCGTTTCACCCTTACAACAATCTTGGGAAATAAACGTTATTGTTATCCCATTTTATAATTAAGGAAATTAAGGCCAAATTGCCTAGGGTCACATAGCTGGTAAATCTCTGAGGTCAAATCTGAACTCAGATTTCCCTGACTCCAGGCAGGTCTGATGCGCTATCCATTGTGCTGATATACTTCCTTAGCACATGCATCTGCCCTTCCACCTCAGCCAAGACCTCTAAGTGTGTCTATTTGAGTTAGTGGCGTTTTTTTTTTTCATATGGGGGAAGAGTATTGAAGATCCTTGAATATACTTCAATTTCTGATACTATTCACCCTGAACTTGTCATTTCTCAACCTTCCTCCCCACCTCTAACTTCTCTTTCTTCCCTAGGATATACACCATTTTCCCTGAGTCATCCAACAGAATACTGGGCAGGGAAAGGAATCTGGCAGCCTGCCTTCCTACTGGACAGATTGGGGAGCTTCCTGAGGGGATGGGAATTGTGAGGGAGGGTGGATGGGACACTAAGTATATGTAGGAGGTGGGGTCAAAAGAGGCGTCAGGGCCTTCTAGGCTTGAATGAACCTTTTACTCAATGATTCGTGATCTGAAGCCCAAGTGTGGGGACATTTGCCTTAGACAGAAGGGGCACAGGGAAGGGGGGGGAGGCATAACTGCAGTTCTCTCTGCTTGCCACACGTGGGCAAAGCAGGACAGGAAAGGTGGAGATTTCAGGCCAGATAGGGAAAGAAAAGAGGGTGAAATACCCAAAGTATAGAAGAATGCCTTTTCTCCAACTCTCCCACTGCAACCGTTTCCATTCGTCCTTCCAAACTTCTGCTTGCAGGGTCACCTGTGGGCATTTATCATGCTTGCTTGTGTGTGTACCTGTATGCCTTTGTTCATCTTGATTCCCCTTCATACCTCTTAGAATGTCCCAGTCTCTCTTCCAGGCCTAATGAAGTCATGTGGTAATTGTCCTCAACATCACGAACATAGGGCCATAGATTTAGAGCTAGAAGGGGCCTTGGAGGGCATCTAGCCCAACTCTCTCATTTTACTGATGAGGAGATGGATTTGCCCAAGGTCACATAAGGCATCAATGAGCAGAGCTGGGCTTTAAACCCAGATCCTCTGATTCCAAATCCTGCATGATTTTCACTGTCCCACCACATCTTCCATCCAACTAGTATATATCTTAAATAGAGTGCATATCTTCCCTATTAGAATGGGTGTTCCTCTAGAGCAGGGACTATTTTTTGTCTTTTTTTATCCCCAGTACTTAGCACAGTGTTTGCCACATAGAAGGACCTTAAGAAATTCTTATTGACTGACTGGAATTGCCTCAGCATCTCATCTTTGGAGGGGGAGAGGGGATGATGTGAGAAATGGTCCAGGCCTGTGATTTCATTGGGATTAGGTAACTAACTCCTAAGGCATCTAGGTAGCGCATTGGATAGAGCACTAGGCTTGGAAGCAAGAAGACTCTTCTTCACAAGTTCAAATCTGTCCTCAGACACTTACTAGCTGTGTGACCCTGGGCAAATCACTTCACCTATTTGCCTCAGTTTCCTCATCTGTAAAGTGAACTGGAGAAGGAAATGGCAAACCACTCTAATATCTCTGCCAAGAAAACCCCAAATGGGGTCACACAGAGTCAGAAATGACTGAATAAACAACTAGCTATTGCTGTGGAAACTTCCTCCTAATAAAGATTAGCAACACATTTGTAACTTAAAGTTAACTAGTTCTCCAAGAAGTTAAATGACTAACCTAAAATTATACAACCAGTAAGTGAAAAGTGGATTAAGTCCTAGACCTAGAGTGGTCTTGGAGTTGGCAAGATCTGGGATGAAATCCTGCCTCAAACACATACTGTGTGATCCTGAAGTCATTCCACTATTTTCAAACTCAGTTTTCTGATCTGTAAAATGGGGATAACAATACAGGAAGAACTGTTGGGAGGATCAAGTGATATAACATATATAGTGATGTAGAATATTTTGTAAACCTGCTATATAAATGCTATTATCATTATTTTTATTATCATTATTCATGTGTCAGAAATTGGCCATGAAATCAGGTAGTACTGAATCCAAGACCATCTCCCTATGTAGTTTGTCAGTCTTCCTCATGATCAACAGACTAGAAAGACTGCTGGATTTGTAGGAAGGGGACATGGGTTCAAATTCAGGTTCTGCCACTTAAGCTGTGTGACCTTAGACAAGACACTTCACTTCTCACTGGGCATCAATTTCTTATTGTGTAAAATGGAGTAGGACTAGATGATCTTGAAGGCCCCTTCCAGCCCTAAATCTACAATTATATGATAATGGTTGATGCTGATGCTGCAGTTATAAAATTTACAAAGCACTTGACTGTTATCTGCATTATCTCCTTTGAGACTCATAATGACTTGTAATATCGTTCTCATTTTTCAAATGAGGAAACTGAGTCTTGGTATTGACTTTGCCCAAGGACACAGTTAAGGAATGGTAGAAAGGAAGACTCTAATTTAGGTCTTCTGACTTGAAGGGTAATGTCTTTATCCATTCTCTTGGGAAAACCTGATCCAGAGACTGATTACCCTTCTAGTCACGGCTCCAAATAAGCTTGAGATTTCCTTTCCTGATTGTCCATTTTAATTATTGCCCAGACTACATGTTTTGGTCACTTTATGTTATTCAGTTGAGGACAATAAGGTTTAAAGCTGAAAGGGACTTTAGAGGTAGTCAACGTAACCTGGGAATTCTTAAGCTAAAGTCCGTGGACCCCCAAAGAGTCTGTGGACAGGTTTAAGAAAAATCTGTGACCCGCATAGAGAAAAATACATCTTTATTTTTACTCATCTCAAGCTGAAAATTAACATTTATTCTTTAGTTATTTAAAAAAATTATTCTGAGGAAAAGTTCCTTGGCTTCACCAGACTAACAAAGGGTTCCATGGCACAAAGTTAAGTCAACAAGCATCTATTAAGAATCTACTAGGTTGGGGCGGCTAGGTGGCACAGTGAATAGAGCACTGGCCCCGGAGTCAGGAGGACCTGAGTTCAAATCCAGCCTCAGACACTTCACACACACACACACACACACACACACACACACACAAAACTAGCCGTGTGATCTTGGGCAAGACACTTACCCCCAACTACCCTGCCTTCCCCCTCCAAAAAAAAAAAGCCAAAAAAAAAAAAAAAGAATCTACTAGGTTCCAGGCACTGTATTAAGCTCTGGGGATACAAAGAAAGAAAAAAATAATTCCTGCTCTTGCAATCAAAAGGAGTTTACAGTCTAATGGGGGAGGAAATATGCAAACAGCCATATAAAATTAAGATACATAGATAATCTCAGAAGAAAGGAATTAGAAATAAGGAGAACTGGGAAAGATCTCCAGTAGAAGGTAAGATTTTAGAGGGGTATTGAAGAAAGGCAGAGAAGCCAGGAGATAGATAAGAGGAGGGAGGGAATCTCGGGCTGGAGGGACAGCCAGTGAAAATGGACTGAGTCAGGAAATGGAGTGTCCCATGTGTGGAACAGCACTGGACATCACAGTCACCTGATCACAGAGCACATTACCCTGAAAATCCAATGCTTTCAGTTTCCAGATGGGGAAAATAAGGCATATGGTGGTTATGTGAAATGCTCAATATCACATAGTACTTGTTGGCTGAGTCAAGATTTAAACTTGGGTCCCCTGTCTCCAAATCCAGTATTCTTCTGTTCTACCCAACATATTCCCAGATGATAGCCTTTCTCCTTGTTCTCTGTTTCATGTTTCAGTCTTCTCTCCCCATCAAGACTTAAGGACCTTTCAGCTCTTTCAGGACAGGACCATGTCTTCTACTCTCTTTCCCCTATGTGCCACAGGCAATGTGGGGCACATAGGAGATACAAGAGAACTGCAGGGATAAAGACTTGCTAATCACTAAGATGAAGAGGGATAAAATAGGGAAAATAGAAGCTGGCACTGTCCTCTCTGGTTTCCTGTCATCCAGAGATTAGTGAGACACACAATTAAGGTCAACTTAATCCTGCCAACTCTAAAGATGTTGGGGCTTGCATGATTTAATATCTCTCCGGGCTTTGATTTCCTCATCTATAAAATGAGAGCTTTGGACTAGGTGATATTAAAGGGCCCTCCTAGCTCCAATTCAAGTCAACAAATTTAACAAACAAATGTGCACTGAGCTTGAAATTTCCATGGCTTCTCTGAGGTACAATAGTAGAGTTCTAGGTTTGAAATCGATAATATCAAAATTCAAATCCTGCCTCAGACTTTTACTATTGCTGAGTGATCAAAATGTCACTTAACCTCTCTCTCAACTGCTTCATCTGTAAAATGGGGATCATCATAGCACCTACCTCACAGTTTTGTTCTGAGGATCAAATAAGATAATAAATGTAAAACACTTCTAAACTCTAATAAGCTATATAAATGCTATGATGATGATGGTGATGATGATATGAGGTTCATCAGAGTCAAGGGTAAACAAGGATTCCACCTCTACCACTCCATTGGTGAGAAACTTGCTTTTTCAAGGAGTTTTCCAGCAAAAAAAAAAAAAAATCTTGTTCCTTTACCTTTAATGGACCAGTACATGGCATGGTTTTGTGGGTTTTTTTAAGGGAATAAGCATCTTAAAATTTTAAATAGTATTTTAATTTTCCCAATAAGACAATGTTAACATTCATTTTTTAAAATTTTGAGTTCCAAATTTCCTCCCTCACTTCCTCAGCTCCCCCCTCCCTAAGACAATAAACAATTTGATATAGGTGATATATGTGTGATCATGTAAAATACATTTCCATATTAGTCATGTTGTGAAAGGAGCAAGCCAAAAGAAAAAAAGTTTAAAATGGTATGCTTCAATCTGCATTCAGACTCCATCAGTTCTTTCTCTGGATGTAGATAGCATTTTTCACGATGAGTCCTTTGGAATTGTAATGGTTTCCTGGTCTATTCCCTTTACTTTGCATCAGTTCATGTAAGTCTTTCCAGGTTTTTCTGAAATCAGAATGGTATAATTTTTAAGTCCCTTTACTCTCTTGGTTGCTCTCCTTTTGACACACCAACTTATCAATGACCCTCAAAGAATGTGGCCCCCAAAACTCAATATAATAATCTATATGTAGGAGAAAGACCTAAGGGGGTTTTCCTGATTTTCCCTAGGTTACTGATGAAAGAGATTTTGGATATACAATTAGCAAATTCCTTCCCAATTTCAAACTAAAACAGCCATACTTGTTTTCTGGGAAAAGTTTGTTTTGCTTTAAAGACATAAAACTTCCAAGTACTTTTCATCATTGTCTTTCTCTAATATCCTGTCATTTCCTATCAAGCATCAGACTCTGCATACTTGAGTCTTGATTGCTCTGCCACCTTTTTCTGCTTTTTATTTTGAAGATGTATCTTTTTATTTATTTTAGAAGGATCCAGCTGGGCACCAACTCAGCAACCACAAAGAACGCAAATGACAAATGACTGATAGATATGTGTGTTGGGTGGAGTAGGGGAAGGGAGGTTATGGAGAGTAGATAGCAAGAGAAAACCAAAGACTATCAAAAGATCCAAGAATATCTGGAAGTGGGTAGTCAGTAGGTATGTGGTTATTGGGTGAGCCAAAGAGTGAGTTCCAGCTTGTAGGGGCAACTAAATTAGGCTGGCAAACTGGTCTGCCTCTTAAATGGTACATGGGTTGGGGATGGAAGTGCTTGATTGTGGTCCACTAAAAAACTGGAGACAGAGTGAAAAACCACCTTGCCACCCTAGTAGAAGTGGGCCCTTCAGGAGGAAGAATTTGGGCCAGAAACCCTACTTCCCATAACTCTGTGATTAGTCTACGACCACAACCTGTCCCTTTGAGGTAGGTGATGCTGTATGGGAAAATCTTGAATTTTAAAATTTAAAAATGACTTTAAATCTTTTAAAATCTTGAAGTGATGTTATATGGATATAAATATGTGTGTTATTATATATAGCGTGTGAATGTGTGTATATGCACACATACACATACCTTGTGAATTAATATTATTATTATTCATGGATAGATGGGAGAAATCTTGTTTTATGAAATATAACAATAAAAATAAGCCTATTCAATGACTCTCTGTCAATGAACATCAGATAAGAAGTAAAACAAGAGATATTTGCCACTGCAATAGAGACGATCCAACACAGAGTCCAAGTGGATGGTGAGGTCCCCCAAATGTTCCTTTTTGCAGATGATACAGTACTGATTAAATCAGGTCCTATAATACTTCAAAAATTCCTTAAAGAGATCTGTAATCATTTATTCACTCGTCTGGTCCATTCTCACAGAGAACAAGTGAATGAATAATGTCTATTACCTATGTTTCAATATTCAGTTGGATGGACACTCTATTGAGTTTATCCAACAGCAAATACACATATATGTGTATGTATGTATGTATAACATATGTACACATAGTAAGTATGTAAAATGTAATATTATGTGTCTTAATATATAATTGAATGTGTATATGTACATATACGTGTGTTTATATATAGTACATTACAATGCATGTGTGTATGCACACATACATATATACATACTGTATATATCCATATATATCTTCTGTATGTGTATGTCTATAATATATACTGGGTACATTATATATATATATATATATATGTATATATGTGATGCAGTCAAAAAACTGCACTTGAGGACCTAGAGAGCCACATGTGGCCCTCTCCTACCTCTGCTCCAAAGCTTAGTATCTTGCCTAGCACATAGTAGGTACTTAATAAATGCTTACCCAAGGAAATCAAAGATCCTTGAAGGTTTGAAGTCATAATGGTTTTCAATCATATTATGCTTTAGGTTTAAAATTAATGACCCTGTGAGATGTTATTATAGTGCAAGTATTATTATCCTTGTCTTTTGTTGTTTTGGATCAGAACATCTGATGTCATCTGCATAGGAAACTCTGGTGAGGAAACACCCTCTACCAATGAAGATCAATTCCTATTCTCTGACTGATAGTCTTAGAAAGTTGCCTTCACCCTATTTTGCAGATGATAAAATGAAGACACTGTTGATTTATTGCCCAACATCACCCAGTTCCTAAATGTTAGAACCTTAACTTAATGTACCCAGGTCTTCTCTTTCCTTTATATTACATTGTCTCTCCAAGAAAGCTATTCAGAAGAAGCAGGAGGCCAAGTAAGACATGAGAAAGAAGACAGAAATCCTGTAAATAAAAATGCACAAAGAAAAAAAAGGACGAGAAAAAGCCCAACAAACTTTCCCCGTACCACCTCCTATTGAAGATGAGTATGATCACAGACTAATGGCACTGAAGGAAGGCAATGACATTTTTCACCTCCCTCTTAATTCTCTAAGATCAGCTAAAATCAGATAATCAGAATGCACTGTTGGATTGAAGTAAAAAAGCCAAACTAGGATAGAGCAGGAAATAATGTAAAAGGCTTTTTTAAAAAGCTGGAGGTCTGAAAACTAGCTTGGCTTAATGACATATATTCTAAAGGCACTTAGGAAATTGGCAGATGTTGGGCCAGAGCCATTAGGCATTATGCTTTTAAACTCACTGAGGACTGGAGACTCCCTGAGGCTTGGGAAAGGGCAAATGGAGAGTCAGTCTTTCAACCAGGGAAAAAGAGTGACCTCTGGAATTACAAGCCCAGCAGCTTAACATCCATTCATGGGAAGCTACTGGAACAAATCCTCAGACAATCAATTTGCAACCCCCTGGAAGAGAGCAAGAGGCTGAGAAGGCTCCTGATGTGGCTTGAGGAAAAGCAGATCATGCCAGACTAAGTTCACCTTCAGATGGTCTCTCTGCAACCTGCTTGGAATTTACCCACAAGCTGTTTCATGTGTATTTGGCTTCCCTCATTCAAGTATAAAGTCTTTTAAGACCCACCTCTTTTATGAACCACTTTCAATAGCCACTCCAGTACACAATGATCTCTCTCTGCTCTCAACTCCTGTCATGTTTAACATCAACATCACTCAACAGACTTTCCATTTTGGACTAGAGTTTGGAGAACTTATATGGAGCCTACATTAGCCTCTCTGCACCTTCCACCCATTGCCCCTTGTTCTGACCTCTGAGACCCAGCAGATGTGACTACATGGAACCAATTGACTGATTCAGGCTTGTTTGTTTTAATGAAAGCAAGGAAAAGGATAACAGCAGCAACATACTGTAGAGTAGTCCTGTAAGAACAGCATTGGAAAGTTAAGACCCAGAATAATCTGGGACAAATACGAAGGACAACAGAAAAGGGCTCTTTAAGCCATGCTCTGGGCAAGGGGAATACCAAAGAAGGGACTGAATCACTGCTGGAAGTGGATGACAGTGACCATCAGGTCATTTAAAGTCACTTATCTTTAGTTTAATGATCTGTAAAGTGGGAATAATAATACCTACACTCCCCTAGCTCACAGGTATGTTATGACAAAAAGTACGTTATATACCTTCAACTCCAATAAACCAACATATCTGTGGTATTCTTGATGTGCCTACTCTCCAGTGATATAGATCCTAACTTCTCCATGCCTAGGCTTCCTGGAAGACTTTTGTCTATATCCTCCCATAAATCCACCACAGGAGGTTCACCTAATGGGTGGTGTTGCCAAATTGACATGACATGACATGGATATCATTGGTGCCCATAAGGATTCCTTGCTCTCTAAGCATGCCCAGTTGACCCTTATGTGAGAGGTGGTCATTTCCAATTCTTTGTTTCCCCACTCCCATAATGTTACCTGATCTACTCCATGCTGACTTACCTACCACCACTCCTCAGATTCGGACTTGGATTTGAGTAGCCTGAAACTTCCATGTGAAACAAGAATGAGATATGGCATCTCAAAAAGCTAATTCAATCAAAACTGTATGAAAAGAAGTATAGTATCCAGAATCATGGGTCAGCAGCCATATGAAGTACTGGGTTCAGTCTTAGGTGGAACATTTTAGGAAGCATATTGATAAACTGGAGAGCATACAAGAAGAATGCAAATAAGATGATAACTGGAAAAGCCATTACAGGGCACCTAGTCCAATATATTCAATGTACAGATAAGGAAACTGAGGCCCAAAGAGGTTAAAAAGACTTGCCCAATTGGGGGCGGCTAAGTGGCACAATGAATACAGCACCGGCCCTGGAGTCAGGAGGACCTGAGTTCAAATCGGGCCTCAGACACTTAAGACTTACTAGCTATGTGACCTTGGGCAAGTCACTTAACCCCAATTGCCCTCCAAAAAAAAAAGACTTGCCCAGATCACATAGGTAACAAGTTGCCCTCTCAGTCTAAATCCCGAACTCTTCCACTATCCCACACTGCATCTTAGCCAGAAGAAGAAAAGGCTTAAATGAGAATGAGGGGTTGGCAGTGGAGGGGGAAAGAGCTTTTTTCATGTATTCCAAGTTCTTTCACATGGAAGAGGGAATAGAATTGTTCTCCTTAGCCCCAAGAAGTGGAAGTTACACAAAGGCAAATTGCAGCTTGATATAAGGAAAGTTCCTAACAACTGGAGTTATATAAGAGAGAAATGGGCTGCTTTGGGTTTCTCCTCACTGAAGAGCTCCAAGAAAAAGATAGATGGGGCGGCTAGGTGGCTTAATGAATAGAGCACCAGCCCTGGAATCAGGAGGCCTGAGTTCAAATCCAGTCTCAGACACTTAACACTTACTAGCTGTGTGACCTTGGGCAAGTCACTTAGCCCTAATTGCCCTGCCTTCCTCCCTCCAAAAAAAGCAAAAAAAAAAAGTGTGTCAAAAAAGGTAGCTGAGCACTTTTCAGGTGTGTCAGGTAAGGTGTATGAGGTACATTCTGAGATCTCTTCTAGCTGTGAGTTTCTGTGATTGTGTCTCAAGACTTTCTCGATCAGTGAGCGGTGGTTTATCTCAGCAATATCCTCATCTACTCTGAGACCCTGCACAGAAAGCCAAATTGGTCCGGGCTGTTCTCCAACGCCCACGCCAACGTTGCCTACTTGCCAAGTTGGAATAATGTCATTTTTAAAGCGAAGAGATTGGAATTTCTGCAGCACATAATAGACCAGTGGGGAGTATAAAAGAATGGACCACATAACACAGAGGTTATAGAAATGCTAGGGAACCTCATTTAGGCAAAGGGCTAGAGGTACCTCATCAGTTTTGTAGAATGCTCCTGTCACTTCATTCCCTAAGTTTTCTATTCTGAAAGAGACTTTCACAGACCTACTAAAATAACCCAAAGCATTCCTAATACTATATTGGAAGATGCTTTCAACAGACTCCAGCAATTCCTCCCCAATTTGGAGGTAGCCAGACCATCCTACGCATTTCATTGAAGAGAACAATGCATCTAGCCATCATTACACTGGTGGTCATCTCCTCATAGACCACAATCCTTCACTCTGTGTATCTTTCTCTTACAAGATGACCATGGCATATGAGAAAACTAACTACTTAAAGTCAGTATTTAAGGCATGGATGCATCATCTTGAGGCAGCTAAGTGTCACAGTGGATAGAGTGTCAGGCCTGGAGTTAGGAAGACTCATCTCCCTGAGTTCAAATTTGGCCTCAGATATTTATTGGCTGTGTGACTCTGGACAAGTCACTTAATCCTGTTTGCCTCAGTTTCCTTATCTGTAAAATGAGCTGAAGAAGGAAATGGCAAATCAAAGAAAACCCCAAATGGGGTCGCAAAGAGTTGGACATGACTTAAAAACAACTGAACTGGGGCGGCTAAGTGGAGCAGTGAATAGAGCGCCAGCCCTGGAGTCAGGAGGACCTGAATTCAAATCCATCCTTAAACACTTAACACTCACTAGCCACATGCCTTGGCAAAGTCACTTAACCCCAATTGCCCTGCCCTGCCCCCTCCAAAAAAAAAAAACTGAACAACACCAAAAGCATCATCTTGCTGGAAAATTACACCAAATCATCATCCAAAGAAACCTTCTGATCTATTCTAATAAGAGGTAGTACCCTCCCATTACTTTCCATGATTTCAACAAATGGCAGGCCCACTGGGCATTGTTTTGAACAGATTTAACAGTGTCACCTAGGTCACAAGACCTCATACCTAGAGGGCAGATGTACCACTATAAAAATACGAATTTGTGTGCTTGGCAAATTGGCGACCCTCCCAATAAGTAGCTAATGGGATAGCACATTTATTAAGCACCTGAGAGTCAGACACTGTGCTAATTGCTGGAGTCACAAGTACAGTCAAGCAGAACATGACTTTAAGAAGCTTATATTTTCATAACTAATGAAAGACATCTTATAAAGAACTAAAAAGGGGAAGGTGCTTGGCATGACCTAGGCCTTAGCAAGAGAAATTAAAAATTGAATTATCAAAACCAAGGGACCCAAAGAAGAATTCCGGGTTACCAGTAGGGAGGAGGTGAGGATGATAGGCCCACTTGAAGACGATAAACTTTTGAGCAACTTAAGCTGATCAATGGCAGGTCCAAGGGGCCTCTGCCTAGGCCCATTTATCCATAATCTAAGCTGACATGATAGAGAAAAATCAGACTTCGTTTTTCCTCTGTTTTCTCAATCACCCTGAGTGATATTTGAACTGGGAGAAAGGACAACAACAAAAAAAGAGAAATAGGGAATTGGTACTGAATATGTGAAGAGAGGATAAGGGAGTCCTTAGCTGTCCTCAACGAGTTCAAGTCACCAAGTCTACAACTAAAATTTATTTCAAGGCATTTACTAAATGAGTCCTATGAGAAAGTCTACCTTAATAGAAGCATAGTAGCTAGGAAAAAGAAGTGATGGTCTTACTGGGATTTTCCCTGAACATCCTAGAACACAAAGAATTTATGGATATGACATTTTGTTCACTATTGGTGACTTTTAAGACCAGTGACCTGGCTATGGAGGTCAGAAAGCTATAGTAGAAATAGGGATAAGAAAGTGTTGTCTCTAATTAGGTTGGAGAGGGTAGATTTCATGAACCATGGGCCAATGTGCTTGATTTTGATTCCAGACTAGAACAAACAAACTAGAAGGGAGGGGATGAACCTTGTAATTAGAGCTATCAAAAAAAGTGGAATGAAGTGTCTCAGGAAGCAGTGGGTTCCCCATCACTGAAAGTCTCCCAAAGAAGATTGGATGATTTGGCCAATGGTATGATGAAAAAAGTGCTTTAACAAGATTAATCTGCTAAATTATCTCCCAATTCTCTCCACTAATGGTAGGGGCCAGGGATGAAATAATCTTTACAATATTTCAACTCCTATCTCAATTATTACATGTATATTAGAAAGAAAGACAAAAGAGAACGTTTATTTGGAAGAGTTTCTTGAGATGTATAAATGGGAGGCATGTTATTCTAGAAGACAAAACAATCCAACTTTTTCAGTCAGCACTGATATTAGAGCCTGGAGGGGAAGTTAACCGAGCTCTTCTGATGGAAGTAATATGAAATAGAATCTCACAAACCTGCCTACTAAATAACATAGGCCATTTGACCTCTTCACCTTGACCCTCAAAACTCTTCCCTAGGTCTCTCTATTGAATTGTAAATTCCTTGAGGGCATCTATGTTGTCTTGTTTATTTCTGTATCTCCACCCCCAACCCCAGCACCTGACACAATGCTTTGCACAGGATAGGTGCTTAATAAATTTTGGTAAAATAAATAAAGGAGTCAATCTCCCTTCCTCTTACTCCCTTCATTTTCCCCCATTCCCCACCATAAACTCTACTCTATCCAGATAAAGAATCCCTGTTCTTCTCCTCTTTTCAGAGATATCACCTTACTCAAGATTCACCTTTACCAGGAAACTTTCCAAAACTGACAAGTAGTCTGGTCAAGTCAGTATGTTCCAATTACAAGTGATTTTGTAGATTGGGAGTAGGCATTCGGTGGTGAAAGAATGGTGATTACATGGCTCCTCTGCTAGCTAGCATTCTAGGGGAAAAAAAAAGAATACTACCCCCTAGAAGTCAGGAGAATTTTGGGAAATCCATAAAATCCAAGAGTCTGTAAGTCCACCAACCTTTGACTCTATAATAACCTAGGCACATAATAAAAGTTTATTGACTGACTAACAGACGTTTGCTCATCCTTACCTAAATACTCACATAAACAATTCACATTTTAATTACTCATTTAGTATTTCTGTTCCATGTTTTCTGGTTTTCCCTATATGGAGTCCCTGTCTCCTCTTTTTTTTTTTCCTTTTTTTTTTGGAGGGCAATTGGGGTTAAGTGACTTGCCCAAGGTCACACAGCTAGTAAGTGTTAAATGTCTGAGTCCAAATTTGAACTCAGGTCCTCCTGACTCCCTGGCTGGTGCTCTACTCACTGTGCCACCTAGCTGTCCCACTGTCTCCTTTGTTAAATTGAAAATTCACCAACAGAGCAGTATGATGCATCTTTCCTCTGCATTCTTCTAATAAATTACCATCTTCACTAAGTGTATGTGTATTTTATATGCTAATGTGATGCTGCAAATAGATATGATATGTATGAGACAAACAAGCATTTAAAACAAGAGTTCCTAACCTTTATTGTGTCATTAAGCCTTCTGGCAATCTGGTGAAGCCTATGGATCCCTTCTTAGAATGATATTTTTAAATGCGTAAAATAAAATGTGTACAGTGGCCAACAAAACCAGTTATAATGAAATATAGTTGTAAAAAAAAATTCTAAGTTTATGGTCTCCCTGATTTAGAGGACGCTGACATGGGAATAAATGACTTATAACTCATCTAAGACCACAGAATTCAAAGCTGGGAGAGACCTTGAGATAATCTGGTCTAATTCCTTGATAATGAAAAAAAAACCCTGAGACCTGGGGACTTATCCAAGGTTTCACAGGTAGTGCATAGCAATCAGAATTTAAACCTAGGTCTTCTGACCTCAAATCCAATTCGCTTTTTACTGTATTGTACTGAAGTGCTTTAAGGTTTAGAGAGCACTTTTTTTCTACAAGGACACCATGAGGTAAGTAGCATAATTATTACTAACTATGATTTACAGGAGAAGAAACCAAGGTTCAGAAAAGTTAAGTGATTTGTCCAGTCATACAGTGACAAAACCAGGATTTGAGATGAACTCTTACCTCCTACTTTGGTGTCCATTTCTCCACTACATTATGAGGCTTCTCAATGAAGGGGCAGAGGGACTAATTTATCTAAACTCCAGTTATAAGGAGGGGGGAGTGTTATGACGGCTGACCTAGCCTGAAGGTTCCAGAAGAGAGGTGATTTCAAGATATCCTGAGTGTGCTGAGAGGGATTAACTAATTCATAGCATCAGAAGATTGTAGGCAGAACAGGTTGTTCTGGGCTTGTGATGAGATAAGAGTCTAAAAGCAATTCCTTTATTTAATGACTAAAGATAGCCTAAATGGTCTAGGGGAACACATATAGCATGTGATTGGTGATTAATAAAGGTTTATTATTGTTGTTTAGTCATTTCCAACTCTTCATAACCTCATTTGGGGTTTTCTTGCAAAGATATTGGAGTGGTTTTCCATTTCCTTTTCCAGATTATTTTACAGATAAGGAAACTGAGGCAAACAGTGTAAAGTGACTTGCCCAGGGTCTCACAGCTAGTAAGTGTCAGAGGGTCAGATCTGAACTCAGGTCTTCTTTACTCCAGACCAGGCACTCTATCCACTATGCCATCTACCTGCCCCCAATAAAGGCTTATAGTAGGTACTTAATCGTGGCATGTAGTAGATGCTTAATGAAGGTTTGTTAAGTAAATGAGTGAGTGAAGCAAGGAAAAGTGTCTTAGAGGCATTTGACAGGCTGTGGAAAGCTGGATTCTCTCTATTCTGGATAACTGAAATTTGCAGCCTTATATGGACTTTATAGCCAGAGATTGCTTAACCACTTAATGAAATAGTCTTTACATTTTAAATAGTGGCTTGTGAGTATGGTGATTTGAAAGAGTCATCATCACAAAGGAGCACTACAGGACAGAGAAAGAGATACGTCTATTGTCTCAAGGTTACCATGTAAAGAGGAAAATCCCCTTTTAATACCTTAAGTAGTGAAGATAGACCTTGGGAGTATTTTGTTCAGTTGTTGGAGAGTAGAAAGAGAAGGAACAAATCACCTGTCATTTTCACAGCCATTCAATTAAACAAACATTGATTTGGTGCCTACTAGGTACAGGATACAGCAGCTAGGTGGTGCAATGGATAGAGTGCCCACGCTGAAGCCAGGAAGACTCATCTTCCTGAATTCAAATCTAGCCTCAGACACTTACTAGCTGTGTGATCCTAAGCAAATCACTTGGCTGCCTCAGTTTCCTCATCTGTAAAATCAGCTGGAGAAGGAAATGGCAAACCTCTCCAGTGTCTGCCAAGAAAACCCCAAATTGGGTCACATAAAGTCAGACATGACTGAGACTACTGTACAACAACAAAAGTACAGAGTATTATGTGAGTAACTGAAAGAAATAACAAGTTTGGGGTGGCTAGGTGGTACTATTCACTGTATGTGTTCTATTCACTGGCCCTGGAATCAGGAGGACCTGCGTCCAAATCTGGCCTCAGACACTTAACACTTACTAGCTGTGTGATCTTGGACAAGTCACTTAACCCCAATTGCCCAGCCTTCCCCCCTCCAAAAAGAAAAGCAAAAGAAAGAAAAAGAAATAACAAGGCTTTTTCCCCCCTAAAGACAGGTCTTTGGCCTCATTGACTTACAGTCTGATATAGGGATATGACTGTTTACTTTTCAATACCAGTAATCTTATATTGACTGTAAGAGTCCCTATTACCTCCAGAGAGGGAAGGTTCGATGCATACACAAATAACTATAATGTATCATGATGCAAGAATAACAATAAGATAATAACTAGCCTTTATTAGCACTTAAAGTTTTGCAAAATGCTTTACAAACATTATCTCATTTTATTCTCACAACAACCCTAGGAAATAGGTGCTATTGTCATCTCTACTTTATGGTGAGGAAACTGAGGTAGACAAAGGTTAAATGACTTGCCCAGAGTCATGCACCTAGTGAGTGTCTGAGACAAGACTTGAACTCAGGTCTTCCTGAATTTAAGTGCAGCACTCTACCCATTGCACTGCCTAGTTGTCTCTAGCATACATTGGAGAGGTATAGATAGATAGATAGATAGATAGATAGATAGATAGATAGACAGACAGATGATAGATAGATAGATAGATAGATAGATAGATAGATAGATAGATGATAGATAGATGGATGAATAGATGGATGGATAGATAGATGATAGATAGATGGATGGATAGATAGATGATAGATGGATGGATAGATAGATAGATAGATAGATGGATGGATAGATAGATAGATAGATGGATGGATGGATAGATAGATACACACATATATACATATATATGCTTATACATGTATGTGTATATATTGTGTGTGATGTGAGTATGTGTGTGTATATACACATGGACATATGTATGTGTGTGTGTGTAGGTCTCTGAGGGGAAATGTCATTACCAACTGGTTAGGTTAGAGAAGGCTTCATGGTAGGTGAGCTCCCCTTTAAAATTCAAAGAATAATTCAACAGACTTGGGAGTGGGAAAGGGCATTACAGGCATAGAGAAACACTCAAGCAAAAGCATGGAGGTGGGAAAATGTCAGGTGTGAGTGGGGATGGTAAGTATTCCAGTTAGGCTGTATGAGAAAAATAGAAGGGTTTAGGGTTAACTTCAATGGTCAACTGTACGTCAGGGTAAGTTACTCTTTTCTAGGTGATAGGCACAATTGTGGGAATTTCTTTTATGATGCCTTTTTCCTTATACCACCAACCCCATCCTTATTCCCCCAAGGAAATGGAAATAGTCAGTTATCAATTGCCCTTGAATATGTAGTCATGTAGGATGGAATTTAAAGTTCCTCAAGGTTTTAAAGGAAGCCAATGGGTTAATGGTAGTGCCACAGATAGAAATAGTGACATCGAAAGGAGGAGGACATTGGGAGACAAGCTTCCAATTGGACAGCAAGAGTTTGAGATCTTGCTAGGACATCCAGTGGATCACAATCCCCTCTCTAAGTGCCTGTCCAAGTCTTGCACTGTGTCCTGTCTCTGTCCTTCTGATCACCAAGGGGGAGGAAAAGACAAATGACCAAAATAGAAAACTCATTATCACTCTCATCTCTCTGCTGGTTTCCTTTAGCTTTGGCAGATCAGAAGCAGGCAGGAATCTACACTTCATCACCACCTACCAACCAGGTGACCAACCCTGCAGTCAAAGAGAGAGGGAAGATTTCTGAACCATCAGTTCCTGGAGAAATTGGGATACATATAGGGTTCCCCAGCTTTACCTTGAGCAAGGGAAAGCATTGCCCTGCCTGGGTATTTCTTCCATTCCCTATCCCTACCCTCTCCCAGGATCTATGTCCCCCAATTCCAGAAGATGGTTCCTATTCCTTAGCCACATTGTGGTGTCATCAACCCTGACCCTTTACCACATGCCTCCAAGAGCAGTACCTAGAATTGTTCCAGTAAATATTGTCATCCTTCTCCGTAGTCCATTACACAGGGTAATCATGATAATAACTGGCATTTACATAGCACTTAAAGGTTGAAAAATGCTTTACACATACCATTTCAACCCTATGAGTTATATGCTCACAACTTATTATTTCCATTTTACAGATATGGAAACTGAGGTTCAGAACAATTAAGTGCTTAGCAGATAGTAAATATCTTATGTGGGATTTTAATCCAGCTTTTCCTGTCTCCAAAGTCAGTGCCCCATCTACAATGCTATATCACATCCCTGATGATCAGAAGGACAAAGAGGGATGGATCAAATTAGCTATGTGGCAATCTCATTTCATTACCCTAAAAGCACTGCTTTCACAATACAAAAGCAATTGTCCAAAGTCATGGGAGAAAAAAATAAGTCATATTAACTATTTGATGCTGGTGTAATCAAGGGAAAAAAATAACACATTTTGCTTTAGGTTTTTCAATTTTCAATCATGTCACTGCTGTGCAGACACAGACTGACAGTGGGTCCATTCTCTACCCAAAAATACCCAGTTCTGAGTTCCCTTTCTTGGTCTGTACAGAGCTGGGAGCTCAAATTCTGAGCGGAGTGTGTCATAATAGCCATGATCATTTCTCCTCCTGGTTGCATTGGTTGACAGAGAACAGACAAATGGGTCTGCTTTTTAAATCCTTTCTCTGTCCTGATATAGTATTGTTCTGGAAGAATATTCTGCCAAAACATCTTGATGGGGAAGGCTATAGGTCAAATCCTATAACAACAACCCTCCCCCAACCCTACCTGTCCCAAATCCAAGGGGAAAAAAGATTTCCAAATCCCAGAGCTATGGCCTGCTTGTTGGAACAATATTTGACACGACCAAATTATACAGTTCAACATGAAAATTTGAACAGCCTCTTTGAGTTCACTGTAACGGAATTTGGCCTACAATTCTAGAATAACCGCAGCCTACATTCCATGAAGCTGGGCTCTTTTCCCCTGAAGTGCAGCCAAAGCCTCAGCACCAAGGACAGTGCTTTTCAGAGCTGCCTGTTTAATGGTGAAGCTGATGCCAAAGTTCTCTGGCTAGGGACTTTCATTAAATTCAACATCTAGGGTAAAGGTTCTTAACCTTTTGTTGTATCATGGTCCCCTTTAGCAGTTTAGTGAAATCTATGAACCTATCATCAGAATAATATTTTTAAATGTATAAAATAAAATATGTAAGATTAAAAAGAAAACCAATTACATTAAAAAGTAGACAGAAAGACAGTTATAGAGACAAATTCATATATGTGCATGTGTGTGTGCATATAAATCCATGGACCTTAGATTAAGAACTCCAGATAGAGAGATTAGGCCAGGAGCAGGGAAGCTGCAGCCTTGAGGTCACACATGACCTTCTAGGTCCTCAGGTGCAGCCTTTTGACTGAGTCCAAGTTTTGCAGAACAAATCCTTTTATTAAGGGGATTTGTTCAGTGAAGTTTGGATTCAGTCAAAGGGCTGCACTTGAGGACCTAGAGGGTCATATGTGGCCTCAAGACCACAGGTTCCCCACTCCTGGACTAGACTCTTGAGTAGACATATTGTACACATCTCTGTGTGTGCACATGTGTGTGTACATATGTGCACATGTGTTGGTTCTACCCCGTTGGCCAACTTAGTTAAGGGAAAATAGTTGGAGAACAGTATATAGCACAGTGGATCAAATAGAAAGACAAAGAAATGTCCTTCATTTTCCTTCAAGGGATTTAGCTATAAGGTAGTGAAAGAGCCTTGGGTTTGACAATGGAGGACCTAGCTTTTAACCCCAACTCTGCCTCTTACTACCTGTATGGCCTTAGATAGGTGACTTCATGTCTTTAGGTCTTAGCTTCTTCACTTGTAAAATAATGGAGTTGTACTAGATGATCCCTAAGATTTCTTCCATTGCTAAATTATTAAATCACTGAATTGTGTCAGTCCCCACTCCATCCTTCCCCCAAGCAATCATGGTCCTGGAATGCACAAAGCAATTTGAACTCTTTATGAGGTAAGCATTTGGTACAGCTTAATTCATCACTCCCTATGATGACTACTGAGGGAGGGTCATTACAGATCCCTAAACCCACTTCAATTCTGTTCATCCTTGTAAAGAACCTATATAAAAGACACGTAGATGTCCCTCATTCTTTCCTCTGTTTAAACCCTATATCATCATTTTGGCCTCAGTACTCCACCTTAACAAAGATAATTATCTTTATGATTGAACCTCTCTACAAACAGGCAGGGAAGACAATCAGAATAAACTATTAACCTGTTATCTTGTTTTGTATTTTGCCCCCTGAAAACATATTGATTGTATACTCAACTAGAGTCAAAGATCACCTTAATCCTACCGTAATACAAAGACTCCCCTTCCTTTCCAACCCTCAGCCTCCATGGAGTTAACAAGTATTTATTAAGTGCTTGCTATAGGCCAGGTATTGTGCTAGCCCTGGGAATACAAATACAAATGGAAAGATAGTCCCCTTCCTCAAGGAGCTTACATTCTAGTGTGGGAAGACAACATACAAAAGAAAGGGGAGAAGAGTAGGGTGCAGACAGATGAAGGTACCAAGTACAGGGCATGGTAGAGAAAGACCTGTATAGGGTCAAGAGTATAACCTGGAGAGGAAGGAAGATGAGTTTGGCCTGGGCATCCTCATCAAAATGGAGATTCTTGGAAGAACCAGCCAATTGGAGGATAAGGCCACTGGAAGCAGGAGATAATTCCAATGTAAGAGGTAGTCCAGGAATGGAGTGAGCTTTCAAGGTGAGGAGGTTTCTGTGGTATGGTAGAGAAAGTCCTATGGAAAATCAAGAGTGCAGCCTGGAGAGGAATGATTCTAATCTCCTATCAATGATAAAAGTCCAAGTGTCCCCAGCAGTCCTTATTCTAGCCTGACAAATTGCTCTGGGCCAGGCTCACAGCTTGAGTAGAGTGGATGGACAAAGGCCATCCCTGGGTATTCTTCCATTTCCACATTCAGTCCAGCAGGTAGGCAGTCTGTCATTCAGCCAGTCATCAATCAGACAGTCTGTTAATCAGAGACTGGTTCAGTCAGCCAGTCATAGATTCACAGAGTATTAGAAATCACAGAGTATTAGAACTGGAAAAGATCTGTCTTAAGACCATTAGTCCAGTCCCTTCAGTCAGTAAGCTGAACAGTCAATCAATAGGTATGAACTGAATCTCTCAGGTGTACACACCATGATGAGTGCTTGAGCCAAATTTAACATGGTCCCTGCCCTTTCAGAAAATATGGGCTAATGGGAGATGAGACAAACTGGTGAGAATTAAGTGGCTATGTAGAGGAGAGTTTGGTGCATTCTCCCCCCAACTCCATCTCCACTGTTAAACAACTTGAAATCATTCTTTTGGGGTGTGGAATGGAGGACTGGGTTTCCCAATATCACCCAAGCTAGAAATATAGGGGCCATTTATGGCCCTGATGCCAATACAGACAAGTCAGCAAGTTGTAACCTCTATTTCTTTTCTGACTTGAGTCAGTTCACTTCTTCCTAAACATCCTGTGGTCCTCTATTCTCAGGGACTCACCATTTTAGACCTGGATTTAGCATGAACACCCAATAGGTCTTAGCCTCACTCTAGCCCAGAATTCCTGAAATCAAAGGATTTACTAGCTTCAGCCCCCCAACTCTGCCAGCAGCAGAGACTACAGGGATGTGGCACCATGCCCAACCCTAAGATCATTCTTAAGAGGATCACTGACCAATGGTAAACTCTCAAAGCTACACCTCTTTCCACATTCTACTTCCAATACATTATCATTGACCCTGGACTCTTATTTTATTGCCCCCCCCAGGTAGCTTCTCCCCTCCCTTTCAATAGCTCCAGACTTGAAAGAGAGGTATTCCATGATCATTTGCACAAAGCACCACCACCATCCCACTACACTATTCCACACTCCCCAGCTGAATTGTTGTCCAATTTTGGTAGACAGAAAACCTGAAAAAACCCTTCCTAGAACAAGGAAGGGAGTTGCAAGGGCAGAGATGTAATGGAAGCTCCAATTTCTTTTCTCCCTTCCCTCCACCCCCAAACCATCTGGTCAATGATGCTGTAGACCATGGTATTCCTGTATTGGTTCCTTCCAGTTCAAAGATTCTGTAATCTCCTGGGAGGATCAAATTTGAAAGAGAATAAAAAGTCCTTCATGGGGCAGCTAGATGGCACAGTGAATAGAGTGCCAGATTTAGAGTCAGGAAGACTCATCTCCCTGAGTACAAATCTGACCTCAGACACTTAATAGCTGTGTGACCTTGGGCAAGTCACTTAACTCTGCTTGCCTCAGTTCCTCAACTGTAAAAATGATCTGGAGAAGGAAGGTAAACCACTCTAGTATCTCTGCCAAGAAAACTCCAAATGGGTCATGAAGAGTCAGACATGACCGAAACAACTAAACAACAAAAGAGCCCTGTTCCTATTTAAAGATCCTAAAGCTACTTACACTGGGGAGTGGGGTTGAAGGGAAATTCCTTACCCTAGAGTTACCGAAATTCGAATTTTAAAGTGCAGGTCATACCACATCAACAAGAACATTTTCCACCTCTATCATTACCAACACCCCCTGCTGCTACCAGTCCTCATCTGCAGCATGAAACGTTGTTGAGATAATGGTATAACCCAATCTCATGTCAGTCTGGTCATGGATCCTTAACCAAATAGCTTCTGTGATACAAATGCCAGCCAAACCAATCAGTACTAGTGGAGTGACTCCTATTTTACCCCATTTTGACCTCAAGGGTCCATGGGCAAAGCCCCCCAGACCATTCCCTGTCCTTCAACCTCTGCCATTGTCTCATCATATGAAAGATCTGAAGACTTCTCTGGGTTCTGGGTACCAGAGTTAACGCACAAGTCAGGCACGTGAATCAACTGCTTTCTGTACTCCTGTCCAGATACTTTCCAAAGCTACCACTGGCTGCCTACCAGGAAACCAGACAAAATGACTTATTCTTAAAAGCTCACGGCTGACATGAAGTATTAATATCACATACATATGTATACTTATATAACGTATATTTATGTATCCATATAATAAAATGAGTTAGTATTTGTAAAGCATATAGCATATTGAACAGCACACAGCAGGCACTTAATAAATGCTCTTTTTCTCCCTTTTAGAAGGTCAGAGAAAGATTGGTCTCTGTTCCTCCTCCCACCTCTGCACCTCCAGCATCCTATAACACAAGACACTAGATATTTGAAAGACCAACAGATAGACAGACACCATCCTAGCCAAGACCCCAGGGAGTGGACTTTAAGCCAGGGGACCCCTAACTGCTAATGGCCACCTGGAACTCAGCTCAGAAACCAGAAGTCCCAATTAACCAAGGTGGGCAGGCAGCCCCACTCTCACAGAGGGAGGCTGAGATGCCACTTCAGAAAGTCTCAACACATCAATATTTCACTCCACTGGAAAGCTCTTTGTTATTATGCAAATTGCTGAGGCCAACAGATGGGTAACAGCTGAGCAGTCCTCATCCATCACCAGCCTATATCCTCTTCAGCAGCTTCTCTCTGCTTCTGGGGCCCAGAGAGGGTTGGGTGCCTGGCTTTTCAGCTGAGGGAGGCCTGTAGCATCAGTCGGTCTACACTGGGTGGGCAGAGCCCTTTCCTGACCCCTACAGAGCAGGAAGATAGGCAATATGTGCAGGAGAGAGAGCACTAGACCAGACCAGGGGTCAGACAGCCTTGTCTATAGTCAAGGCTCTGCCACTAACCAGCTGTGTGACCTCAGTCAAATCATGCCATCATCTCTGAACCCTGGTTCCCCACTCTTGGATTCCAGTATCTCTATAGCCTCTTCTAGTCCTAACATTCCAGGATTTAATCCAATTTTATAAATATGGATTAAATATCTTCTGTATATGAAAGGCAGCAGGGTAGGATGCAGGGGTTCTTAACGTGGGGTACATAAGCTTATTTTTAAAAAATATTTGGATAACTATACCTTTTCAGTCCTATGTATTTTGTGTTATACATTTTTAAAACATTATTCTGAATCCACCAGGATTCATGTTCTGCCTCTGACACATGCTGGCTACGTGGCCCAGAGACAACTACCATCTCAATGCCGCAGATAACTCTCTAAGCCTGTAAATAGCAGAACCTGTAGCCTCTGCATTGTTAAATCGGTAGAGATCCCTCTGCCGATACCAATTATCAATCCACCAGAATTTATTAAGCCAGTTTCTGTCAATGTTCCTAACTTCTGGCCCCACCTTTGAAAAATACAGGCTCCTGTGAGGATGCTAACTGCCTTCTAGGTTGTTCCAGCTCTCCTCTACAGCTGCCCGAGCCCCCTTCTATCTCAGGAACCCAAAGGATTCATTGTTAGAGGTTTCACCACTGGCAGGTTTGATCAAAGGATAAAGGAGAGCAGAGGTAGGAGAGATCCTGAGGATCTTCCAGTCCAGACTCACTTTTAATAGATGAAGAAACTGATGCTCAGGTGCAGACACAAGTGTGCCTATATGACCAAGGTTATACATAATTAATAATAATTATAATAACAGGAAGCATTTATGTAATACCTCATGGTTTATAAAGCACTTTACAAATGTGACCTCATTTGATCATTACACCAACCCTGGGGGGGGGGTAGGAGTTATTATTATCTGTTTTACAGATGAGGAAACTGAGGCAGACAGCAGTCAAGTGACTTGATCAGAGTCATACAATTAGTAAGTACCTAAGGCATGATTTGAACTCACATCTTCCTGACTACATACCTAACACTCTGTTCACTGTGTCACCCAGCTGTAGAGCCCAGGTTTCCTGAAGCTAAATTCAGTGCTTTCTCTATTGTGTTAGTTGTCTAAGACTCTCTTGGTATTATTTAGGAGTTGCTTTCACTATACTGGATGCCCAATATTGCTGGAATGCTGAGAAGTGGTACAGGTTGACAGAAGTCAAGTGGGCAGTGGGAATGACCATTCCCTCATCTTCTAATACTTGAGCCCTGCATGGACTACCCCATGACTTAGAGAAGATAGCTCAGTGTTTCTGAGGAAATCAACAACTCTCCTTGGAAATTTCATTCCTCCCTCTTCTTCCTTTGTCCTTCTCCCCCACTCTTCGCCCCACATTAGTCACATCTGTTTAGTTTTAGGAAGAAACCTTAGAAGTTTTCCAATCCAACTCTCTTCTTTTGTTCTTAAAAACAGTTCATCTAGTATTATGTGTATTTGTGTAAATCATAAAATTTTGACAGACCAACAACCTGGTATAGCCCCTAAGCAGATGTATTAACTGTATGACTTTAAGCTTCTTAAGGGAAGGAACTAAATCATATATCATCCCCATCTACCCAGAGACTTGCAGATAGTACAAAGAATGTTGTAGCTGGAGTCAGAAGTCCTAGGTTCTAATCTTAGTTCTGTCGCTTACCATGTTGGCCATGGACAAGAAGACATTGGACCTCTATGAGCATCATTTTCCTCATCTAGCAAACCCTACTTTGAAGGGTCGTTGTGAGGATCAAATGAGATCAAATTTATAACAAGCACTTAGCCCATTTGAAAGGGCTATCTAAATATTGACAGTCATCATTCATTAAGAAATAGATCTAGAAGATAAGTGCCCAAGATCACACAGAGTCAAAGTTAGACCCCGGATATCTTGGCCAATCTGTTTCTCATTCTGTGGTTAAGAATATTCAATCAAGGAATATTCAGATGGACAAGTTGGTGCTTATAAGGACTTCCTGCTAAGGGTATGCTATTCTTGGGGAGAAACTAAAGTAAAGGAGTCTGGGTCAGAAGGGCATTCAGAGGTGGTTGCCAATCGGCAGAAGGATCTGATATGGGTATGCATTTTTAATGGCTTGGAGTCAAGTTGGCCAGACCAGAGGTGTTCGGTGCACATCCGTGGCCCTGCTCTCAGAGTTGATATCAACAAAAAGTCCAAAGGTCAAGATGGAGAAGGAGGAGATCAAGTCCATGGGTAAAGATCAAATTGGTCTAAGTTACTTTATCAATAAAAGAGAAAGAAGAAAAACAAAGGGGGAGGGAAAGAAGCTTGTGCTACAGTGAGGTGAAATTTTGATCAACAGAAATCAGAAATGGAAATATCTAATAAGACATTTTCCCTGTGTGCTGTGGAAAGGAATGCCACTAAGAGGGCAAGTCCAGTTTCTAAAGCTAAATTTCAAAGCTCTTTCCCCAGATTTCTTTCTTCCTCTCTCTGCATGTTTGTGTTTGTGTCTCTGTCTGTCTCTCTTTATGTCTTTCTTAGTGTCTCTGTCTCTGTCTCTCTCTGTCTCTGTCTCTCTCTGTCTCTGTCTGTCTGTCTCTGTCTCTGTCTCTCTCTGTCTCTCTCTGTCTCTCTGTCTCTCTGTCTCTGTCTCTCTGTCTTTCTCTCTCTGTCTCTGTCTCTCTCTCTGTCTCTTTCTCTGTCTCTCTCTCTCTGTCTCTCTCTCTGTCTCTCTGTCTCTGTCTCTCTGTCTCTGTCTCTCTCTGTCTCTGTCTCTGTCCCTCTCTCTCTCTTTCTCTCTCTCTCTCTTTCTCTCTCTCCAGTACTAGCAGTTTTTATCAGGTCCCTGAGGAAGTTGAAATATCCTACCACCACCCCATTTTCTAGACATAATTTCAGCAAATCATCTGCCACTTCATTCCCAGATACATTGTCAGAGTTATAAAGCTTTAGTAGGAAATGAAAGGAAATGGTGATATAAAACAAAGTATTGTACAAAGTAATGAAATCATTAAGTGTACAAAAGTATAGAGCTCAACATGGAGCTTTATCTGACCCTAGCTTTCCAGTCTAAGAAGCACGTATCTGTCTCCATCTTCTAACTAATAGTCTAGCACACTACCCCACCAGTGCACTAACTATAGATAAGGTTAATGCTTCCCTTACATGGAACTCAGCTTCGTCCTCTCATCCTAAAACCTGAGAAGCAATCTATTCCTGTGGTTGGCTCTTTGGATCTTAGACTCAACCAAGTTTCTTGTTTGGCTTCAAATCTCTCACCCTCTGCTAAACATCCAATGGAATGTAAGCTCCTTGGGGATAGGGATTCTCATTCATTCATTCTCTCTCTCTCTCTCTCTCTCTCTCTCTCTCTCTCTCTCTCTCTCTCTCTCTCCTTTTCTTTTTCTCTCCTTTGTCTTATTTCTAGCATCTAGCTAGAAATGGCACATAGAGGTTATGTCTTGTGCTCATTGGATTAAAATGGATTGAATCCCACAAAATTAAGGCTCTATTCAGACAGAGCTGCCCAAATTGGAGGATGAGCCAATCAATCCTCACCTCAGCTTTCTATATCCAGCCATAACCAGATCATGCTTCATCTCATCCCTCCATTTCTCACAATGCCAGAGCCTAGCCGGCAAAGTTATCTTGTCAACTTCCCTTGATACCTTCTCTATCCCCTCCTGTCCCCACATTCTGCCCCTTCTTCAGGAAACAACAATTAAATTAATAATGCTATTGCTATTGGAAAAGGAATGATAATCTATTATCCTATGACTCCTGTCCCTGTCTAGTCCAAAGACCCTTTCTCTGGCCACCATTCCTCATTGTGTTGCATCTCTTGGCATATATATGTGTATATATAATATATGTGTGTGTATATATATTAGTTCCCTGAGGAAAGGGACTGTCTCATATGTGTTTGGATCCCCATCACTGTGACTACATAGTAGGCACTTAAAAAATGCTTGTTGACTGGTTAATTGATCCACATGAAAATGCTTCTTGCTTACCTTGATTTTAATATCCCATGAGTTTTTCATTATTTTCCTGGCTTTTTTCCAACAGCCAAGACTTCCTTTTGTTCATATATTGATGGTTATTCTCAGATCAGTCTTCCTGAGGGAACTAACCATTCAAAGTCTTATATTAAAACTGCTCCAGAATCAAAGATTCTGGTTTGGAAGAAAAATCAGAAGTCGCTAAATTCAACACGTATCTGCACCAAATCCTTTCCAGAGCATCCCAAGAAAGTAATCATCCAACTCCCTCCTGAATACCCCCATCAAAGAGTAACCTTCTGCTAACATAGAAATCCATCCCACTTTTGGTCAGCTCTAATTATTAAAAAGTTGGGGAAGGGGTCCCCCCTATGCCAAGCTGCAATCTTCTCCTCTGCAATTTCTGCCCATTGTCCCTAGTTTCACCTTCTGATGTCAAGCAAAACAAATCTAAACCCTCTCCTACAAGACAGACCTTCACATAATTGAAGACAGCTTGATATCATGTCCCTCAGACTAAACACAATTTCTTCAAAAGCTCCTTCAACTAGTTCCTTCCTCATATGGTTCCATTTCAAGTCCCATCTCCCTTCTGGGCTTCACCCTCATCCAGCTCTCTGGCTTCAAGCCATTGGAAGTCATCTCCTGCCGCTCTGAACCTGTTTCTGTCTGAGTTGGATTGTTTGAAGTATATGGACTGGCCGGTCATTGAGATTGATTCTCCCCTTTGATTGAAGGACTCTTTGTGCTATAAAGGAGCACCAGACTGGGAATCAGGAGACCTGGGTTCTAGTCTTTTCTCGAATAAGAAGAAAAATAGCAAGTACTTATCTAGGGCTTTAAACTTTGCAAAGTGCTATACCTTCACTAACACATTCTATCTTCACAATGACTGTGAGATTGGTGCTGTTATTTATGTCATGGTATGGTATGGCATGGTATGGTTGGTATGGTACAGTATGGTATAGTATGGTATGATAGGTATGGTATGGTACAGTGTGGCATGGTACGGTATGATATGGTATGGTATGGTATGGCATGGTATGGTTGGTACGGTATGGTATGGTATGGTACGGTACGGTACAGTATGATAGGTATGGTATGGTATGGTATGGTATGGTATGGTATGGTATGGTGTGGTGTGGTATGGTATGGTATGGTGTGGTATGGCATGGTCCCGTATGGTATGGTATGGCATGGCATGGCATGATTGGTATGGTACAGTATGGTACGGTATGGTACAGTATGATATGGTATGGTACGGTATGGTATGGTATGGTATGGTATGGTATGGTATGGTATGGTATGGTATGGTATGGTATGAACACATGATATAGTAATATAGGATTAATGTTATATTTATATTTTATTTATTTTCCCATTTTACAGATGATGAAACTGAACAGTGAAGCAATTTGCCCACGGTCACACAGCTAATAATTGACCTGAAGAAAGATTACAGCTCAGGTCTTCCTGATCTCAGGTCCAGCCCTGTATTCACTTTTCCACCTACCTGTGTAATAAGCATTTATATAGTTCTTTAAGATCCCAATACACTTTGTATGCTATCTCATTCTTCATCACAACCTTGGGAGGGAGGGAGGTGCTATTATATTCTCCGTTTTAGAGATGAGGAAACTGAGCTCCAGAGAGGTTGTGTCTCGCCCAGGGTTACACACCTACTAAGTGTCTTGACTCCAAATCCAGCACTCAATTCACTAAGCCAACTAAATGTTCTATCACAGCAGACAAACTGCACGAATCACCTCCCCTTCCTAAGAATAAAGGACTATGTTTCTTCATCTGAAAAATGAGAAGGGGGTCAGTGAAATGATCTCTAAGATTCCTCCTGAACATGACCCAAAATGCATAAAACACAATGGATTCAGCAAAACTCACAAATACAGAAATATAAAGGACTCCAAGAACCAATTAGACCGCTGAATAAATGCATCCCCATTCACTTCAGACCTTCGCCATTGGCACAGTTCACATCAATACCATGGAGGGTTGGCAAGGTCCAGATCTCCTGACCCTTAATGTCATGCCTTTAGTCCTTCAGCAGCAAGTCAGTTCTCCATGGAAGATTCTCTTCTTTTTCTCCAAGAAGCATGTTTTTAAAGGCCATCTTCCCTCTGCTAAGTTGGTGCTTGAATCTCCAATTCAGAATCTCAATTGGAAATTCTTTAAGTCAGAATTACCCACAAGCTAACACCCAAAGGTAAAAATACCCACTCTCAGAATTATAATTCTGTCCTCAAAAAAGGAAATAGAAAGACAGAAGAAAGCAGCCTAAAACCAGATGTCCAGGAACCCTCCTCTGAGGCTCACCTTAGCAAGAGCAGGCCACTTTCCCTGTGCTTCTCCTGCAAACCATCATTTTCTGCTTCTTGAGTGGGTTGGAGTAATCTTTCCTCTTCCCCATATCACTTGTTACACTCCAGTCCAGAAACCCGAGGAAGAAAATGAGAGAAAAGGAAAGGAGTAAAAAGGTGGAAACATACCAAAGTTTGCTCTTATAAATTATGGGAAGAGGTATTTCCCTCTGACAAGAGCCTCTTTCCTTCTGACTCTTAGTTACTAATAATCTTGGAGGTAGCCCCAGGAACCGAAGTTCAATTGGAGAAATCCTGAATGGCCCCTCATTCAGGGACTAGGACAAAGGTCCAAATTCATAAATCCCATCAAAATAATTGAGAAAACTCATCAAATTGGTCTGGAGCTCCACTGATCAATTTCTTTGACACCTTCCTCCTCCCAGGTACCTTGTCCTAGATTCCCCAAGAGAAGAGATAGCAATAAAACCCCTAACAAACTTTCGTGAAGGTACCGATGATACTTTTTTTTTTCATTTTGTGTTATTCTGAGCCTAACACCAAATAAAATGATCATTTCCATACATTATTGAAGGAGAAGATTGTTCATGAAACTACAAAACTGGCTTTCCTTTTTAAGTATGTAACTTTCTTTTAGAGGGCAATGATAACAGCTAAAATATAGCACTTTGGGGTTTTCAAGGTATTTTGCATATATTATCAATCAATCAATCAACAATTATTTATTAAGTACATACTATGTGGCAATCACTGGGTTCAGCACCATTATTGTAAATACAATAAAACAAATCCTTAAGAGCAAAGAACTTGTGTTCCAATGCTGGAGACAATAAGATACACTCACAAATAACCATAAGAGATGTTATAACTCCCACTTTAAACATGAAAAATAGCCTCAGAGAGGTAAAGTGAAAGTTACATCAAGATGTAACTTTCAAAGCTTGTCTATGCTTCCTCCAGGTCTTCCCTGTATTCTCTTTTCCCTCTTCCTAGCCTCTCTCTCCCTTCCACTTCCCCCTTTCCAGGTGAAAAAGAAGAAAAACAAAACCCTTTTAGCAAATACTCCGGTAGCTGATCTTCATTCCACTTGACTGTTGTGGTCCAGCAAGGCCCAGAGTGCTCATTCTAAGAAGGACTGCAGATCAGGGTTTCTCCCACCACCTCTGAGGAAGCCACTGAGTGTCTAAACTGCTTTGTATATCTTATAATAAATATATTTGATTGCTAACCAAGGAGTCTGTGGGTTTTCCTTCCTGAGAACCCTGGAAGTCAATCATGCCTATATACACAGTCTCAGGGCAACTTGTTACAGGAAAAACAAAAACAAAAAACCACTGGCTCTGGGGTCAGAACAGATGGGGGTGGGATCTGAACCCCCAAAAGAAAAAGACCATGTCTTTGGCATCTGGACCCCCAAAGCTAAAGCTCCTAGATTTTCCCACATGGCTCAGGTGCCCAGCCTTCATCTAGGGCAATTGGCCCTTCCAGTTAAGTAACTGCCCTTTCATTGTGTGCATCTAGCCCCCCCCTAGACTGTCACTCCCTTAATTCCATCTAGACTCCTTCTCTGTTCCCAAAGTCTTCTGTATGTAAGATCCATCTTGCCTCCATTAAGGTGCTCAGATTCCTTAAGAATTTGGCCAATGCTCAGATTCCTTAAGAGTCTGGCCAATGCTCAGATTCCTTAAGAGTCTAGCCAAGGATCAGATTCCTTAAGAGTCTGGCCAATGCTTAGATTCCTTAGGAGTCTGACCAATACGGCAGATTTTTAGAATCACACCCACCCTCTGTCAGTGTTCTAATGAATCTTGTCTTTGGCTGAAGGAAGGCTTGGGTGGAATTCAATCGAGGCAGGACCTGCATGTCGCTATTTTGGGGTCGCAGCATCCCTAACCTCAACAAGAACTTCTGTATTCAAATTCTACCTTTGGTGTTTACTGCCATTCAACATCCCTGGGTCTCAGTTTCCTCATGTGTAAGATGAAGGGTTTAGACCAGACAGCCTCTGACAATCCTACCAACTCTAAATACATGCTTCTCTGATAGTAGCTATCCTAACAGTATCCACTGATTGAGTAAATACATGATGACAAAAAATTGCTATGAATTCTATTATGCTTTTAAATGAATGTGTATTTTATTAATCACAATAATATCCCCATAATTTGTTTTAAAAAATAGGAATACATATATGTGCTGATGAAGGTGGCATAGGTTAGTGATTAGAGAGCCTGTCTCAGAATCAGGAAGACATTGGCTTAAATCCTGCTGTGGACTCATACTGGCTGTGTAACCCTGAGTAAGTCGCTTAACCTCTTGGTAAGTCAGTCAACTAGCGTTTATTAACCCCCTACTATGGGCTAGGACTGTGCTAATTGATGAGGATACAACGAAAGGTAAAAGACAGTCCACACTCTCAAGGAGCTCACAGTCTGATGGGGGAAACAACACACAAACAATTATGCACAAACAAGTTATGCAAGATAAATTGGAGATAATCAATAAGGTGAAGGAACTCTAAGAATTAAGAGTTCCTCTAGGCTAGTGGTGTCAAAGGGAGGCATATTCACTTTCTTGTTCAGTTATTTTAGTGGCTTCTCACCCTTCATGACCCCATTTGGGATTTTCTTGAAAAGATACAAGAGTAGCTTGCCATTTCCCTCTCTAGTTTATTTTATAGATGGGGAAACTGAGGCAAATTGGGTGAAGCTAGTAAATGTGTGAAGCAGGATTTGAACTCAGGTCTTCTTGACTCTAGACCCAGCACTTGACCAATGTGCCACCTAGCTGCCCTCCATATTTTAGAAAACCACAAATTAATGTTATCTATGTTATGTGTATTTCTGTTGCTTAACATTTCCCGATTACATTTTAATTTGGTTCTAGCAATTTTGCTCGTAGCCTGCAAGGGGAGAGAGTTGGACACCTCTGCCCTAGGCAGTTCTCTCAGACTATCAGTTGTGGAGAAAGTGACTGACTTACGTTGGTAGAGGGCATTTGTGGCATTTCCTCCCCCAAAGTTTCCTGTTCCAAGGAAATCACAGGTGCAGTCCCTATCCCTGTTAATTTATTCATTCTACTAAAGTATTTATTTATGTATTCCAGTTTACTGGTCTTGCTGATCTCCTTCATTCCCAACAGATGCCAATTCTTCCCTTTCTCAGCTCTCCATCTTCAGAATTCTTGAACATCTGCATCATGACTCAAAATGAGCTCCAGATGCCTCTGTTCCTAGAGCCTTCTCATCTTCTGTGTATTTTGAGCCCCAGGCTTCAAACACAAGCATTAGCTTTAGAATCAAGAATGCTGAGTCTACAACTTGACTAATGCTTAATGTGAAGATATATGTAGACCCTATATCAGATTGCATGCCACCATTGGAAGGGGAGGGGGGAGGAGAGGGAGAGAGAGAAAATTTGGAACTTCAAAAGCTTGTGGAACTGAAGTAAACTAAAATTAAATTAATTATTTTTTAAGAGAAAGCTTGGGTCCTTTTAGCTCACTAATGGGTCTCTTTCCCAGTTCCAAGTTGGCTTTGGTTGACTATCCATAGTCTAATATTCTTTCTCCCCCATGGTGTACCTTCTTCCTAAATCAGTATCTCCTACAGATCTAGACATTCAGAAGGTCACCCTAATCTTGACCCAATTTTCTCTTAATCCACTGTTTCCAACTGTGGCCACTGAATGCTGTTATTGAAATGACTCTTTTTTTAAGAGCAGGAGACTTGGGTTTGAATTTTGGCTTCCATTACCGTGGGGTATGTTACTTAATCTCTTTGAATCTTAATTTCTTCACCCTTAAAAGAGGTGTGATAATCCTTGAATTTGCAATGAATCCATTGATCTCCCAGGATTGTAGAGAGGAAAATGCTTAATAAAACTTAAAGCACTATAAACTCATCAGGCTGTTTGTTCTTTCTGATGAAATTTATCACTTTTTAGCTTCTCATAGTCTTGTGTAGACACATCTGAAGAATAATGGTGTAAACATCTTAGAGTGCTCTGTTTCTCCTATTTTCCTGACCCTAATCAACATTGCCCTTGGTACTCTATCACCTGTTAAATAAATGAAAGTCCAACTTTACAAATGGGAGTAGGATTAGTCCCTCTTAAAAAAAAAAAACAGCCTTAGGATTCCTTTAAGAGTTTAAGTGATCTATTTCTATAGTACGTTTAAATTACAATTAGATTTACAATTTTTTTTTTGTTTCCACATTTTCCAGAAACATAACTAACTAAAGAAACAAGTTCTCTATTACCCAGTCCTGTTTGTTCTGCCTCGTCCAATGCCCAAGCAGGTGTCAAGTTCTCAAACTTGAATGTATATAAATTAATAACCTATTTGTTTAGGAATAGAGACTGGCCCTATGATGTTGTTTGTATGGGAAACTCCTAGGTGAGGAAACTCCCTCCTCAAATGTGGGTTAGTGCCTTCTATGCTAGAGTCAGAGAATTTTAAGGAGCACTGAGTTTACTGTGGTGGCTTGCCCAGGGTCACACTATCAGCATGTGTTAGAGGTGGCATTTGAACCCAGGATTTCCCGGCTCAAAGTCTATCTGCTACCCAGTACTCCAAGCCTCATACTGCCCTTCTGAGTCCCTATCCCATTTTCCTTACTAATTAATGCTTTCACAACCAATTAATCAATTGATAAGTATTTTTAAGTGCCTACTATGTGCCAGGCATTGTGCCAAACCCAGAGATACAAGTACAAAAAACAAAACAAGTTTTCTCACGTTTACTGTTTCACTTATATTCTTAAGAAAAGGGAAGGGAATATAATTCTTTCCAACTAACCACAAAAAATCCAAGGCTCAGAGAAATTAACTGACTTGGCCTGAGGCTGCCCAGCCAGTTAACTGCAGAGCCAAGGCTAGAACCCAGGTCTCCTGACGACTGTTTATGCCATCATTCACCGAACTAGCCTTGAGAAGTGTATTGTTTATTAACAAGAATGAAGCAAATTACTAAGACTTAATAAGGCTTAGGGCTTAACCAGAAGTTAGATGCGCTTCAGTGAGGTTAGCCACACATCTGTCTCACTCTGAGTTCCATTTCTGAAAGTTTAAAGGTGGTTACCCCCAATCTCCTTTTCGCTCCCCACCTCGACCCCTACATTCCAATGCAGGTTACTCTGACATACAAACCAGCTCCTGGGCCAACATCCAGCCAAACCAACCCTCCCTCCCCACTGGCCTATCCACAGCCAATCCCTTTGGGTACAAATCAAGATTGTTGCCTGAAGATACAGGGAGGGGCAAACCTGTCAGAAAAAGAATGTACTCTCTTTCTAGAACCTAGATGAAGCCGGGCGCCTCTTTTAAAACAATTCTTCTTTCATATTATGAATTTAACAATTCTCAGCCAACACAAACCTTTCAATATACAAAGAACAATAGAAGATTATATAAAAACTTGAACTTGTTATATATATAGGTTAAGAGATATATTAAATTTAACAACACAATTGCTCCATTTGTATCTTTTGTTCATTTCTTTGTTAAGTTTTCTGTGTATTCAAAATATTTTGGTAAAATCTCTTCTTTAAAATTGAATTTCTATCAGTATCCCACCAACTCCTTCCCTACTACCCAATAAAAAGCCCTGTCCCCATCTTTAACTGACCAGGCCTCAGGTTCCTGTGGCCCTGGACTCTGCCTGGACACAGAAATATGAGGCCAACCCCTGAACAACCTCCAGATCACCTCCCATCTCCCAGAGATATAGGAGCTGTATACAGAGAGCTCCAATACCTTAATAAGGGTGAGACAAATGCCTAGGGGCCTCAGGCAGACAAAACTGAGGGGTATACAGAAAATATCCATCTATTCTCCCATATACTTAATGCTATTAGGAAAGGAGAGGGAGCATTTAAAAATAGCCAGTTACCATGCCAGCGAGGAGACCAAGCTGGCCAATCATTGACAGTGCACCTCTGTGCACTTTGGGTTGGGGAAGGGGTTGTGTTTCTTGGAAGCACAGAAGTTCTTATCCAAGCAGTCAGGGTAGGACAAGGAACAAAGGGCAGGCTGGTTGGATGTGAAGGGCAGATTCAAAAGCAATACAAAAAAAGGCAGAATAATTTGCTTCTTTTCCACCTTTCACAGTCCAAGTCCAACTCCAAGGTAGGACTATGAGGAAATGCCAGTCTATGAATGGAGCCCACATATTATCTGAATTAACATTTCTCTTGTGCCTTCATAAAAACACCTTGGAATCTACCAGAGTTGGAAGAGACCTTTTCTCAGGCTAGCTCAATGATCTGGGGAAGGATTGTGGAAGAACAAGACTTTTGACAATCTGTTAAGCCTGAGGACTTGGTGAATTCTCCCACAAATCTGAACAAAAATTCACGTCTGTGATGGTTCACTAAATACCATAAGGCCCTCCACAGTTTGTCTTTAGGGGACCTAAAACCAACCCTTTCCTCGTCTATCATACATCATGGTATAGTTGGGCAGCTAGGTGACACAGTGGATAGAGTGACAAGACCAAGGTCAGAAAGACTCCTTTCCAAGAGTTCAAATCTGGCCTCAGACACTTACTAGCTGTGTGATCCTGGGCAAGTCACTTCACCGTGTTTGTCTTAGTTTCCTCATCTGTAAAATGTACTAGAGAAGGAAATGGCAAAACCACTCCATTATCTCTGCAAGAAAATCCCAAATTAGGTCATGAAGAATCAGACAGGACTGAAACAGTTGAACAGCAACAACAGTGGAAAGACTATTCACTGGAGTCACGTGATCTGGGTTCAGATCTCACTTTTGTCAGTCATCATTCGTATAATATTGGGCAAGTCACTCTACCTCCAGTTTCTCCTCTCAGAAGAGGTAGGAAGACTATGGATATAGGACACTACATATACTGTCAGAACTGATTGATACATACATTAGTATAATTGTATTCTATTGGAGGGTTAGTGGAATTTAAAATCTTCCCTGTCCATTAATAGACCTCTGTGACTACATGTGTCCCCTTTTCCCTTGGAACAGGAGCCATATTCCCAGGTCTAAAGATATACAGACAGGTATTTCAATCACGGATTTGGACTCAGACCCAGTTCACAGCTGTGACACATCCTGAGTCACATAGAGCCCATCAAGATATTCAGAGCCTTGGGGAAGAGCTTGCTTGAGGAAGGCTTTCACACCTTTTGGTACTGAGCCAATTAGGCACTGAATCATGTGGATTGTGATGCCTTTTGGCTCTGAGCCTGTTAGCTGAAAACTATATATACTGATTGATATTGTGTTTTGGGGCTCACTCACAGAAGAATGTTTCTTTGTAATTTGGTCCAATGAGACTCTGGGTAGCCATTGTTAAGGAGCCTCCCCCACACACATGTTATACCTTGAACCCAGATGTTGGCACTCCCTGTTCTGATGATTAGGTATCTATTACTCTGTTTAAACAGTTGGAGCCCTGTCTAATCAATTCTTTCTTGGATACTCATCTTTCTACTTATCTGTCTGCATTGTTTAAAGTAAGATTGTTGACCCCTTTGCATGCATACATATATGTATTATAAAATACATTAGTATTATTGAACTGTTTTTTCTCTTCTTTACTCTTTGTCTTAAGGGATAGCTCTTTGGGTAAGGGGAAAGGGGATGTATTGAGAAACATAAAAAACAAAGATATCAATAAAATTTAAAATATAATAAAATGAGGGGGTTGGACTAAGTGACCCGAGGCCCTGTACAGCTCTAAGTCTATGATCCTCTAAACTATTCTTTTGTTATTGGCTTCATTGTAGAAAAATTCAAAATCTAAGAGTCAGGAACATCTACAAAAAGCCTAGACAAACTTAGTCAATGTGAAAGAGGTATGCCCCGCCAAATGGCAAAACTCCACATGTTAGCTTGCCCCATGTGGCTCATCCCACCCAGAGGTACCTTCTCTTCTTGGTCCCATCTGACTGCTCATCTGATCTTGACCAGGATGGTAGCCCATGACAATGATGAGTTAGACCATTATAGAGCATATGAAGTGCCTAATAAAAATATAGGGACTCTAATAAAATTTATTGCATTTTGTTTTTCCTGGGGAACAATGCCAAACATGTTCTCCAATCCCATCTCTCTGTCCTCTCTACTCCCTGCTTCTTGGAGAACCTCAGGATAGTATGAGATAGTGGAAGGAAGGCTAGATTTGAGAGTCAGAGGATCTGAGGCCAGATTTGAACTTAGGAAGATGAGTCTTCCTGCCTATAGACTTATTCACTGCATCCCCTAGCTATTCAAAGGATTGAAATAGATCACCTCCAAGGTCCTACTGATCCTACTCTGCCCAGGAGCTCAAGTTGTCTCTGAACTAATTCTGGGCCTCAGCTTGGTCCTGAAATTAATTCTCTTTGAGGGGAGGGGATACTCCAAAAACGGGATGATACAGAGCTGAGATCAGGATTTTGGTGCTTGTCCTTATTATGATTAAGCTTAGAGTTGAGGAGGGACATACAGTATTTACCAGGTCTGTTCTCCTCTACAATAGGCCATGGGGTAAAGTCCAAACATCCTGGGTCTTTTCAAGAGCCACAGTTCTGATCCACAACCCCTTGCCCCATACCTTCCAGAGAACAGGGTCACCAAATAACCCTGGGAAAAGCAAGCACCAAAAATAGGTGTTTAAGAGCCCACAGCAAAATTAAGGTAAAGACAGAGGATGTTGCAATCTGGGGGAGAAAAAAGGGAGTGGGGATTCTTAGGCAGAAGGGCATCTTTTATTGATCAGTACATAAGCTATTGATCAGAGGCCATTGTGCTGGCTGCTACATCAAGAGAAAGTCAGGGGAGTCCTGCTCTGGGTGTGGAGTTGAGGTGTCCACACTGGGACTATACATGGTCCCTGGTCAGAAACACCTCTCAGGGTGATGGCTTAACCCAGGTCCACATGAACATCCTGATGTGGGAAGTGGGATACCAAGGAGGTCGGGCCAGTGTGCTGGGCTGTGGGGGTGGAGAAGGCAATTTCCTTTTAGACAATAACTGTCATTTTCTGCTTTCCCTCTTAGACTATAGAGCGAGATGATCTTCATGATGCTTACCCTAAGGCCCCAGCTCTCTGTCTTACGATACAGTGATACTGAAGCTAATGACCTTTCTTCCCTAAAACATACCCCTAATCTGCTGTAGCCTGAAATAGTCAGCATTTAACTCAACCCTGTGGATTAAACCATTATGACACCACAAGGACCTTATTAAAATACAAACATGTCACCTAGCAAGGTCACATATCTGCATTCCTATACAGGACTTTAGAACAATAGAAGGCTGATGATTGGTGTGTTTTCGTGGAGAAAGGGAAAAAAAGTCTGGAACAGAAGGTCTTTATACAGGTTAAGCAGGAATGAAGGGGAAGCCAGAATCAGGAAACCCAAAAAGCCTATGGACAGCATGCAGCTCTAGCAAGTGAGAGGAGAGAGGGCACAAAAAGAGATAGAAAGACAATGAAGATAAAATTCATCAGACCTTATAGGACTGGCCTTAGAAAGGGATTTCTAAGTAGTGAGGAGGCAGAGTGGAATGGTGGGGGAAAATGCTGGATCTAATTACAAGCAGAAACCATGGGTTCAACTCCCAGCTCTACCGTTAACTAGATGTGATTTGGGGCAAGTGATTTAACCCTTCCAGGCATCAGATTTTCATCTGCAAAAGGAGGGAGTTGAATAAGTTGACCTCTAACATCTCTTCCAGCTCTAAATCTGTGATACTATGAGAGTTCTGAGCCCTCTCTGGAGAGAGAGCCTTTCCCCATCTACTGCTCTGAGTCTGGGGCATTACTGCCTCAGCCCTGATAAATACATTAGAAACTTGCCCCATACACCTGGCTCCTATTGACAATGAGATAGCAGAAGGGACCTGGAGCACTTTGACCCACTTGTCAGTCTAACAGTATCAATCTGATTCAATGTCCACCGAATCCAGCTTTGGCTTGTGTTGGCTGCCATGGTCTCATATCTTATGCCCCACATCACTCAAGCAGGATCTATAATGTAAAAAAAAAAGAGAGAGAGACCCATTTAGTTGGTATTTGGGGAGCAACTCAACAAGCTTCAATTTGGTTGTAACTATTGTGGAGTGTTACATTGTTATGAGAGACAGAAAAAAAAAGTGATTCAGATGCCTACATGATCATGTCTAGACAAGGTCTTAGACTGAGTGTGAAGATAGGCAACATCCCCTCCACCCCACCACAGTCAATGACTGTTAGTTTTAATATATATAATATACATACATAACTACACACACACACACACATATATGAAACATATATATGTATGTATATGTAGATTATATGGGAGAGAAGCTAATACAGCCTCAGTGACATCATAGTATCCAGAATTTGATCTATATACTTTAAATTCTAAGCTTCATTTATGTGTTCTTTACCTCTGCTCAAAAAATTCCATTTTTTTCCCAGTTAGACCCCAGAAGGGAATGCCTTCTCAACAAACCCCCACCCCGATAACATGCCCAGAGCCCAACCCCCTCCCCAGGCTGATTCCTTTCCCTTAAGTTTTCTCCAGCCAGAGGCATGATCCTGTTTCACAGCAGGATAGGATTTCTGAATCCAAGATATATAGCCTGAGCAGGTTCCTTCCTGTTTGCTCCCAAGGCCAGCAGACACTCTGGGACTCTTACAGAAAGCCCAGCTCAACTGTCCATGAGGAAGCTTGTGGAAGAGGAAAAGACAATCTCCTGCGATCCTCAGTTTTTTTCTGTGAGTAATCAATGCCTTTTTCCCTTTCCAGACTCCACTTAGAATCCTAGAATTCTAGGTTGCCAGAGCCAGTCAGCACCTTAGAGATCATCAAAAAACCAGCCTCATTTTAAGGAGGATGAGGATGCCAGTAAAGGGACAATGACTTACCCAAAGTCACAGAGCCAGCTAGGAGTAGAACCACAACTAGAACTTGGATTTCCTGGGCCTAGTCAATGATCTTTCCCAGAAAGTGAGCTGGCTCTAAAAAGAGAGCAATCTACAAACATTCATTTAATTTCCATCATGTGCCAGGCTCTATGCTTAGCAATGGTGACATGGACGAAAAGAATGAAACCATTCCCACTCTCAAGGTATTTTAGTGAGGAGAGAATAAGGAAAGACAAACTCATGTACAGAGCAAACAGAAGCAAGTAAAATCAACACAAGGTAATTGAAAATAGGAAGGGAGGGAGGAAGGAAGGAAAGAAGGAAAGAAGGAAGGAAAGAAGGAAGGAAGGAAGGAAGGAAGGAAGGAAGGAAGGAAGGAAGGAAGGAAGGAAGGAAGGAAGAAAGGAAGGAAAGAAGGAAGGAAGGAAGGAAAGAAGGAAGGAAGGAAGGAAGGAAGGAAGGAAGGAAGGAAGGAAGGAAGGAAGGAAGAAAACATTTGGTGGGGGAGTTGATAGGAAAGGCTTTATAGAGGGATTTGGGAGGCAAAAATGAGGGGGTGGGGCAGGAGGACAACAAATGTGAAGTAGGTGTAAGCAATAAAGAATAGGCCAGTTCTACTGGGTTGCAGAATTTGGAAGGCTGGACAGATAGCTTGTGGGCAGGTTATTAAGGAATTTAAAAGTTATAAGGAAAATTTATATTCATATTTAGATATCCTAGATGCATTTAGGGAGCCCCTGGAGTTTATTGAGTAGGGGATCTACATGGTTAAGTTCAGATTCCTTTCCTTAAGGAAAATAATTTTGGCCATTCTGTAGAGGATAGAATAGAGTCAGGGGAGTCTGGAGACAAGACCAATTAGGAAGCTGTTGAAATAACCTAGGGAAGAGGCGGTGATGGCCAGAACTAAGGCAAAAGCTGTGTGAGTGAAGTGCTCAGATGCAAGATATAGATGTAGAAACAGTAAAATTGGCAACAAATTAGATATATGGATTGAGGGAGTATGAAGAGTCAAGGATGATGCTGCTGAGGCTATGATTTTGGAAGCTTGAAAGGATAGGGATGTCTCAAACAGAATAGGAATATTGGGAAGAAAGGTGGGTTTGGGGAAAACAGGAACTATTTTCAACATGTTGAGTTTGAGATGTCTCTGGGACATGTAGTTTGAAACATCCAATAGACAGGTGGTAATGGGGGAATAAAGCTCAGTGGAGAGACTGAGGCTGGATATAGAAATCTGGGAATCATGTGCTTACAGATGACAATTAAAACCACAGAAACTGATGAGGTCACTGAGAAAGGGTGGAGAGAGAAAAAAAATAAGGGAACCTATGGACAGAGCCTCGGGAAAAACCTGCACTTAGAGGATGTGATATGAATTCTAACCCAGTAGAGACACCGAGGAGAGGTTAGGTACATAAGGAAGAGTACCAAAAGAAAAGTGGTGTCATAAAAACCCAAAGATGAGAGAGGATTCAGGAAGAAAGGAGAGTCAACAGTGTCAAATAGAGCTAAGAAATCACAAAAATGATAGATTTGGTCCTTAAGAGATCATTAGTAATTTTGGAGAGAGCTGAGTGATATAGCAGAAGACAGACTACAAGGGGTTGAGGAATGAGAGGAGATGAAGTAAAGGAAAATGAGTGTAGACAGTTTTTTCTAGGAGTTTGGAAAGGAAGGAGAGACATAGGGCAATACTTTGAGGGAATTGTAGATTCTGTTGTTCAGTTGTGTCTGACTCTTCTTGACCCCATTGGGGTTTTCTTGGCAAAGATACGGGAGTGGTTTGTAATTCCTTCTCCAGATGAAGAAAGTGAGGCAAACAGGGTGAAGTGACTTGCCCAGGGTCACACAGTCAGGAAGTGTCTGAGGCCAGATTTGAACTCAGGTCAATTTGGCTTCTGGTCACTTTGCCATTTAGCTTCCTTTCCAGTGAAGGCTTTTTAAGGACAGGAAGACTTGCTTATTTGAAAGAGCTAGAAGATAGGGAGAGGTAGAAGATTTTAAAAAGGGATGATTAAAGGGAGAATCTGCTGAAGGAGATAGAAAGGGATGGTTCAAGGGCACAGAGAGTACAACTGTTATGGAGAAAGAACAACTCATTATCAGAGAGTGCCAGTCGATAAATAGGCATTCACTAAGCTATGTGCCAGGCACTGTGTTAAAGTTTCAAAAAGAGGCAAAAGACAGACCTGCCCTCAAGAAGCTCACCATCCAATGATGAAATAATTGGGAAATAAGACTGGGGCAAAGGAGAGAGTGGGAGATGATGTTAAAAAAAAGGGGGGGGGGTTCAGAGATGAAGAGAAAGCAGAAAGATAAAGTTTCTGGTGAATGGTCTCAATTGTCTCGGTAAAGCAAAGGGCAAGTTTCTCCACTGAGAGAGTGTAGGAAAGGAAAGGTATGGGATGCTTGAGAAGAAAAGTCTGGAGAAGCTTCTGGGGGGAGGGGATACCAATTGAGAATAAAAGAACAGCCTTGCTACAGGGAAGCCCCAGTTAAAGTTGGATAACATTGATTTATAATGTATTCAGTCAGCAAAGTTGTATTACTTCCTCCAGCGCCTTTCAATAGCAGAAAAGAAGCATGTAGGAGGAGAGGAGGCAGATGGTGGGTGTAATCTGGGGATGATGTTTGGTAAGGGATGAATGGCAAGAAGACAAGAGATCATTAGGGGATGTGGGAGTTGATGACAATGTGGATCTGAAGTAGTTAACTAACTATCAAGTTGAGATTGGGAAGAGTAGAAAGTAAAGCAACAGTGAGACTTTAGTTGGAACTTGAAGGAAGGCAGGAGGTGGAAGTGAGAAGGGAAAGCGGTAGATCATGGGATTTATAGAAACTGATGGAGGGAGAGTTTAGGGAGTTTGAGGTTAAAATAAACATGGATAAAGTCTCCTAGAATAATGGTAGGAGATGGGGAGGAAGGGAAGACATTAAATCTACCAATAAGCTCCTTAAGAAAGGAGGGATGGACAGAGCACTGACCTTCAAGTCAGGAGAGCCTGAATTAAAATCTGGCTTCAGACTCTTAGCCGCATGATCCTGGGCAAGGCACTTAACTCTGATTGCCTTAAAATGAAAAAGGAGGGAGAATGGCCCAGGGCACATATAAACACCCACCAAGATTTGAACAGAGTGGTAAATTCTGATACCATGAAATTCAAAGAAGTTGCCAAGTAATGATGGTAAATGGAAAATCTAGAAAGAGCAGTGGATAGCAAGAAATAATCAAATCCCCAATTTGCCAGGGGCATGAACAAACTCATGTTTTCCCCTAACCTACCTTTCTTCCTAATATTCCTATTCTGTCTGAGGCATCACCATCCTTTCAGGCTTCCAAATTCATAGCCTTAAGCTATGGCATTAGCCATAAAGAAGTTAACCAGTACTTCATAATTACCTGGAGAGGCTTATACGGACTGATGCTAAGTGAGAAGAGCAGAACCAGGCAAAACCTGTACACAAT
>CM053586.1:47484190-47512149 GCA_028646515.1 Pseudochirops corinnae
TTCTCTTCAGAAAGCTTTTGAGATTCTTTTTCCATCTGGCAAAGTCGACTTTTTAAGACATTCTTCTCCTCATTGGCTTTTTGGGCCTCTTTTGCCATTTGAGTTAATCTATTTTTTAGGGTGTTAATTTCTTTGTTTCTTGGAAGCCTTTGGTGTGGGAGTTCTGACTGTGTTGTCTTCCTCCCATTCCCTGCTTTGATCCTTCTTTTCCCCAAAAAAGGAATCTAGAGTTTGGTTGCTGTTCTTACTTTGCTTCCTTTGTCTGCTCATGGTTGGCCAGTCACTGATTTTTTAGCTCTGTGGAACTCTGCTTCCAGAGGGGAAAGCTCTGTCTCAAATTGCTGGGGTTTTCCCAGCTGCTGGAGCTTTTAGGAGGCTGCTGCAGCCCCAACCAGCTTAGGCTCACTGAAAATGCACCCCAGGACCACCACCCAAGACCACGATCTGGATCCAGGCGGCTCAATGCAAGAGTACTTGGCCTCTGAATGATTGCTTGACCCCCCTACAGTCTGCAGGCTGGGAGCTCTGAAGCAGCAATGTGGAGGCGGCTGCAGGGCCTCCACTTCTGCCGCTTCCTTGCCCTGGAGGCAGTTTGGCTGGACTGCTTTTCTCCCCCAATTTTAGCCAAGTTCCACTGACCTTTCACTTAGTCCTTTTTTTCTTATGGCTTGATACTTCCGGAAACTTCCACAGCTGCTGCAGATCCACTCTCCTGAAGCTCCAGCTGTGGCTTGGCTTGGCTCTTCAGGCTGCCCCCAGGGCCAAGCCACCATTTCAGGCTGGGCTGGTTTCGGCTCCCAGCACTGAGATGGTCCCTCCTGGCAGAGCTGCCTTCAGCAGGAAGTATATTTGTGTGTGTTTTAGAGCTCTAGAATTTGTTTAGAATTATATTATATGGGTATTTTGAGGTGGCTGTGTGAGAGCTGCTGTACCTTGCTGCTCCTACGCCGCCATCTTGGCTCCGCCCCCTAATTTGCCAATCTTACGGATACACAGTTCCTGCCCACTAGGAGCCTGGAGTCTTACAGATTCAATTACACCAGCAGTCAATCAATCAATGAACATTTATTAAACACTTACTATATACCAGGGACTGTGAGAAGTGCTAAGGACAAGAAGGAAAGCAAAAACCAGTCCCTGCTCCATCTTTTGGGGGCCTCACGGAGGGGACAACATGCAAACAACTATGGACAACCATGTTCCATTTAAATTGGAGATGATCAACAAAGGGAAGGTGCTAGCATTGAGGGAGAGTGGAAAAGGCTTCTTTGTGAAAGGTGGGATTTTATCTAGGCCTTGAAGGAGGCCAGGAAAGTCTGGAGGTAGAGATAAGGAAGGTAAAGCACATGGGCAAAGGATGCATAAATAGGCACGGAATCAAATTTATAATTCAGTTCTAGTCTATGAGCATTTATTAGGCACCTAATGCATGCTAAGCACAATACTAGGTCCTGGGGGATACAAAGACAAAAATAAGGCAGGTCCTGCCATCAGAGAGATTACATTCTTCTGGGGGAAGTAACCTGAATATAGACAATAAAATCCAAACTCTGGGATGTTCCGCTGTCTTTTGGAACCCTGTATATATAAAATAATTTTGAGGGGAGGGTACAGGAATGGCTGTTCCAGAAGAAACAATAGAAAAAAAGGATGGAGTGAGACAGGGACAGGGTGGGGAGGTTGGGGAGGCAGGGAGAGAGAGGAAGGAGCACAGAGGATGATATTTAGTCTAGACCTCTGGCTCTGAGTGGAGCCACAGGACAGCAGACTGCCATGCCCTTCCTGGAAGCAATGGTAATGCTGGTTTGATTATCAGTCCTTGAGCAGAAAGTGGCAGGCTGCGTAGAGGCTCCCCAAAACACAAGTGACGCACTTTTAATGTTTTGCACATTATGAACATTTTCTCCATCAGTTTAGACAATCAACAAAGCAATAAACCAAGCCTTGATTTGTAGAGTTTGCCAGTTTCCAAGGTATGAATGTTCGGACTGAAAATGTAATAATCAGCTTTCATCAACCCTTATGAGCTGGCCCAAGCACATAGAGATGTATGCCGCAGAGAAGGCAATGAGTATGTGTGAGAAAGCCCATGTCAGGAAACCATCCTCTTCATAACCCAGGTCAGTGGAGAACTGAACCAGAGACCCAGAGAAGAGTAACCCAAGTAACTCTATGTCCAGGCAGGGCAGGGCAGGGCAGGGAGGGCTGAGAGAAGCCAGCTATAGCTCCCTGATTAACTCTGTAACAATCCCCGCAGTTCTGCAGACAAACAGTCTTGGACTTCAATACCCTATACCAGGTGAGCAGAGGCTTCCGGAACAGATCGTCCGCTTTCTTATTAACGGCATTTGACACCACATCCCCACTCCCACCTCGACCTTATTATGATGTGGGCCACAACAGCCAACAATAAAATGTGCTGAGTCTTCTATTTTTGGCTGCCGAGAGCTGAGTCACTCACACTCCCACCCTCCAAGAAAGTTAAGGTGGGGGGGAGCCTGAAAGGAGCCAGGATGTGGCGGGGAGGGGGGGGGGGGATGTGGGGGTAGGGGGAATGAACCCCAGGGAGGACAGCTCACTTTACAAGCTTGTTTTCCTCCTCTGGATATTTCCTAAGGCCGTCCTGGAATAATGCAAGATAAAGGCTACCTCTGGGTAGCCAGAGTGAAGAAGGCAAGAGGGAAAGTCAAGGTCAGGAGTGACTAAATGCAACACAGCCTCGTGTTTTTCGGACAGGATTAACACCACAGAAATTGGCAGACATAACAATGTGAAGAGAGGCCCAAAGAGGATTTCTGGGCAGTCTGGCATTTGGAAAGACCCTATCTAGAAATATTTCTGCCTTTATTAGGCATATGGACGTGGCCAGCAAAGCCATGCTTTATACAATTATATGGTAATTTATGGTTTATCTTTACTCTTTTTAGTCTCATAAGGCTGTTGTCAGAGATGCTTCAAACAAGAGGGATCCAAGAATACTCTGGATTATTTCCTCACCCCTTTAATTTGTATCCTCCCTCCCCACCTTAGGAAACCTGGAGATATGTAGATATGGGTCCCTCAATATACTGAAAATGACTCCCCATTTTCAAACATGTATTTTGTCATATTCCAAGTATAAGCTTTATTTTTTAAATTTAATGTTTTATTTGCCCCAATTACATGTAAAAATTTTTTTTTCCAATTTCGATTTCCAAATTCTCTCCCTCCCTTCCACCCCCCCCCATTGAGAAGGCAAGTAATTTGACATAAATTATATATATATATATATATATATATATATATATATATATATATATATATCTGGTGACATAAGTTACATATGTCCAGGAAGACCTGGATACTGACAAATACTGACCCCATGTCCCTTGGAAAGTCCCTTAACTCTTTAAAGCCCCCAGCAGGTGCCCATCTGCTTGAGTAAAGGAGATCTTCTCACTGACAATTCCCCGTACTAATGAAATCTAATGGGGGAAGGAGGCGGGGAATAAATATCATAAAAATAAGGAAAACAAAACAGAGATCCTTGAATGAGGAATCATTTGTCCCAAAGAGGGATGGGAAATCAGCCACTGAGGGCCCTGTCCTGGGAGTGTGTACAAACTTGGGGTTTTGAGGAGCCTGCTCCCAGCTTCAGAAATACATTCCGATATGGAAAGGCGGTTACCTGGCTTGCCACATCAGAGCATGCACAGGGATTCTGTGACTGTTTCCTGTTCGTTTACTGAGTGATGATGAAGAGGCCTCCTGGTTGGCTGTTTTTTCTTAACTTTTAACACTCAGGCTCCCAACCTCGTCATTCAATGGAAACTGCTCTTTCTAAAGTCACTAATGATCTCTCCACTGCCAAATCTAATGACCTTTTCTCTATCCTTATCCTTATTGACCTCTGAGCCGCCTTCGACATTTTTGGCCATCTTCTTCTCCTCCTCCTACTCTCTTCTCTCTGGGTTTTTAAGGCACTGATCTCTCCTACTTCTCCTCTTGCTTGCCTGCCTGCTTCTCAATCCTTCTCTCCTCAGTCTCCTTTGTTGGAGCTTTCATCCAGGTCATGCTTATTAACCATGCGTGTCCCCCAGGGACTGTTCTGAGCGCTCTTCTTTTCTTTCTCTGCACTGCTTTGTTTAGTGATCTCCTCAGTTTCTGTGGAGTTATTTTATCATCTCTATGCTAATGATTTAGCTTTAATTAGCTTTAATTCAATTTTATTTTATTTTCAGTTCCAAAATCTCTTCCTCTCTACCCATTCAGAAGAAAAGAAAAATTAAAACTATTACAAACATATTTAGACCTGCAAAATAAATTTCCACAATGCTAATGATTTCCAGATCTACTTATCCAACCGTAACACCAATCCTGACTTCCAGCTTCCCATCTCCAGCTGCCTCTTGGACATCTCAGACTGGATGTCTCATAAACGTCTTAAACCCAACCTGTCCAAAACTGACCTCATGATCTTTCAAACCTTCCCTTCTTTCCAATTTGCCTTTTGCTATCAAGGGCATGACCATTCTCCCAGTCAACTAGGCTCACAACATAGCTGTTATCCTTAGCCTCTGATTCTCTTATCCCTCATATCCAATCAGTTGTCAAGTCCTATTCCTTGTAACATCTCTCAGATATGCTCCCTTCTGACCTCTGAAATGGCCACCACTCTAGGGGAGACCTTATCTCCTCAGGATGGGACTACTGCAAGAGTCTTCTGGCTAGTTCTTCTGCCTCAAGTATCTCCTCATTCCAATCCATCTTCCACTTAGTTGACTCAATGATATTCCTAGGGTGCAGGTCTGACTATGTCACACACACACACACACACACACACACACACACACACACACACATACACACACACACACACACACATTCCCATTCAATAAATTTCAGTGGCTCCCTATTACCTCCAGAATAAAATAAAATCCTCTGGTTAGTATTGTCTCACCTCTGCGGTCTTTTTTACATTTTACACCCCCCACCCCCATCACCACATATTTGGTGATCCAGTAACACTAGCCTCCTGCCTGCTTCTCACACAAAATACTCCATCTCCCACCTCGGGGTATTTTTACAGTCCACTCCCCATGTCCGGAATTCTCCCTCTTCATCTCTGTCACCTGGCTCCTTTCGAGTCCCAGCTAAAGTCCTATCTTCCACAAAAAGCCTTTTCCATTCTCCCTTAGTACTAATTCCTCCCCACCATTGATTATCTCCAACTTATTCTGTATATATCTTGTTAATGCACAATTTTTAAGTGTTGTCTTTCCCATTAGGCTGTGAGCTACTTAGGAGCAAGGACTGGGTTTTGTTTTTGTTTTTGCTCTGGGTTTGTTTTTTTTTTTTGCCTTTCTTTGTATTCCCAGCACTAAAAAAAGTGCCAGGTATAAAGGAGGTATTTATTAAATGCTTGTTGATTGACTGCTGAGCTGAAACTGAACATGCATACAAAAAGCCAAATCGCTCTCCTTTTTTCCCTGGTGGTTAGAGGTACAAGGTACAAATAAGCCTCCTGGTGAAGAGAAAAATAACAGACTCCAAATGTTTGCTCTCCTCCCCGAGGTCCATATGACTATGAACCTTGCAAGACGTCTTTGTGTTTGCTTTTGCCTGCTCTTAGGTGAAGGGGTATAGGAGAAAAAGTGAACAAAGTAGACTATGACCCTGTGAGCTTCAAAGGGTTGGATGAGTTAGTTTGCTAGAGGAGTCCATGCTGAAGTTTGCTAAAGGTCAAGCACGGGTGAGATGCCAGAGCCTGGAGGAGTAACCCCTTGACTCAGGTCCAATGAGTGACCTCTTTCAAGAGGTGTGTGACTTGTCCATTGGCTATGACCAATTCTGAAGTGAAGCTAGTAGAGCGAATGCTTTGAGGCAGCCACTTTCAATTTGACCCTTGCCCAAGGTCCAAGGTAGAGATTATGGAGAGAGAGTGGCTCCAAACTGGGTGGACAGTTTGCACTTTGAGTCTTGCTATATATTTCTAGCAACTATTCCTTTGGAAAAGCTAATTGATGTTAATTGGCTAAATGATATTGAGGTGCTAATTGCTGGATCAATCAATGATATGTGGGAAATACTAATTGTAACTAATGATCTATATTAGGAAGGATACACTAGAATTGCAGCTCAGACCAGTAGCATTAAAAGGTACTCCCAACCTCTCAAGTGTACCCTTAGCACACTAAGGGAGAGACATAGCTAGCCAGTCCTCTGGAGACCTGGCTTACCAGGTTCTAGTGGGAGACAAGACCCTTGGAGTTTATAAAATATAAATTCCCTTCATCAACCCTCTGCCACAAGAACACTAAACATGAGGGTCCTTCTGGAAGACCAGATCTCTCCCTCCCCCAACAAGGCCTTTCTTGGTTCACTGCTTCCCTCAAATGGAAGAAGGAATAACATTATGCTAGGGACTGGGATTATTAAATACAAACATGAAATGTTATTGTTACTGCTGCTGCAATGTTGTTATTGTTCTCGAAGAGGACTGTAACATCAGGATGATGCCATGACTTGCAAGTGAATTGGATTTAAGTGAGGCAGGTCTGTGCGAAGTCACCAGCCTCACTTTCTCCTCTGGAGCCATCTGGGTCCAGTGGCCAGATTCAGATCAGGATGACTGGAAACGGCTCCAGATGTGTAATATTCCTTATCCTCAAGGATTTTGAATTTCATTGAAAGTGTCCAAAATATTTTCCTGAAGTATAAAACAGTATCAGGCATGTTGTTATTCTTATTGGGTTGTTATATTGAAAGAAACCTTGTAGCATAGTGGATAATGAGCCAGGATCTGAGCCAGAAAGAGCTGGGTTCCCATCCTACCTCTGACACATAGTGGTTGTGTGATTCTGGGCATGCCATTCAAGCTCTCATGGTTACAGAGACTCTAAGGTTCCTCTACCAATGAAATCAGAAGACAAGTCCCTATATTTTTATTATTAATATTATTATCAGATTTAAGGGAGTTCAGACAAAAAAGGCCCCGATACAAGTCACCACTCTAGTATTATTTTTATGTTTAATGTTTGGTGGATGAATGAATGAATGAATGAATGAATGAACACAGTTGGGAGATACCAATAAAAAAGTATGACATTCTCTGTTTTCAAGGTGGATAAAATGATTGTTTTTAAAATGATTGAATAAAAGTATTATTAGAATATAAGCTTATCTAATGTAGGTTCATTGAAAACATCCCCAATTTCTGGGCTGTTCCCAGGCCCTATAGCAGCAGCATCCAAGGTCTTTTACCCTGTCTTCCTGGATCCCCCAGGTTCCTTCAGAGGCATCATCTCTGTGAGATAAACAAGTATAACCCTGTGGTACTAACAGGAGCACAACCATTAGCATCTCTACATCTTAATTACATTTCCATCATGCTGTCCCAGGCCAGACTGGGATTATAGTAATACCTCTATTAACCTGAGACAATGAAATACAATGACATAGCTCTTTGTTCAACAATTTATAACACAATGTAAAAATAATATAGGCATGGAGACGCCTGAAGGCCCAAGACATCAGATGAGAGGGAGGAAGAGGGGAGACTATTGTAGGAAAAATCATTAAATTCAAACTAAAATAACATCAAATGGGCCAGAAAACATAAAATATGTATTTGAGTGTCTTGGGGGCAAAAGGAGGAGAGAACAAGATGTGAGTTAAGGTTAGAAAAATGGGGGAGGGGGAAGGTCTGGGTTCCATCACTGAAATGGGGGTGAGGGAGGTGCCTTGGAAAGAGTGAGACTACAGGTTGGCTTATGGTAAGATAAAATAGATTTCATTTCTGGGGAGAAGTGGGTTTAGAAAAGATGAAGGTCCCTTTCCACAGCAGACATATAGTCTAAGTTAGCTATTCTCAAAAGTATGGCATGGGGACCCCAAGAGATCTCTAAGACCCTTTCAAGGGTTTTAAGGGGGTAAAAACATTTATCATAATAATACTAAGATGTTTCCATTTCTGATACAGCAAATATGGATAGATATAACCCACATAAACAAAAGCTCTTTGGGGAAGGGGTCTTTAATAATTTTTAAGAATGTAAGGGGGTTCTGAGACCAAAAAATATAAGAAGTGCTGATCTAGTTCTCTAAGAGGCTGGACCAACTGGTCGCATGATGCTTGAGTCACTCTAAGAGGGAGATGGCCTAGAGAGGGTTGGACCTTACCTCTTCTACTACCTCCCCTCTAATTCCAGCCCTTGCAAAAGACTAAATTTAGGTTTACCTTTGGGGCTCCAGGTAGGTTTACTGTCATTTGGGGTATACCACTCCCCCAAAACTCCTCCATTTGCTCAACTGGCTTCTGATATCCTTGTAACAAGGGAGAAAGCTTTCCATTTCACAATTTAGAAACACCCCACACACATGTTCAAAGAAGGGGTGATAATATTTATACTTACTGGATTGATATAACAGAACCACTTTTTAAATCTTACACTGCTAAATGATGAGGGGGCATTATGGTGCAATGGCTTACTCCCTCCAGGGGATCTCCCTCTTATTACTCAACAAAAATCATCTCCCTCCTTCCACTTTCCCTCACACTCCACCTTTCCTTATCCATCTCCCTCCTCTTTCCTCTTTTGTGGTCTGAGACTCCCAGACACACATTTTATGTTTTCTGGTTGATTTGATGTTATTCTGGTTAGAATAGAATAGAATCCCATAATAGAATAAAATAGAACCCCACTATAATAAATGGACCTAGAAAAAAAAAAGGGTCACAAAGAACAAAGCTTTTTGTTTTCTCCCCCAGTAGGCTCAGACTGGACCTCCAGCAGTCAGCTAACCAACTATGGATTTAGAGGCAGTAGACCTGGGTTCAAATTTCATATATGCGACTTATTAATTCTGCTAACATGTCATCTCTCTAGGATTAATTGTCCCCACTGAGGAAATGAGGGCTTGGACTTAGTAACCTCCAAAGCCCGGAGCCTCATCTATAGTCCTGTAAATGCAAGTTGATATTGTCACTAATCCTAGCTTGTACTTGTGCTAAGGATACCTTTAAGCCTCAAGAACAAGGGTGGTCTTTTAAGACTATTCCCGCTTTTCTTGACTAGCTCCCCTGCCCAGAAGACTAGAAAATCTCTTTTATCAAATCCAATTCAACTGAATGTCACACATATTTATTACTTATCTAATTTTTTTCAAGGCACCATGCTAGAAGTATAGGTTACAAAGACAAAAGTGAAGCATTCCCCGCCTTCAAGGAGCTTACATTCTGCTGGGATTTGGGGAAGGGTGAGCATGACAGATAAAAAGATAAATAGATACAAGGCAAGGAATAATGGAGGCAAATCAGAGATCTGGACTGGGTGTTCTGGGAATATTTGAAGATGAAGGGCACACATTCAGTTTAGCAAGGATCCCCATCTCTACTAGCAAACAGCTTCCTGAACATTGCCTGGTTGTGACAGGGCACTTGGCTGCCACCTTTTAAATATAGATTCCCCACCAATTTTGCAAGCTCCTCCCCAGATTTTTTAATCCAGCTTTTCAAAGCTGTCCCCCCCAGAGTGGCATTTAGGAAGGAAGCCTGCATAACACACTCTAGGTAGTCCATAATTTCCTTCCTTCCAAGATAGGTATCTTGTTTCAATGATTATATGATCTCAATCATGAGGTTCCTAAGTGATGACTTCTTTAGCTCTGGTGACCCATAAAACCACCAAATTGAGAGACTGAAAATGCAAACCAGGTGGAAGTAACACTTTATTGGATATACATTCCAGTCCACAAGTGTTACAGACTAACGTCAGGTTTCCCTCTTCTCCTCACCAAAAGCCAAACTGTAAGTGTGGGAAAGGACAAAGAAAGAAATGAAGCAAGGGAGAAGGCCAAACTTTGGAGACTCCCCAAGGTTCTCTGGGGGTAGTCTCCGTTTTCCTTCATCTGAGTCAGGACAAATAGCCACTGTGCTCTGAGATCTTTGTAAACATCTGGAGGATAGGGATTGGGTCTTATGAATCTTCGTACTTCTCTGAGTGTCACCTTGATATCCCAAACGCTCACAAAACACAAGGGGCTCAGGGGCACTTGGTGGTGTTTATCACTTCTCAAGCTCTTTGCTCTCATCCAGAAAAATCCAGAAACTTTTCTATATGACTCTATTTAGTGGGTTATCATAAGCTCCCCTTTCAAGCACACAGTTCACAAGACCTAAAGAAGGAATGTTTTGTTTACAAGTTGGAGAAAATAAATTTAACTTCCAATGAAGCAAAGAAAAAATAGACACGTGCCAATAAACAGTCCTTCTTCAGAGATCTGTACAGCCTTAAGTATTTCCAGTCATGTACAAGATATAGCTCACAGAAAGCTTTGCTTCTCATATTTCCACAATATGTCCTTCCTATAGTTGTCTGCAGGTCCTGACAAGTGGTACAATTACCACTCTGTCATCACTATCTCAATTCTTCAGGAAGAAATTTTCCAGAGTTTCTCTGTCTTGGCAAGAAACAAAGTTTTCCTTTCTTCACAGTTCAAACATAATACCAGACTAGGGGGACTCCAATTTGGGATCCCTCCCCTTTGCCCAGTGCTTGGCACATAATAAACATTTAATAAATACTTGCTGATTGATGCTTACAGACAACTAGATGGCACAGTGCATAGAACACTGAGCCTGGAGTCAAGAAGACGACCTGAGTTCAAATCCTATTTCAGATACTTACTAGTTATGTGACTCTGGACAAGTCACTTAACTTCTCTCTTCTTTAGTATCCTCATTGGTAAAATAAGAATCAGATAAGATAAGATCAAGCCCTTTGCAAACTTTAGCTCTATTCTATAAATGCTGTTTATTATGCAATACCATTCAACCTCTAGCCTCACAGAAATTCAGTCGAGAGTCAGACACTCCTGATTCTTCTTTCGCAAAATGACTAATGTGGAAATATGTTTAATATGATCATACATATATAACCTATACCAGACCAGATGCTGTCTTGGGGAGGGGGAAGTGTAGAGAAGGGAGGAATTTAAATTTAAAAATCTTATAAAAATGAATGTTGAAAACTAAAAATTAATTCAATGAAATTTAAAAAAAATAAATAAATTGAACTAGAAAAGGAAATGGTAAGTCACTCCAGTATCTTTGTGAAGAAAATCCCAAATGGGTTCACAAAGAATCAGACATGACTGAAACAAGTGAATTTTTTCACATAGTTGTTTTTCAATTAACGGAGAGTGAGAGAATAAATGAATAAACACTGTAATTATCATTTTTAAAAAGATTTTGAAACTCAACACATCTCTTTTTTTCTGGAAAGACAGAAAGCGCTTACTACAGATTAGGCATTACAGATCTCTAAGCAAGACTCGATCACTGATCATATTGAAAGGTTAACATCCTTCACCTCACACATTCTACCCCAGGCAATCTGGTGGTATGCATCTCAGCTGACTAAGCATTGGGAGGGAGAAGGGGGGGTCCTCACCTAGGAGCTTGACAACACTAGCTCATTTCCACTTAGTTGTTTCTGATCCTTAAGGATGTCTCTGGGGGCAAGTGGAAGGGTTATTCAAATTATCTTAAATTGCTTCTCAGGTGGGGGAGGATGCACAAGGAAAGACAAGCATTGCTCTGGTCTTGTGCTCCAAAAAGTAAAAAGATTCCTCTACAGCATCAGCCCTGAATAATGTTTGTGTCACTGAAGTTAGTCATGACCTTATATCCTTGAAACGGCAGTTGGGTTTGATTCCTTTGGTCTATGTTATGAGAAGCATTGTGGCATAATGGAAAACACATTACGTTTGGAATCAGAAAACTGGATTGGCATCCCACACTGCTGCTTATCCCTGTGTAAATCTTAAACAAGGCATTCAACGGCCTGGGCCTAGTTTCCTTATATGTAAAATAAAGGCATTGGACTTGGATCAACTTTTTTCACCTCAGAACCCCTTTACACACTTAAACATTATTTAGCACCCCAGAGAGCTGCCTTTTATGCATGTTATATATGTTGGTATTTACCATATTAGAAATTAAAGCATCTCGATATTATCATGAAAACACTTTTGACCTTATGATCTCCCCCAGAGGTCCCTGAGACCCTCAAGGGGTTCCAGAACACACTTTTGGAATGACTGGACCAGACTCTGAAATCCAATTCTAGAGCAAACACCCATGAAACTTAAGTTTTTTAATTTTTTTTTTTTAAGAATAGCTGGACTTATATAAGGGAGTTTCTATTGGAGAGAGCCACACCCTGCAGGTGGCCACAGCTACTGCAGAACTGGATGGAACAGCCCTGAGTCAGCTGATGCATTACTTGCGCCCACCCCAGCCCCCAACACTCACCCTACCTCCACTGTCTCTCTCTCTGCTGTGCATTCACGACAGAGGTTCAAACATCTGTCTGTCTCAGCAGTTCAGAGAAGAACATGCAAGCAGTTTATCCTTCTCTCCCTCACAAGCTGCTATTGTTGAGCCAGAATGGCTCTTGCTGGTCCTAAGGAATCAGCACCAGTGTCCCCCCCTCTGAAGCAAAGGATGGAGCTGTCAACGAGGGGTCTTCAACCTCTGAAGTTTTCAGACATTTAAAATCTTTTCAACTGAACTACTGAGATCTCAAAAAGAATCCCTCCCCATCCCACTCTCACCCTCCAATGTTGTGAACGTCCCAGCCCCTCTCCTAAATCCTTTCCAATTTTCAGTCTGCGATCTATGACCCTCCTCACCCCTGCCCTCTGCTCCTAGCTTAGGATGTGCTGGCTGTTCTCCTCTGTAATGCCAAGAACAGAATCATAGGCTTGGTGATTTAGAGAAGGAAGGAATTCAATTGGTCATTGAATAAAATACCCTCAGTTTACAGAGAAGGAAACAGAGGCCTGAGAATTTAAGTGATTTGTCCAAGATCACATGGCTAGTACATGATAGAATCAAGATTTGAACCATGGGCCTCTAGCTCCAAATTCTGAACTCATTCCACTCTACCTCCAGAATTCTTAGTCAGCTAAGAAACACCACAAGATTGTCTAGGATAGGTATAAGGGGTATAAAGAAGGATATCAAAGCAGAATGGTGTTCTGCTAGTCAGGTATCTCCCATGACCCTGTAATCTCACTCTAAGGGGAAGAATGGGCAGCCAGACCCTCTTTTTGGATCAACCTGGCTACTGAAAGAAGTATAATTTCCCTGGGAAGATCTCCAGGAGTGCTGTAGGAAATGTGTGGGCAGACTGACTTGTTCTGTTTGACCACTATGGGAGGGTGAGGAGACAACACCAGGGACCTCTTCCCCAGGGCACTGCCTCCAAGGCCAAAACCCTACAAACCAAGGCCAGAAGCACCTCTCGATAAAGCAGTTGAGGCTGCAGAAAGGTCAGTTGCTTCCAAGCTGAGGATGAAAGGTATTCTAGAATCTCCCTACTGTGACTGCCTGCTTCCAGCAGCGTATTCCGATAGCAGACTTTCTCTCGGAGTTGAAGATGAAAACAGATTGAGGGATGTCAGGAACTGGAGAGAAGAAGGGGAAAAAGGAGAATCAAATCAACTTTGGTTAAAGCATCTCAGGGGAAGAGAAGGTAAAAAGTTGTCTGCTAAATGTCACCAGATAATGAGTGATATTTCATTCCCATCACCCAAGCATCAGTCATTGTCGTGTGGAGAAAATGACGTAGTTTCTCATTAGGAATTCTAAACTTCTGAATTCTGAGAGAGCCATGGCAGGCAGAGAGGAAGAAAGAGCTGAGACGATGTCCTGGTCATTCATATCTGCACTTCCCACCCTTTCCCCTCAAAAAGACCCACAACTCTATTTTCAATCGATTCTTTGAATAATTCGGGCCACAGGGATTCTTTGGCATTGAATTATCCAGATCATAAAATCACAGACTCCCAGAATCTCAGAGTTGGAAAGGACCACACAGGTCATCTGGTTTAACTCACATCTGAGCAAGAATCCCTTCAGCAACATGCCCAACAAAGAAATCATCTCTCTGCCTGGAGATTTCTAATGACAGCCAGCTCATTATCTCTTAAAGTGATACATTCTACTTTTTGACAGCTCTACATGTTTGGAAGTTTTTCCTTAGGAAGAGCCAACATCTGCCTCTCTGAGACAGGATCATTGGATTGAAAGCTGGGAAAACCATAGAAAAAGTGTTGTCTAGTTCATTCATTTTATAAATAAGAAAGATGAAACCCAGGACAATAAAATGGCTGGTTCAAAGTCATATGGTAAATAGCAGAATGGGGACCCGGACCACAGTTCTCCAAATTTAAATCTGTTCCTATTTCTACTAGGCTACCATAGCTAGCTTCACCTCTTGGCCAAGCAAAATAAATTTGAGCCATCTTCCACATGACAACATGCCAATGACTCAAAAACAACTTCCTTTCTCCATGGCGGTTTCCTTAATTCTCAATTACCCTGTTTCCCTTTAGGAATATAGGATCCCATGTATATCAAGAGAGGCAATTGGTGTCATAGGAAGAGTAATGGATTTGCCATCATAAAACCTGAATTTTATTCCTGACTCTCCTGATTTCTACCTGCATGACCCTAAGTAATTGTTACCTCACAGGGTCTCTGTTTCCCTATCTGTAAAATAACGGTATATGACTAGATGATGTTCAAAATCCCTTCTAAGCCCTGTAACCAATAGCTGAGCAAGGTGTATCTATGGGGAGGATCTCTCCCTTTCCTCCTTCTTAATGGTAAATTTACCCAAAGGACTCTATACCAGAATGGTCTCACTCCACCTTTTCTCTAATATAATATATACTGGAATCATCTCACTCCTTTGTTCCTTCCTATTCAAACTCTGAGCTGAACAACCGAATGAATGTTTATTACATGCCTGATCTGTACCAGGCACTGTTGATAGGCTCTGAGAATACAAATACTAAAGTGAAAAAGTCCCTGCCCTCAAGGATCTTACATGCTGCTAAATAAATAAATGAATGAATGTACAAATGAATGAATGGATGGATGGATGGATCCATTAAAACAATGATAATGGCTGTGTAACTTATTAGAACTATCAAGTAAACAGTCAAAGCATAAGGTGATAGGACTGTTCTCTTTCTTCCCCACCACACTCCTCCTCCTATCCTTTCTGAGGCCTTGAACAAAGGGATTATTACTGAAGATCTGGGAGGGAATTTTCTCAGCACTATGCTTTGAGAAGTCAGGGATGATGAAGGAGCTGCAGACTAAACATGTCCTCTGGCCAACTGCCAGCATTGCTGGGTCAATACAATCTGCCCTCTACATTTCTAGCCAACCTCATTCAATCTCACGGATCCATCTGCTTTCTGCCTTTGTTCTGGTCTGGTCAACAACCTGCTTTTCAAGGAGGTCAGATTCTAACCAGAGATTAGGTGATATGTCTAGAGGAGCGGTTGTCAGGAAAGGGAGATTTGGTCTAGAGATTCACAGGGAGAGTGAGTAGTGAAGCCATCCATCAGGCAGTTTATTGTCATGCCCTTTCCAGTAGCAATGCTAATATGGATCTGATTACTGTTTTCGGAGCAGGAGGTGGAAAGTAAAGATGGAGGGGCTGAGTGGTGCCATAGTTCATAGTGTGCCCAACCTGGAGTCAAGAAGACTCATCTTCCTGAGTTCAAATCTGGCCTTAGACACCTACTAGCTGTGTGACCCTGGACAAGTCACTTGACCTTGTTTGCTTCAGTTCCCTCATCTGTAAAATGAGCTGGAGAAGGAAATGGCAAACCACTCCAGTATCTCTGCTGAGAAAACCCCAAATGGGGTCAAAAAGACACAATTGAGAAATGACTGAACAACAATAACTGAAAAGGGCAGGGGGGCAGAAAGATTGGGACATGTGTGTGGCAGTAGGAGAATTGACAGGAGACTCTGGCAGGTCCTGATTTCCAGTGGATGCCTAGACAGGATAAGAAAAGAAGTCTCCTAGTTATGGCTCTGACAGGCACGGGACAAGGATTCCTTTTTGGATCTGATAGTAAATAAAAGAAGCAGGAGAGGCTGCACCTTTTCTCCTCCCAGAAAGCTTGATTCCCAGGGAGCACAGGAGAGATGTGACTGTCATTGGGCTCAAAGTGGGGAGACCAAAAACAAAGCATCCCCCTGGCCTTGACCATCCTCTCTCCCCTCCAGTTTCGGGACTTAGGTCAAAGGAGAGAATTGAAAAAGAAAAAGGAAATGAAGCAAAAAAAAACAATGGAGGATGGGGAAGGAAGGCAGTAGGGGTTTGCTCCGTTTATTCCCCTTCAGAATAGGAGGGCGGGGGAGGGATTAAAGGAGGGAGCTACTCCCATCACTCACCTCCATAGCCCCCACAGCTTTCCTCATATACATCCTGATCTCAAACCCTGACTTGTCTCTCATCACAGAAGCTCCTCTAAGGCTCTGGCAGTCACAGTTCTGACAAGTGATTTGAAAATGGAAGCTGTTTATTATTCAATCCTTCTGGTTTTCTCCGGAGGCTTCTCAGACACCTCTATCCCTGCCTCCATCACTGCCACTCTTCCCTCTCCTCCTCTCCCCTCCCCTTCCCACACAGTAATCAATGATTCCAAAATGGGGAGCCAAGAGGCAGCCAAAGCTACTCAAATGGTTGGGGGTATCCTCCCTCCTCTTTACCAGAGACTCAGTCTCTGGGATATAAGCCCAGGCATTCTGTTTGGGGAACATACAATGGGAGAGCAGCTGGGATTCAGGCTGTGAGGGTGGAGAGTCAAGGAGGAGGTGATGCCTGGTAGCACAAGCTTATAGATATTTTCCAACAGGCTAATGTGTATTTTCCCTTCCCCACCACTGTTATAAAGGGTAACTGAGAATTTCCAAGCCTTGGATTTGTCCATCAAGGAAACACCTTTCATTTTTGTCCCTCAGGGAAGTAAGGCACTCAAAATATTCCTTTGAAAAGGGTCTAGTTTCATTCTAGGTTGGGTCTTTCCAAGTATATTCTGTGATCAGCCATTGTCCTGAAAATGTTGTAAGCTTTGAACCCATGTTTATGTAGCCCCAGTAGAATGTCAGCTCCAGAAAAGTCAAGTCTTCCTTCTTAGTTTCAGGGGTCAGTCAGAGACTTTCAGTCCCCACTATCAAGTTTCCAGATTCCCTGTGTGACTCAGATACCAAGAATGACAAAATCTCTGGGTGGGAATGGACCTCTTTAACAGATGTCTCCAAAGATACATTGTCTATTCAATGATCCAATGAGAACTGAAAACAAAAAGGGTATTTTAAAAAAAGTACATGCTCGTCTGTGGTGTTTATCAGAAGCTCCCCTAACACTACCTATGTGACCCTGGGTAACTTATCTGACCTCCCTGGGCCTCAGTTTCCACGTCTATAAAATGACAAGGTTGAACCACAGACTGTGTGAGGTCCCTTCTCCTAGATTATATCCTACTCAGAATCCAAAGGCAGAAAAAAGTCCCCCTTGATAGGGAGGTTCTCCAACATTCTTATTCACAGATTCATAGATGATATTGTTCTAATTGTGCTAAGCACATCAGAGCCTTTGCAGTGAAATCCATCTACTTAGGAAAAATAAAGTGGATGAAAAAAATGTGTATTTTCTAGACAAGTGGATGGATGAGCAAGCTGTTATGCTAATTCACCAAGAGTTCAATGAATGGAAAGAGAAAGACAGAGACAGAGACAGAGACAGAGAGAGAAAGACAGAGCAAATGGACCCACCCTTGAGTAATTGGAGGAGATTGGTTTGGATTGCATTTGGAAAATTCTAAGTACTTTGAGTGATTGTTAGCTGGTCACTGCTTCAAAAGTCCATCTTTTTAACTCTGATATTTTCCTGGTCATACAATCATAGATTTAGAGCAGATGGGACCCCACAGGCTGTCTTAATCCAATCCCCTCATTTTACAAATAAGGAAGCTAGGGACATCAAGTAACTTATCCAAGGAAGTGATTAAAAGAAGATGTAAACTCAGGTCCCTGGACTCCAAAGCCAATGATCATTCTACTGCCCCACCAGAAAGATGTTACATGATTACAAATTACACCGCACCATGATACAGTAGCATTTATACATTTGTACAACACTTTATATATTTATACAACACTTTAAGGTTTACAAAGTACTTTTTAAACATTATTTAATCCTCACAACAACCCTATTGCTATTATTACTCCCCATTTTACAGATGAGGAAACTGAGGCAGGAAGCAGTTAAGTAATTTGCTCACAGGTACGTGATGTCAGAGGCCAGATTTGAACTCAGATTTCCTGATCCAGGTTCAGGGCTCTATGTACTGTGCCTCTGAGCTGCCTGTGAAAGGTACCATGACAGGTTGCCAGGGAGACAAGGTAAAACCAAAAACTAATCCCTTTGCTCAAAGGATTCATATTTTTCTGAGAAAGTCAAAATTAGGAATGAGAAGCAACAACTAAAGTTCTACACTGTTTTAAGTTATGAGAAGAACCAGGGGCACTAAATAGTGCAGTGGATAGAGCCAAGGACCTGAGTTCAAATGTGACATTTACTAACTACGTGACCCTGGGCAAGTCACTTAATCCCAAAGGCCTCCCCCCAAGTTTTTTAAATTAAAAGAGAGAGAACAGGAGGAAGACCATAGGCATATTGTGCCAATCCTCTGTAAAGGGCTTATGGAAAGGCAAGGAAGAAGAGAAATCTCACCCAATGAGATGAAATAGAAAGACCAAATCAACTTCTATGAGCTAGTGCTCTTTCCTTAGGTATTCGTATTTAGATCAAATTTATCCTGAATATACCTCTACATCTGTGACTCCCCTGACAGACTCTAAACTTGTTGAGAGTAAGAATTGTTTCCTTTGTGTTTGCACCACCAGAGTCCAGCAGAATGCCTGGTCCATAGCAGACTCTTGAGAAATGTTGATTGATGGATTGCATGAGTGGAGATCCCTGCAAAGATCAGGTCACAGAGGCATCAGAGTTTCAGGGTCATCCTTCCTCCTTCCCCTTTCTTTCTTCTTCTGCGTTGTTTCCTCAGCACCTACTACACGCATCCAATATTCTCAAGCTCCTTTTCCTCTGTCTCATATCAAAACCTGCTCTTGAGAAAGGACAGGCTAAATGCCATTTGTTCTAAAAATGTAAATTCAACTCAAAAAAAAATTTATTAAGCACTTTGTGCCAGTTGCTGTGCTAGGCACCTGAAACATAAAGACAAAAACAAAGCAATCCTTCCTTTCAAGGAGCTAACATATTTCTGGATTATTTACATGAGATCATAGTTTCAGAGGGGGAAGGGACCTTGGAGGCCATTGAGCCTAGCCACACCACCACCCCCATTTTAAAAATGAGGAAACAGACCCAAGTGACGTCACTCAGATAGTCAGGGTCAGACATGGGATTTGAATTCAGCTCCTCAGTCTCTGGAGTCTATCCTGCCTGGAGGATATGTCCAACCAAGCCAGGAGGGGGAAACGGCCCCAGCTTTTCTATTCATTCATTCATTTATTTTCCTTGGACAAACACAAAGTCTTCCTTTTGTTCTTTATTCAGCATCATGCTGTCATTCCTCTGGTGATGGTGATTGATAAATGAGTCATAGTCAGGAAATGGCTTAAAGCAGAAACCTAGAGCTGGATCGCCAGTTTTGTGGGATTAGAAATGTCTTTCTCCATTGTCATCTTCCTTGAGCTTTAAATGGATTATTGACTCATCCATATACTGGGTAACAATGCATTCCAAGCACAGGATCAGCCAGCAGCCTTGGCTGGCCAAGAGGCTCTCTCTGTTTGGAAGGAAAAAGCATTATCTAGACCTGAGAAGAGAGGATGGGAAATAGGCAGACCCAGATGCTTAAAGGGGCCTCCAAAAAACTCTATTTTCATATAATACTCACCCACCTCAATAAGCAGTGAGGGAAGGGAATAAACACTCACTAAGCCCCTACTATGTGCCAGGCACTTTATAGATACCCTCATTTGATCTTCACACAACAATTGGTGCCATTATTATTTCAATTTTACAGTTGAGTAAGCTGAGGCAGACAGGTTAAGTGACTTGCTCAGGGTCACACAGCTAGGAAATGTCTGAGGCTGGATTTCAAACTCCACTCTTCCTGATTCTAGAATCAGGACTCTATCCACTGTGCCACCTAGTTATCTCATTTTAAAGGAGCAGAGGCAAAGGGGAGGATTGAACATACCCCACATTTCTAGACAAGAGACCTGGGTCTGAGGCCAAACTTTGACTTAAGGGCTGTGACCTTGGAAAAATTATATGCTCCCCATGCCACCATTTTCTCATCTGCCAAATGTAAATGATTATGCATGCTGAAGGGAGGGAGGGAAAGAAGGAGCACACTTTCCTCTCGATGGGCAGCGACCCATCCCACAGGATTGTCAACTCTGGTAACAAATGACCGAAGAGTCACAGAGGTTTTGCAGCCATTGTTAACTCCAAAAATGAGCTTGCACAGGTTAAAAGCAAAAAAGCTTTCTTTATTCCATTGGGGGAGAGAAATTAGACATGTTTCGGAACCTCCTAGAAGGGGGACCCAAGGTCATGGGATAAGCCTTGATTCATGTATTTGTAGCTAGACAAAGAGTCAAACGGTGAGGTTTAGCAACAGGGGCGAAGTACAACATCAACAGTGAGGCAAGGCTGTCTAGTGACAAAAAGTCCTTTCATGCAGGGCTTCCTGATTGGGCCTGTCAGTGCTGGCCCAAGCTCAGGGACCATCAGTTTTCTGATTTAGTTGCAGCAAAGTTCATCCAGAATGCAAAGGATTGTTGTAGTGCCAAGCTCATGGGCACAGCTTGCTTGCTGGGCCTTAGCTCTGGAAATCAAGGAGTCTAAAAAGAGAAAGGTGGTCTCGGATCCTGACAACTATAAGGTAGAAAGCCCTCTGCAAAGGGTAAAGCCTTTATTAGCATGAGGTGTTCATGGGTCTGACCATTTGGCATGATCATTCCCACCACTAGAGAACGGAAGAAGCACATTCACGCCGTAGGCAATAGAGAAGATGGAGAGTATCTATAATGCCATTATAAAAGCTCGTTATCACATAACTTCAGAAATGCCCAGATTCAAATCAGGTTCCTTGAACCGTAACTGTATATAAAGTGCTAATCGAACACAGTTGAGGAGGCAGATGTCAGTTAGCTCCGTGACTCCAGCCCTATCCCCCAGTTCCCTATGGGATGTTTAATTCAGTGACAGGCACAATTGCATGCTTAGGAAATAGGTCTTTGAGAGCTGAGCAAATGGAAGAGGATGAGAAGAGGAAAAAGAAGGAAATAAACAGTTATTAAGTACCTACAATGGGCCAAGCTCTGTGTTAAGTGCTTTAGAATTGTTTCTCCCAACAACTTAGGCAGGTACTTTATCCCCATCTTACAGATGATGAAACTGAGGCAGGTGGTGGTTAAGTGACTTACCACAGGTCACACAACTAGTAACCGTCTGTGGCTGAATTTGAACCCAGATCTTCCTGACTCTAGTCCCACCTCTCTATCTGCTGCCTCATCTATCTGTCTCTAGGGGGGACACATAAGAGTGTAATTCTGGACCTTTCCATGACACTTTCTTAAAAATAAAAAAAAAATGCCAGCCTGGGTCAGACCCATGATTTATGTGTGATGAAAGGGTGTGTTGGGGGAGGGTTCACTTGTTCTCCTTGACTTTAGCAGCAGTGAATGACACCCCAAATATCTCTGCTTTCCCTTAATAACCCATCATGGGGTCTACCATGCACTCAATCATCTATCTCAACCTTTTTTAAAATCTATTTATAGTTCCAGATGTCACCCTTGGGAATTAAAAAGTTCCATAAATTTCCTGCCCACCATGTAATGTAATATATCCTTTAATTGTCTAAAATCTAGCCATTCACAGGCGTTGGGGAGCTACCACATTTTTCTGATCTTTTCTGATCTAATGAATCATTAGTCCATGTTCACTTGATGGAATTAATCTTCTCACTCATTCCCCTGACCTCTCATTCCAGCCTCAGAGTGACTTCAGTGGGACCTTCATTTATCTAAACGTTAAGTGTTAGCCCTGGCAAAATTATGAAATGGCTTTTCTTCTCTCTTCTCTTCTTTCTGCACCTTTTCTCCTCTTCTTTGGAAACTCCATACACCAAGTCAATGCTGCCTTCTCTGCCCCTTATCAAAATCTGACCTAAGTAAGGAATCTCAAATTTTGCCTCTTCCTACAGTAGAGATGACTCCTTATGGCTTGATGTGTTGGCTCTATTCTACAAACATTTACTACCTATTTTATTTTAACAAAGGATAAGCCAAGTAAAAGGAATGAAACTCTGCTGGTGGAATCCGCATTCAAGGGAGGTAGTATTTAAGGGACAGAGGGGACCTGCTCATCTCATCCAGCACTCAGCACAGAGTAGGCACTTAATAAATGTTTGTTGTTTGACTGATTGATGTCATCCTACAACCACATCCCATGGAAAGCCACTTATTATGTCTATGCATTGAAGGAGAAGAAGTGACAGTTGTCTCTGATTGGGTTGTTTGTAGGAAGAAGATCTTGGGGTTTTAGTGGACTGCAAGCTCAATGTGTCAACAAGATGACTCCCTAGTCAAAAAAAACCAAAATGCTAATGCAATATTAGTTTGCATTAATAGAAGCAAAGGGTTTGGAACAGGGCAATTGATAGTACCACAAAACCATGCCCTGGTCAGACCATTTCTGGTCTTGTGTTCAAATAAGAATGCCGCATGTTAGGAATATGACATTATATGATGTGATATGATATCACTGATATGACATGACATGACACTGTATGACATGACATGACATGACACTGTATGACATGACATGACATGATATGGTTATTATATTATATGATATATGGTATGGTATGGCATAGCATGGCATGGTATGGTATGGTATGGTGTGATATGATGTGATGTGATATATGATATGATATGATATGATATGATATGATATGATATGATATGATACGATATGATATGATACTATATGATATGATATGATTTGATATGATGTTGAGGAGTGTCCAGAGGAGGGCAGCCCAAATGGTAAGAGAACCAGAAAATATGCCATACAGGGGATAAGTTGAAATGCTGAGCACATTTAGCCTGGAACAAAAGAAAACTTTTTTGGAGAGGGGTGAGGAGCAAAAGGACATAATAATTTTGAAGTAATTGGAAAGCTAAGGTGTTAAAGAGGCATTAAATTTGTTTTGTTCAGCCCTGAGGGCTTAACTAGAACATTCAATAAAAGTCACAGAGAAGCAAATTTCAATTGTATAAAAAAGGAAAACTTCCCAACAATCAGACCTGTTCAAAAGTAGAACAGGCAGCCTCACAGGATCTGAGTTCCCCTTTACTGGAGGTATTCAAGTAGACCACTGCCTGACCACTTGTCAGATATGTTATGAAGTGGATTTTTGTTTGATAGTGGACGAACTAAATAACCACTGAGTTCCTCTCTACCTCTCATATCTATGGTTTCATGAATGCAATCTGTCCATGGGTAGAATGCCAGGAGGGTGCTGGAACAAGGGCATTGGCACCTGGCAATATAGGAGTGGGGGAAGTAAAGGACAGTAGGGAGCCATCTCCAACAAAATTCTCCCTTCGATACCGAGTCCTGTGCATCAAGAGGTGAAGGGGGGATGTTATCTTTGTACCCTCCTAGCTTCTTAATAGACAATGAACCAAGTGGAGCATCCTAGGAAATCAGTTCTGAGCAGAAAGGCAGTGGGGCCTGGCTGGCTCCGGCCCTTTGTTGTCTGGGATCCCCATGCCTTTGGCATCGCTGATGTGGCCAGGTGGCTAGAGATCTTCCGATGGGAAATAATCTGTCCAGAAAGCAGCTGCCCACTCATCAGGGCCAAGGACCAAGTCAAAGACAAGCAAAGCTGCTGATTAGTGGACTTTTTCCTTTAAAACTAATCACCATAGAAGGACTTAACAGCTCACTCTCCTCTCCCCCAACACAAAGTGTGGGCCTGGCATGCATCACCAGGGATCTGTGGGGACTTATTTCAAAATTATCACAAGGCCTCTCAGTTCCTCTGGTTGTTGGAGATCACCCCTCAACTACCCTTTGGTTTCAGCACTTAGAAACTCCAGCAAGCCTCTGATGGGACTGGCTTAATATTTTCAACTGTCAGCACATCTGGGGCACATCTGCACACCACGTGTCAATTCAGCTCCCACAAGATAACGTATGTAAAGGGCTCTGCAAACCCTGAATCACTATATAAATGTCAGCTGGATGCCATCTTGTACATGAACAGTACCACTGTCACTCCTGAAGTAGAAAGCTTTCTGCAACCCACTTGTGGGGGATGGTGGGACATGGACCCTCCCTACTCCCCTCCCAACTTATGCTTATGTGGGAACAACTTCCCCCAAGCAAACAACTCCATGATTCCAAACCAATAACTGGAATTCCTAATCTCTCTTCTCCAAAGAGAGAGAGAGAGAGAGAGAGGGAGAGAGAGACAGAGGGAGGGAGGGAGGAAGAAAGGAAGGAAGGAAGAAAGGAAGAAAGGATGGAAGGAAGGAAGGAAGCAAGGAAGAAAGCAAGGAAGGAAGCAAGGAAGGAAGGAAGAAAAATATGGCATTCCCAATCTCTGGGCAAATGCTCAAAAGCCTTCAGCTAAAGGCAGTTAAGTGGTACAGTGGAGAGAACATTGGGCATGGATTGAGGAAGATAAAAATTCAAATTCAGCCTTACTAGTTGCGTGACCCCATCACTTAACCTAAGCTTGCCTCAGTTTCCTTGACTGTAAAATGAGAACAATAAAGCCATCTACCTCTCAGGACTGTTTTGAAGATAAATGAGATAATATTCCTAAAGTGCTTTGCCTGCACTTAGCTGGTGCTTAACAATTTCTTATTTCTTTTCTTTCCTGTGATCTCATATAACTATGACTCCTTTGAAGTTAGATGAGCCCAGATGTGGGGATGTTTCTGCAATTCCCTGATGCTGCCTTTGTGTTATGACAGGGAAGCCTCTGCCCCACTTTCCTACCAGGGCATCTCTTTATAGATAGCTGGGAAATTGCCCTAGATCTGTTTGACCAGAGATGAGTGGTCTATAGTAGAAGTCTCCAAATTTTTGTGATCACACACCCCATCAGTAAAAAAATTTTACTCACATGCTCCTAACACATGTGTATTTACTTATTTAAATATATGTACTTCTATACTAATAATTGTATACATTACAAAATTTACATATATGTACTTCTATACTAATAATTGTATACATTACAAAATTTACATAAAAGTAGAAATTTAAGAAGAATGAGATAAAATAGAATATCTTATCCTAGAATCAATTCACAACCATTGGAGTTTATTGAGAAAGGACAGTAAGATGGTAGGAAGATTACTTTGGGAACTGTGTAAAGAATAAATTGGAGAGGCAAGGAGACTAATTAGAACACTATTGAAATAGTCAAAGTGAGAGGTAGTGAGGTGTTCAGCTAAGAATTCTGGGTTGCTGTGTGTGTGGGTAGAAAGAAAGGGACAAATAGATATAAGAGCTGTGGTAGAGGGAGATATGAGATTTGGCAACTACTTGGATATATGAGGGATCAAAGAAGATACCAAGACTGAAAAATCTGGGTTACTAAAAGGATACAGGTATGCCCAACAGAAAGAAGCAAGTTTGGAAGAGGAGTAGATTTAGGGGGCAATGGTAAGGAGTTCCTTATTGACAATGTTGAATTTGAGATGCCTAAAGGCTCTTACTAGCTGTATGACCCTGGATAAATCACTTAACCCTGTTTGCCTCAGTTTCTGCACCTATAAAATGAGTTGGAGAAGGAAATGGCAAACCACTCCAGTCTCTTTGTCAAACCGCCCCCCTCATCACCCCCAATAGGGGTCACAAAGAGTTGGGCATGACTGAAAACAACTTTATTAACAACAACAACAACAAAGGGATATTCAGTTGGAGATGTCCAATAGTTGGTTGGTGGTGGAGGACTGGAGATGAGGAGAAAGACCAGGGCTGGACAGATACAGGTACAGATAAATATATTTTTAAGTCTAGATCCAGAAGTCATTTTTGTGAAAATTATCATTAAACCCATGGGAACTGATTGGGCCACCAAGCAAGAGAGTACACAGAGAGAAAAAGTCCCGGTTCAGAACCTTGAGAATATCCAACATTAGGAAGCATGACATCACTATAATTCAGCAAAGGAGACTGAGAAGGAACAGTCTGACTGGTAGGAGGACAACCAAGAGAGCAGTTTTAAGAAAACCCCCAAGGAAGGGCAAGGATCCAGGAGGAGAAGGTGATTAACAATGTCGAATGCTGCAAAGGATCTAGGAAAGATGAGGATTGAGAAAAATCCCTTTGATATGGCAATTAAAGGATTACTGAGAATTTGAAAAAAGAACAATTTCTGTTGTATGAGGGATCAAGGATAAGGAGGAGTCTGAGAACCTTAGAGACTCAAAGCATGGTGGTGACCTCCTTAAAAATAGGGAAGTTCGAAAAAAGAGGCGAGTTTGGGGGAGAAATGTAATGTAATCCCAGTCCATTCAAGCCACTCCAAAAAGGAAAAATGGGTATTGGGAGGTGGGAAGGTGGTATTATTCACCAGTCCCAGCCCCAGAAGTCAGAACCCAGAACCTGCTATCCAGGTGGACTAGGGAACAGGGTATGGAGCATGCTTGGGGGGGAGGGAAGGGCTGGATTTGTCTGCCCAGCTGTTTCAAGTGCCTGGCTTGGGTTAGGAGATATCCTTCCTGTACCAAGCGCACTCCCCGCCATTACAGCCATAGAAGGCTGACCCATGGAGCTGTGGGGGGGAAGGAGGGAATGTTGAAGGGGATTGTGTCCTAGTGATGGAGACCACCCCATGATTAGCTGGAGAGAGGCCTGATCTCTCACCCTTTGGGGTCAATACATTGTGCCCACTTAGGAGATCCCAGTATGAGAGCCCTGGACTTGGATTTGGGGTGGGGGGAGGGGTCTGTGTTCAAAGGCTGGTTTGACCAGTTACTTCCTGGGCATGAATTTAATTTCTGGGCCTCAGTTTCCTCAGAGTTGAACTGGATGGCCTTTAAAGTATCTGCCAGCTCTAAATCCCATGAGCCTAGGATGACTGCCAAAGCCAACGGGGTGACGGTTTCTCCTTCTCTTTTCCCATATTAACACAAGCTCCAAAACTTTACTAAACACTTTAGCCTGGACGCCATCTAGTGGCCGGACGAGAGTTCAGATGCTTTCTTCATCTGCATTCTTTTATTCTAAAAAATCTCTGTAGCCAATCAATTGATCGCAGATTTAGAGCTGGCAGAATCCCTAGAGGTCATGTAATCCAACCCTTTCATTTTATAAATAAGGAAACTGAGGCCCAGGAAGGTTCAGAGCTTACTTAACACAGGTAGGTGTTGCTGTTTGTTCTCAAAGAGGACCATGACATCAGGGAGGTGATGCCATGACATGCAAATAAATTGGATTTAAGTGAGGCAGGGCTGTGCAAAGTCACCAGCCTCACTTTATCCTCCAGAGGTATCTGGGTCTAGTGAAAAGATATAGATCAAGACAACTGGAGATGGACGCCAATGTAGTGGGAGAGCTTGGCCTTTTAAAACCAAGGTCTTTCCCAGGTCTCCGTTTGTCTGAGTGATTAAGACTAGGTAAGAAATGATGCAAAAAATGATTTATCTTACCTAGTTAAAAAAAATCAAGGATGGGAAGAACCTCAGGGTTTCTGGCCAAGACAAAAACAAGTACTATTTACACTCACTCTGAGCCATCAGAGCCCAAACAGCAGCCAAGTAAGGCTTGGTCTGGAACCTACTGTTGGCCAATAAATGAGAGCCAGAGTGATTTTGGATTTAAGGCAGGGTCCCTAAGAAAGGAATCTAGCCCAAGATAGCTTGCTAGGTTTCAGTGATCAAAAGTTATATTCCTTTGGGCAGAGCATTCTGCAAGTAAAGGTATGATTACCTATCTGGACAGAGGGAGAAAGAAGAGGGAAGGAGAGAGTATGAAGGGAAAGATGGAAGGAAGGAAGGAAGGAAGGAAGGAAGGAAGGAAGGAAGGAAGGAA
>CM053586.1:47512649-47556318 GCA_028646515.1 Pseudochirops corinnae
AACTTTTCAAACTGCTTCTTTCAATCACTTTTATCTTCCTTTGTCTGTTTTCCCACCTTGGTGGGACCCTCCCTTTATCTTTCCTTGCTGTCCCAGTTGGGGAAGTATTTGGTGAAGTGTGCCTCTCCACCAATGAGAGGGGAAACAGTTGGGGAGGGGTCTTGACTAAGTTAGGTTATAAATTCCAGCGCTATCTTTTGTAACTGGCCTCTTCTCCATGATGAGTCATGGGAAAGACCGCCCTCTTCTCCCGAGGAAGAGAATAAAGTCCTGTTCTTATCCTAAGAGATCTCTGTGTTTATTTCTTTTCACTAAATTAAGGATGAAGGATATTTTTCATCCGAACAGAAGGAAGGAAGGAAGGGAGGGAGGGAGGGAGGGAGGAAGGAAGGATGGAGCTGCAGAGCTGTGTTGCCCAACTGGAACTAGTCAGTTGGGTCCCAGTGAGGCAGCTCCTACTACTCATGGGTTGTTGTTTAGCCTTCATTCTTGAAGAGGACCACGACATCAGGGAGGTGAGACACAGGTGGTCCAGAGCAAAGTGAGGACTTTCAACCCTGGGATTCCAAGACTGTTCTTTCCATTAATACACCATGTTGTCTCCCATAGACATTTTTAGCTGTTCTAGAGATTTCTGGCATTCTTAAAGCACATTCGGCTCTCTCCCAATTTGATCTCTTCTGTTTCTGGGATTGGGAAGTGTCCTATCTAGGGAGAAGCTCTAGCTTTGTTTAATCCATATTCTAACCCTGCCCTGTTGACCTGGACCAAAAGTGTCAGATATGGGATCTTAAGAACCAGATATGCCTACAACACTTCTAAGCACTGCAGGACCAGATTGAAATGCAACTGCAGAATACCGAACAAAATTAATGAAGATACAATACAACAGATAACTTTACATTTTAAAACTAAGCAAATATGCAGTCTATAAGGATCTTTATGTATGGTTTAGGGGTCCAGTTTCTGTTTGCATTTGACACCACTGCCTTGGACAAAGCTATTCTACAGGATTGGGACCAGCTCCCCTGACTAAGAATGTTCTCTGATTCATATAAACTCAGAAGGAAAGAGGGAGAATTTAGAGTCAGAAGGCCTGGGTTCAAATTTTGGTTTTGATATGTATTCCTTTTGACTTTAGTATCTTCATGTATCAAATAAGGGAGTCTCTCAGTTAGAAGGGACCTGAGAGGCAGGTCACCCAGTTTAAATCTCTTCATTTTATGGATGAGAAGACTGAGACCCAAAGATGTGACCTAGCCCAAGGTCACATTTCCAGTTAAATGTGTTCTAACCCAGACCTTCAGAGGATGCCAAATCTGATGGCTTGTCCAAGTCTCCACTATTACTAACACCTCCTAGATAGCCACATCCTTGGGGTACTTTTTGTTGGACAGCACTTCCTTGCCTGTAACATTGGTGGGTGGTGATTAGACCCATCGCATTCCTTAGCTTGGTTTGGATCCAGCCAGAATCCTGGCTGGCATCCACTCTTGTTCCAGTACCACACAGCACTCTCCAAATTGCCTTGCTTGTTGGGGGTGGGGTGAGGGAGTGCGGCATAGATCATAGGATGTTTGGGTCTTTGTAGCTTCTGACCGAAAAGAGATCTCAGAAGACATCCCCACAATTTGGAAAAAAGGAGAGATGACTGAAGATCAAAACTGCTCCATGTACCTGGGCTCCCTGGTTTAATCGGCCTATTTAAATTCCCCTTCCCTCCCACCCCCCAGCAGCCCTCTTCATCTCTTTCTGCCGCCAGGGCTCTAGTCTTTTTCTCCCTTCCACCCAGGAGACACCCCTCCCCACCCCCAGCCCAGGGCTTCTTGTTCCTTTTCTCAAAAGCCCTAAAAATAAAGCTCTGAGAACACAGTTATTCTGGTCTTGCTGCTAAACTGAGCCCTGGGAAAGGAAGAAGTTCTCAAGTTTCCTGGCTGGGACCAGCAGAGAAAGCCAAGCAGGAAGGGGGAGGAGGCATTGGGTCCTCGCTTAGCCCAAGAAACAACCTGGATTTCTGATGCTGAGGAGATGGGGGAGGGAGAAGAGATCAGTTATGTCATGGTCTCAAATGAGGAATAGCCAAGTAAATGGATCCTGGAGATACATCACCTTGGCCAATATCAGCTGCCCCCAGCCTCTCTTGTCCTAGTCACCAACCCCTAACTGCAGAGGGTTTGGTCCCCAGAGTCCAGAAGTAGCATTAATCAGGAATATTACAGAGAACTCTCCCAAAGTATTTTCTTCTCTCCAGTTGCTACAAGCCTAAACCCAATCCTCAATGTACAAAATGACCTCTGGGGCACATTTCAACACAAGGGATGCTAATTCCATAAGCTCCGTGGGGATTCCAGTGAGGCAGCTCCTGGAAGGAGCAGCTCCCAGAGTTTGTGGGGAGACCTTGGGGCAGTAACTGACCTCATCATGACTCGGTGTCCTCTTACCATGAAGAAGTTACTGCCTCTTCCTGAACTCTTCCCTCAATCTCCAGGAGTCTCATTTCTCACCTGGCAGGGTCTAGCTTACAATGCAGTTCCATGGGGGTATCCAGAAGGGAAAGGGTGGAGCAGGAGAGAAGGCAGAGAACATGAGCTGAGGAGGAGAGGGACCAGATGGGAGGCAAGAGAAGCATCTGAGAAAGGGGTCCTGGGAAGAAAATGCCTTGGAAGGCAGAGAACAACTTCCAGAACTGAACCCTGCACACACTTCCCCAAATTATTTTCTTCTCTCCAGTTGCTACAAGCCTAAAACTAATCCTCAAGAAGATTGAACTGTTCCCCTTGACTCTCTGGGCTTAGTGCTAGCAAATTCTATATTCAGAGAAGTCCCTTGAGGAGACTTTCTCTAAGACACCCCAGTTAAGACCTGGGTAGCCATTCCCTGTAAGGAACAAGCCCTCAATGACCTACCTAACCCAACCCAACAGTGGATTGACATCAAGATGCTGTTTTCTGCAAGCAAGAGGAAACAATGCATCCATCAGCTATGTGGAATTTGGAAGGGAATGCTGGGTTTGTGGGGAATGCTTTGTATGACCATTGACTTCAGTATGAGGCCATTTGCCCTAGGGACACAGGTAGTTTAGACAAGAGTATGCCCTGGGTGTTGAGGATTGATATTTGTACTTCTCTTCTTCCCCCATCTCCTCAGTAAATATCCTTTTGTAAAAGCTAATTGATGTTAATTTGTTTGATGTTACTGGGGTCCTAACCATGTAGTCAGTCAATTATATTAAAGGAGATACTCACTATAACTGTCATTTGATATTGGGGAGAACACACCTAGATTAGGACTTGAGCCAATAACATTAGAAAAGTTTCCCAGCCCCTCAGAGATATCCTTAGAACCCTGAGGGGAACAGGGGAATCTGACTTGCCAGTGAGAGTGGGAGGAGGGGTGCAGGGGGATGGAGAAGGACCCTAGGGTCCATGACTAATCTGGTTGTGGAACCCAACTTGCCAAGGAGAGTAGGGGTTGGGATAAGGAATTCCAGGGTCTACAAAGGCTACACCTTTAAATCCTTTATAATTTTGACCTGAGTTATGTTTTCAGACTCACTGTACATTACTGCCCTTCCCTTTCTTCCTCTCACCTCACCTTCACACTGGCTTTACCCCTTGCCTAGAATCCAGACATTATCACCTCTACCTTAAAGAATCCCACTTGTCCTTGGAGGTATGGCTCAAGTGCCATCTTCCACAGGAAACTTTTCCTAATCTCCTCTCATGCTAGTGCCCTTGATGAGGCAGATAGAAGTGTTCCAGGCAGATGGGGCAAACGGGATGCAGGATGTGAGATATGAGGTAAAATGCAGGATGTGACCAGCCAGAAAAGTGCTCAAGAAGATTATGAATTAATGCCCCGCCTTGGACTTAACTGTATGCATTCACAAAACTGACATTCTAGAACAGCTTCCCTCCCCTCTCCTGTTCGCCTTGCTTATCTGTATGCAAACAAAGACACTTCAGACTACCTGATATTCCAGGCATTCCAGAGTCATACTTTTCTCCTCTCCTCCTCTCATGTTCCTCCTTCTCCCCATCCCATTGATCTGTGTATAGCTAAATGCTCTGTCTCCCATGGGGAGCAGGGCTCACGGGTGCTCTGGCCCCTAGCTCTGGTGCTCAAGGAACAGAGACCACTGGATGCGTCACCCCAGTAAATGCCTTTATTTAACCTGAAGGCGGTCTGAGCAAATTTAAGACACTGCCACCCATGCATCTACTCCACATTATTCTGGTGCCCCTCGACATTTTGGGGTGCCCCGATCACCCTCCCACCCAAACTACTTTGCATTTAGCTACCTTGTATTGTGTTTTATTTATTCTCTTTATATTATTCTGTACATACATATATATAGAACTTATTATGTATATCTTATGTATACACACACATACATACAAAGCCTCCCAAAAGTCTCTTGAAACTGTGTAAAGATTTTTGGGGCACACACACACACACACACACACACACACACATATACACACAGTCTAACTAGCTGGCAACAACCTCAAGCAAATCACTTAACTTCTCAGTCTTAACTTCCGCATCCGTACAAAAGAGAAAATAATGTGTTGTTATGAAGACTAAATAAAATAGTATGTGTTAAGTGCTTTATAAAACTTCAAGCTCTATATAAATATTAACTATTATGTTATTATTATATAATATAATATGTGACATATATTATTATATATAATTCTGCATTTAATATATTATAAAGCATATTATAATTATTATATTACACATACTTATTACTAGTTATGATAGGTCATTGCTAATCACATTACACATTACCATTACTAATATTCTTGTTATTATTAGCCTCCTTGAAGCTTCTCTGGGGGTTGCCCTCAGGGTCTCAGTGGGAAGGACTTTCCCCACATTTGTCCTCTTGCACAGCTGAAATGCCCTCCCCCTTGGAAGAGCACGGGACCATCAGCCAGAGCTGGGGCCAAGCTTCAGCTCCCAACACTTTAACTGGACATGTGATGGTAGACAGATCACTCAATTTCTCTCTTCTCCTCCCTGACGTTTAGTAATAATTAGCAGTAACACTAATTAGTAATAATACAGATAATAAGAACTAAAATTTATGTGTCACTTTAAGGTTTGTAAGGCTCAATTAGAATCACAGAATTCTAAAATTTGAGGGCTGAAGGGACCTCAGCAACCATTTAGTCTAACTCATATATGAAAGGAATGTAGCTACCTAAAAAATGGCCGTACAACCTCTACTCAAAGTGACTTCTGAGGTAGCTCACCATGCTCTGGGATGGCTTTAATTGTTAGGAAGGTTTCCCTGACCTCAGGCCTGAATTTGTCTTTTTGCACTTTTCACCCACAGCTGGATCCAGGCCAGTCGCTCCCCCCACATAATAACCCTTCAAATACTTCATCATTCCACCACCCTCTCAGCCCCTCCCCCCAATCTTCTCTTCTCCAGGTTAAATGTCCCCATTTCCCCCAACAAATCTTCATGTGCCCAGGACTAAAGACCCTCCACCATCCTCATTTCCCTCCCCTATACTTTCTCTACCTCATCAATGTCTTTAAACCCTGGTGCCCAGAACTGAACACAATGCTCCTAGATGAGGTCTAAAGAAGGCAGGGTGTAACGGACTGCCTCCCTAGTCTTGGAATCTGTGCCTCTTTTACTGCAACCCGGGCTAATCAAATTAGCGAGTTGGCTGCCACACCACACTGCTGATTCATGAGCTTGCAGTTCAGTGAAACCCCAAGATCTTTTTCAGGCCAACTGCAGTCTAACCACGCTTTTACTAATATCTGGTACTCATGAAGTTGGGGGGGGGTTGTACCCAAGTATATAACCTTACACTTATCCCTATTAAATTTAATCTTATTAAACTCAGGTCAATGCTCTAGCCTACCAAGATCTTTTCAGATTCTGATGGCCATATAATATGTGAACTATACCCCCCAGCTTTGTGTCATTTGCAAATCTTATGAGTGTCCCACTCCTTTCTCCAAGTCACTGCTTAAAAATATTAAAGAGCACAGAGCTAAGGATAGATTGTCTTTCCCCTAGAGACCTAAGCCTTCTTGACGTTGAACCATTAACAACTACTCTAGTAGAGTCCAGCCATTCTGCCAATACAGAAACCATCTCGATGTGTTATCATCTAGTCAGCATCATCTGTCTATCTTCTCCACAAGAATAATATGATGTATTTTGTCAAAAACTTTACTGAAATCCAGATAAATTGTATTGAAAGACTTTCTCTCAGCTACCATTTTAGTAGCTCTGTTGAGAAAAGGAAACAGCACTAGTCTAGCATGGTTTGTTCCCCCACGATGGCTCTTTGTGTTCTAGTGAACAAGACCCTCTTCCACCCCACCTGACTTCAGACAGAAGCCTGTAAAGCAGGCAAGGTGTCTCTATTTGGAAATGAAGAAATTGAGATTTAGGAAAGTTATAGGCAGAATAGGGTTACTGACCAATGAGGGCTCAGTCCTTAAGCTATGTCCCAGCCTGATTTCAGTCCTTAGAGCATCCTCCACCTGCTTCTAATCCAAACACATAGAAACTTTGGTGAGTCTACTTCTGACCATGAGTGGCTGAGAAGTTGGTATGGGATGATGACAGAAAAATATTTTCATTGGCTTTAGAGCAAGGAAAATTTATGACTCAAGAGGTTCAGAGCCATAACTGAGTATGAATACAAAGGGATTGCCCATCCATCTCTCTACCTTGGTGACTTTGAGTGAGAAAGGGCTACCCTGATTGCTGTCCCTCGTGCATAAGTATATGACATCTCTTTTTCTTTTTGTTCTTTCCTGATTGTAGGTGAATGAGTATTCCAAGAGAAGAGCACCAGATAGATGTATACATTTGGGAAATCCTAATTGGAACCAGCAAACAAAGATGGTGGCAGTATCTGCCACAGCCATAGTGGCTAACGAGAGGGAACCCCTAAAGACAGATGTGGAAAGACAGTCACCTGAAGATGGTGGCAACTTCAAGGATTGGGATCCCTTGTGATGTATAAAATCCCAGAAAGGAAATGTTCTAGAAAGGGAATGATCCTCAGAGTCCAACAGAAAACTACACCAAGGGGGAACTTTATGAGTACTCTATGAAAGGAGAAAATGACTTCTAGGACCAATAGTTGGGATGTGCCCATTAGCTTCAGGTGATCTTTATACATATGTTTCACTCACCATTGTACTTTAATTTTGATCCTGTTCTACGGAGGGACTTTGTGCAAGAAGACAGTGTGCACCTAGTTTAGGGGGAATGTCTTGTAACAACTGTTGGGGCTTGTGCCTTCTTGAGAAATCCTGCTTCTGAAAGCTAATGGAATTTAACTGGTTAATTCACAATGAAGAGCACACAAGTGGGAGCTCAGAAGCCCAGTCCCTCAGGGTTACCCCATAGAACTCTGAAGAGTGAAGTAATAATCTGCCTATGGAGACCCCAACTCGTGGACTTGAGTAACCAGTTAGGAGAGTGACCTCAGAGAGAATGAAAAGACATCATTTGCCTGAGGTCACTTGGGTTTTCTGTATCCCCTTACAGTACTAAGCATACAGCTGGAACTCAATAAATACTTTTTGATTGATGAATTCATTGACCATTGTCTTCAAACGGGCAGGCTGTCCCAGTCGGTTCTCAATATCTTGGGCTCCAAAAGCTGCCATTTGAGATTGTGTCAATAGAGGGAGCTCCAGGACAAGGGCTGAGTATACCGAGTTATTGACCTATCTTGAACCTATTCTCATTCAGAAATAAATGGAACCATTTTTTTTTCTGGTGCAGAATTTCCTCCCCTGAAATCCGTTCATTGGCTTTGTTTTTTGTTTAATATTTTGATAACTATGTGTAAATAGGGTTGGTTTTCTAGCAATCCTATGCATTTTATTTTATGCATTTAAAAACATCATTCTGAGAGGGGATCCTTAGGTTTCCCCAGACTTCCCAACACGTCCATGACATAAAAAATATTAAGAACTCTTGCTGGATCTGGTCCCTGTTGTGACTGGTTTGGGGCAAATTCTTAGAATTTTAGACCAGTCTAGCCCTTTCATTTAACTAAGACTGCTTTTTGGATTCATCCATCCCACTCCCTCCTTTGCTGGAATTCTGGCTCTGGCAGAGGAGGGGGGAGGATCAGCAGTGGGTTAATGGTGGGCACCTGTAATAAGTGAACTACAGCTTATTTGGTATCTCCTCATCCCACCATTTCTCTGATGCCTGCATCTTCAAAACAGAAATTTCCTAGGAGAAGGAGCAGGGTTAGTTAGGATGAATGGATGGGGAACCTCTCTATGAGGTGTCCCTTTTCCAAGGTCTTTATGGCAGATAATTCACAGGTGGTATTTTCAGGGTAGAGTGGCACCCTCGTGGAGGAAGAGAAAGAATGAACACCGGGCCCCCATGATTCCTTGTGCCTGCTGTGGGAAAGAGAGAGAGAGAAAGAAAAAAAGAGAGAGAGACAGAGACAGACAGAGACAGACAGAGAGACAGAGGGAGGGAAAGAGAGAGAGAGGAAGAGAGAGAGAAAGAGAAAGAGAGAGAAAGAGAGAGAGAGAGCGCTCAGCCCTAAGGCAGGTGCTATCAGCACTTCCCATTTTATAGAGTAAGAAACGGAGGCTGGGAGAAGATAAATGACCTGCCTTTCAAAGGCAGGATTTGAGCTCAGGTCTTTCTGATTCCTATCCTAGTACTCCACTGTTCTGTGCTGTTTCTCTAAAGTCAGAGGGGTTTTTTTGTTGTTGTTGTAGTTTAGTTGTTTTCAGTCGTGTCCAACTCTTCATGACCCCATTTGGGATTTTCTTGGCACAGATGCTGGAGTGGTTTTGCCATTTCCTTCTCCAGCTTATTTTACAGATGAGGAAACTGAGGCAAACAGGGTCAAGTGACTTGCTCAGGGTCACACAGCTAGGAAGTATCTGAGGCCAGATTCAAATTCTGGAAAACAAGTCTTCCTGATTCCAGCCGGGGTGGCACTCTATCCACTGTAACACCTAGCTGCCCTGCTCTCTATTGCCCCTTCTCTCCATCTTGACCCTACCTCTCGTAGGATTCCTGTGGTTGTATTTGCTAGAATTCAGCCTACCCTTCTCTCCCCTTTATGCTACCCAATTCAGAGGCAGCAGGTGGTGCAGTAGATAGAGCATCAGGCGTAGAATCAGGAGGAATCAAGTTCAGATTGGCTTCTATGTTTCCTGGCTGTTTGACCCTGGGCAATTCACTTAACATGCCAGCCTCAGTTTCCTCGAATGTACAATGGGGATAAAAATAGGACCTACTTCCCAGACTTGTGACAACCAAATGAAATAACTGTAAAGCACCTGGCATACAATATAGACACCACGTAATCCTCCCCTCCACCGTGAAGACCAGAACTGTGGACACTGTCACCTTTATGTTATAATGAAATGGGGAGTCCCAGCTTCACCTCTGCCACAGGTTTGTGCAGAAGCCTTGGGGAAGTCTCTCCACCTAAGCAGTCCTCAGCTTGCCGAGTTATTATATGGGCACATCAGACTAGGTGATTATCTTTTATTTGATTACCTTCCAGTTCTAGGATTCTACAAGTCTGATTAACTGTAATGTTAATGAAATGTGAAAGATCTTCCCTGGGCTATATGTGTTCAGTCACGGATGTCTTACTGCTCTGAGCTCTGGCCCAGCTGTGACATATCCTTAGTCATATAGAGCCTACTGGGGGAGGAACTTGCCTAAAGGGAAGCTTGTTTAGGGGAGGCTTGCTTTTGGGGAGGCTTTCACACCTCTTGGTACTTAGTCAATTAGGCATCCAGTCACTGAGGGCTGTGATGCCTTCTGGCTCTGAGCCTACTAGTTGAAAACCATATATGCTGGGAGATTGGTATTTTACTTTGCAGATTCACTTATGAGAAGGACCTTTTGATTCCTTGGATGGGACTTTGAGTAGCCATTTGTTAAGAGCCCCACCCCACCTACTCAGAGGTTTGTGTTCTCCTGATCCGTGGCATATGTACTTGGTTGTATTACTTCGTTCAAACAGTAGGAGCCCTGTCCATTGAATCTCTGAGCTAATTTCTCTGCTTGTATTTCCTACTTACCTGTAATTAAAGAATGATTGTTGACCCCTTTAAAAGTTGTCTTTCCTTTAGCAAAGCAGATCAAAGAACCTGTGCTAGGAGCCCACCCTGTGTACTAGGGTGCTTGCTGTTACATTAACCCATAGCAAGCAAGCCAGATATCTGATAAGCTTAGTAGACACTTGCCTGAGACTCAAAAAACTGACTGACTTTTGCCCGAGGTCACACAGCTCGTGAATGTCAGAGTGATTTGAACCCAAAACTTTCTGAATCCAGGTCCTGTACTCTATGTCACCCATCTCAGAATTATAACTCACTTATAAAAGACTGTCTTCAGGTTGACAGAGTATTTGCCTCACAATTGACCTCTCCAGAAAGTCTAGAGGGTTAGGTGAGTGTTGCGTGTCCTTGCAGAGTTTTTTGGGGTTTGGGAGGTGTTTGAGAATGCCACACAAATGCCCTTCATTGCCTGAGCAGAACTTATTTCTAAAGCTCTGATCTTGAAGCTATCAGTTGGTTTAATGGGACCCATTCAACCTCTACATTGCCAAGTAGGGCTGCCCAGGCAGTGGCTCTGCCTGGAGAATTTCTCTTCATCCCACACATTTTTGCCCACTTGGGGCAACAGGGTGGGAGGTAGGAGGGTGGATTTAGCTTGTGTCTCCTTCCATTTGTGGCTTCCCAATCTGATGCTTTAGCTCTCTTTTCCCTTCCGAGACACGAACAAAATAAACTCTACAGCTCAGAAAAACAATCCATCATTTTGTCAAAACATTTCCATGACAAAAAAATTTCCCTTCCAATCTTCTCTCTGGCCATTTTGCTTCAGTCTCATTTGCATGAGAAAAAAACTGTCAGAGAGATGAGTAACATGGGAGGGCGGGAGAAAGAAAGCTGAAACTAGATCTGTTCTGCCTAATGTCTCTGCCTGTTTAACTTGGTAGTGCTGGGAGCCTGATACAGATACAGACACAAAGTTGGAGGGAAGCTTAGAGTTATCTTCTAATCCAACCCTTTCACTTTACAGATGAGGACACTGAGGCCCAGAGAGGGGAGACAATTTGCCTGAGGTCACACAAGTATTTTACAGCAGAACTAGGATCGGCGCTTGGGACCCAGTTGCTTACCCAATTGTAGATCATTTGTGCCTGTGTTCAGTGCATAGCCCCCTCCCCCCCCCCAAAAAAGAAAGAAACTACTGGATAAGGCATCTAGTTATGCCTGGGTCTCTTCCCTATATGGTTTATATCAGCCCATCCCCAGCAGTGTTGGTCCTGGCATAACTCACCATCACATGCAAATTGTTACTAAGCTTCTAGTAAACAAAGAGACAAGAGTCCTAGGGAAAGGGAAATAACCCAAGAGAAAACTTGAAAAAATAAACCCAATGGAAAAGTGACAAGAGTCAATGGGCCAGGGAAGTTCAGAGTGAGTGCCATGACCTCATGGCCTGAAGTCCTCCAAATGTTCCTTTAAAAAGAGTCAGTTGGGAAGGGAGCCTTTGAGAAGAATATTTCCACCAAGGCTTCCAGAACTGGGACAATTTCTGATTGGCTTCATAGCCAGTGGCAATGATTGGTTAGACTTCAGGTTTCAGAATTTGGAAGAGAAAAGACCAAGACAAGTCAGGTAGGGCCAAATCACAGATATGCTTGTCGTCCAGCCACTTTGGGCACTAGATTTATGGCTGTCAGCTGGCATCCTGGAGAAGTTAACTCCTGGGATGTTTGCCTAGTATACCTTTTAAGTACTGGATGAGCACAGATGAATAGACTCGTGGGCCAGGTCCTGGAGCCCAGCTGTTCATCCACACAGCTGCAACTGTGAGAATAAGCGAGAGCTTCAACAGCTCTCTATTGGCCTAGTGTGGACAACTTTCCTTGAGTTACCTGGTGTAACTTCCTGAGAAAATCCTTCCTTTATTACTATGTTGATGGACTAATGAATTTATAGAAAGGTACTGACAGCCTAACATTCCCCTTTCCTTTCCTATACAAAAGGAGGTTTGTCTGGGAGAACAGAAGATTTGGTTTGGGGTGGGGATGTAGTAACTATTTTCAAGTATGTGAAAGGCTGATGGCTGAACAGAAAGAGAGAGAAGACTTATTCTGCTTGGTCCCAAAGGATCAAACTAGGAAATGGGTGGAAAATACAAAGATGGAGATTTAGGCTTGATGTCCAGCAAAAATTCCAAACAGATATTCAAATTGGAATGGGCTGCCTAGAAAGGGAGTGAGATGATCATTTGTCAGGTAGGTATGGTATAATGGGTACTCATTTAGGAGTTTGGGTTGGGCTAAGTAGAGGCTGAACTTGTGGGGTTCTGAGTACAGCAGAAGACTCACAACCTTATGTAACAGGTGGTTGGTAATCGAAGAGGTGACTTGCTTGGGTCATGAGTGATAGGAATGACATTTGTAACTTATATAGCCTTAATTTTAGCATATCTCTGCTAATCTAATGAAACTTGTTCAACCATGACAACATCTGGATCTGGAAGTAACAGGAGTGGTTGGTAAATGGGGGTTGAGTCATGAAGGAAATATAACTATTGATAGATATTCCTAGACATAGAACCTAGATCATAACAGAATGGGGAAAGGGAGTGGAACAATTGAGGGCCACCTGTCCCACAAGCTTGGCTACTACTGACAGAGTAAACTTGTTACATGTCATTTAACAGTAAAATAGAAATTCCCTCCTGACTCCCTTACTGAGACACTAAGTCACTTTAACCTCTATGTGCCTCAGTTTCCCCACCTGCAAAACTAGGGGGTTAGACTTGGTGACCTCTGAGGTCCTTTCTATCCTTAAATCTATGAAGCAAGTTAGAGACCTCCTGACTTCTCTGAAATACCACTGTAGCCCTGAAGCCAGCCTCTAACAGATGAATGGTCTCCTGCCATTGGGTTCTTCTTGTGTGATCAGAGATGTGCAGAAATTTACCTTTCCTTTAATGGAGAAAATGTTCTGGAGAAATAATTTGTGGAATCAATCAATCGACCAGCCTTTATCAAACACTTATTCTATGCCAGTACTGGAGATACAAAGATAAAAGTGAAATCCTCCCTTCCCCCAAGAAGATTACATTCTATCAAAACATAGATAGATATAATTCCATAATAAAAGCTAAAAATATATATATATATGTAGAGTGCCTTTAGTTTTGCAAAATGTTTTTCCAAATATACATTCTTATGTTGTTACATATACATATATAAACATATATAATATAATGGAGATAAATCTTTCAATTTGTTTTTTTCCAATAGTACATATATATGAGCATGCATGCATATATACATGTGTATATACAAATACACACACATAAACACATGTGGACACAAATATACACACATAAAACATATATACACATGTGGATACATATGTAGATAGATTCATTTAATATTCATCATAATCCTGGGAAGTAGGTGCTATTATTATCTCCATTTTACAGATAAGAAAACCAAGGCAGGCAGAAGTTAAGTTCCTTGTCCAGGACCATTCATCTCACAAGTGTATGAAGCAGGATTGAGATTCAGGTTTTACAGATTCCCAGTCAAGCAACCTTTCCCACTGCATCATTTAGCTGTACATACATAAAACATATAAACCCAAAGGGTAATTTTTAGGAGGTACAACCTAGCAGCTCAGCAGATCAGGAAAGACTTTCTATAGGATATGGTGTAACCTGAGCTTTGCAGAAAAGTGGAGATTCTAAAAGGTCATTGAGGAGAAAGAAGGCACTCCAGGCATGAGTGATGGCCTGCGTGAAGGCATTGAGATTGAAGATAGAAAGTTTTGTTTTAAGAATGGTGAAACGGGCAGTTTGGCTGGACCACAAAGGGATTGAAAAGGATTTATGTGTATAGTAAGGATAGAAAGGTAGGTCTGAATCCTACACACACACACACACACACACGCACACACACACACACACACACACACACATACACACATATACCCATAAAGAGTTGTATATGACCATAGAGAAAATAGAAAAAAACACTTAAAATTATTGAAAAAGGGAGTTTGTTGAAAGAATAGATGTTCTAAACTCTTTGAAAAGCATCAAAGAACTAAACAAAAATGTGAATGACTCAGACCTGTGCTTTAGGAAATTCACTTTGGCACCTCGGTGGAAGATGGATCACAAGGATTTATTAAGCACTATGTGAAAGATGTTGTGCAAGGCCTATAACCAAGGGCATCCATTGCATCCCGGTCTGTCATCAGTCCTCTTGATTTTTTTCTTGCCACTGGAAGAGAGAGAGTGAGGTTGGTGACTTCATACAACTCTGCCTCACTTAAATCCAGTTGATGAACAAGTCAAGATGTCACCCAATGATGTTGCTGGTCCTCTTCAAATACAAAGATCAAACAACAATGGCTAGTTCTAGGGACTTATTCTATACTTGGAAACACCCTGATACTTCCTACCCCAAATACTTTCCCGGTTGAACACTGGTATTAATGTAAACCCCACATTCCCCCAAAGATCAAATGAGATAATATTTGTAAAGTACTTGACACAATGCCTGGTATAAAGTAGGCACTTACTAAGTGCTTGCTACCACCTCATCTCCTTCCCTTCCCCAAGGAAAATTTTATGAGGAGGCCATGCTCTAGTACAGAGGTATCAAACTGGCATCTGAAAAAACACAGCAGGACTACAGAGTATAGACCAAACCAGATTAAACTGTAATTGGGAAATGTCTAACAAAATAAGTAAAAATACAGAGTGACATAGATGATGTGAATTTGTGGTTTTCTAAGCAAATGTAGAGTCCACTGGGATCCATTTCTATTGAGTTTGACACCACTGCCAGTATATGGTCCACAGCAGTGGTTTTTCTTCTTTCTACTCCTTCTATTGAGTCCCAAATACTAGGAGAGCCACTTGGATAATGACTACTGTGTGCTGGAAGGAGCTCAGCAGTCAATAGGTGTAGGTTCTAATCTCAGTTATGCCAATAATTAGTTATACAAATGATTCCACCTTTCTTTGTCTTTGTTTTCTTTTCTGGCAAAACAGAGCCAATGAGGCGAACCCTTCCTACCTAACAGGATTATTGGAAGAATCAAATGAAATAATACTTCCCTCCCCCTCTCCCTCTTGTGGCCTGTTGAATTCTTCCTGTTCTTTAAAACCCAACTTAAGTTTTCACTTCTTCCATGAAACCATCCCCAATTCAGTAGGTAATGATTTTCTCCCTCTTGGGCCTCATATAATACATTATTTTTTTCCACCTAAATGCACTTCTCATATAATATTTCATATTATGTAACCAGGAAGACCAGAGTCCACATCTCACTTCTGACATCTGCTAGCTGTGTAACCCTGGCAAGTCACTTTGGACTTTCAGTTTTCTTAACTGTAAAGTGAGGGGGTTGGGCTCTCCTAGCTCTAAATCTTTGATTCTATGTCTGTGTCTTACATTCCTCTGATACTATGAACTCAGTAAGGAGGGGACTTAGTTAACTTGGTTAACCTTGACCCCTTCCTTTGCATGGGGTACTCTGTAGCCAGCAGGTGCTTAATCCAAGTTTGTTGAAAGAATAGATGTTCTAAAAACTTTGAAAAGCATCAAAGAACTAAACAAAAACATGAATGACTCTCATTATCACCATTATTACTAACATTCCTTCACCAATACCTTCAAGACTCCCAAAGCCTCCATCCACCGAACCCTCAGCTAGCTCAAAGGAAGATTTTTGTGGTCAGTGCAGTCAGGAATCCCATTAAGATGGGAGTCAGCCTAGCCTCTAGGGAAAGGCAATGAACAGCTTCCTCTCAGCTCATCTGGTAGCCCACACATGTGAAGGAACACTATGAGCTCCCAGGTGGTCTCAATTTCCTGGATTATATTTTTTTTGGCAGCCTGAGCAGACGTGACCGATTCTCCTTGCATCCACTAATACCGCACCCCCCTCCACCCCAGTGCCAAATGTCCCACAGTCCCAGAAGGCTAAAGGCAAAAAGCATGTTGTGATAGCCAAGTACACAAAACCAGACCTCCTGGCAAGAACCTCTAAATTGAGAAGGGCAGGTTTCTAAGACAGCCTTAATGGTTCCCTCCCTCCCCTGCCAGGACTGGCCAGGCTGCTGTGTAGAGATTGGTACTTATCAGTCCCCTCACCCTCTCCTCTGAAAGTCTAGGGAAGACCGTGGGAGGGGGGAATGGAATTTAGATACTAACAGGATATGATGCTAACCCAGCTAGTTAGACTGGTCAAGTCATTGTGAAAATTAGTCAAGACTAGTTGGAAGCATATGGACCCAACTGCAACCAAGTGAATAAAATTGATTTGATTGATCTTTTTCTTATATAAGGTTTTTATTTCTTTTACTGACTTTTAATTCGTAATGTAGAATCTGCATGTTTGGAAATGTCCCAAGAACTTATTCCAGAACCAGCATAAGTTGTTATTGTTCAGTCATATCTAACTCTTTGGGCCTATTTGGGGTTTTCTTGGCAAAGATATTGGAACAATTTGCCATTTCCTTTTTTTCAGCTCATTTTTACAGATAAGGAAACTGAGGCAAACAGGGTTAAATGATTTCTCCAGGGTCACACAGCTAGAAAGTGTCTGAGGTCACATTTGAACGCAGGAAGGTGTCTATCTGACTCCAGGTGTGGGACTCTGTGCACTATGGCGCCACCTAGCGGCCCTTAAGACCTGCTTAAGACCCACATGCTAAACAGGTGAAGTTTACTTTGGTGTCCTCCCTTCTTTACCTGTCCTCTTCTGTGCCTCCCTTTTCCCTCATCCAAAGTACCCACCCACCCACTGAGGACCTTAACCTGGGTATGCTAGTAAATATTTAACAACTAACTCTCTATGGGGGGTAAAATACAACTTCAAGTTTAATACCCGTTCTTAACATTTTCTCCCCTACTTTTTAAAGTCAAGACCTAGTTTGTAAGGTTTTCTGATTTCTGAGATGTGGATGCTCACACAGAACATTTAATCATCTTTCACAAGACTTTTCAAACTGGATCCAGCAGGTTCCTAAGTCACCCCAAGGGGTCCAAACCTCTTCTTCCATCACCCCCACATTCAAACTTACCTCTTCTCTAACTCTTCCCTCCTGAGCCCTGTTAAAGGATGAGGCTGTTAAAGGCTAACAGAGCATGCTAATTTATGTTAAATAGTCAGTAATGGCAGGTTGTGCCATCCTTTCCTGGTAAGGGAAGGATTTATTTGCCTAGTGAGGACAGTGTCTTAACCTAAAGGAGTAGGAATTTCAGCACTGTCAGGTCAGAGAGAGACATATGGGGGCACTTGGGCATCTCTGCCTTGCCCTACACAGCACACTGTTATAACCAGAAAAAAAACAGAGTTGGAAGGGAACCTTATAGGTCATCCAAAAACAGGGATGTGCCATGGAGCCCTTTGGCAGTCTGGGGAAGAAGCCTATTGACTCCTCAGAATAATACCTTTAAATAACTGAAGAAAATTTCCAGCAGAGGTTAATGAAAAGGCAGTTTTTCCTCATCCAAGAAAGATCCTCTGAAATCTTTGAACCATAGACTGAGAACCTCTGATCCAATCCAGTCAGACCATTTTATGGATGAAGAAACTGAGGCCTGGAGAAGAGAAATAATTTTCCTGTGGTCATTTATGTATTGAGTTAGTAGCAAAATCAGAACTAGCATCCAAGTCTCCTTAATGCTGATTATGTGATCTTTCCACTAAATCAGAATACCTCTTGTTAAATGATTTGTTATTAGTTCATTTCCATCATAAGAATGTCTACCATGGTAGGGGTAGGGGTGAGAGGAAATTAAGAATAGTAAATAGAGAATGGAGAATACAGGGGAAGGTTGGGGGTTAGGGGAAGGGGCTAAGGTTGGAGGAGGAGGTAAGGGTTTATCTAGACAAGAAGAACCAATCCACAAGCATCTCAGGCAGTGGCCGGTGCTGATTGGCTAGCTTCCCTATGACCTCATAGTCACCTAACAATGAAGAATTCTAAAGAGACAGCAAAGAAATGGGTTTGGTAAAGAGTAGAGCCAGAAGAACATTCAAGGGGTAAGAGAGGAGGAAAGACATTCAAGGGAAAGGGGTGTAGCCTTGGCAGGGGCCATGAAGACTCAGGAGGAGGAAGGGGGCCAAGGAAACATTCACCATAACCAATAGGCTACGCAATTTGAGGAGGAGCTCATGTCTGACCAATGAACTGAGGAGAGTAGGGTCCAGTACCAGGGACAGCGGAAGAGTCAGAAAGAAGAGGCGTGTGAAAAATCTGAAAAATCTGCAGTCGAAAAGGAAGAAGGGAGCTTAGACCATGCCCCTAGGTCATTCCAGCAGGTAGTGACACCTTTAGCCATAAGTCTGTCACGTATATTCACTGCTCCTGGCCTGCCAGCCAAGGCCATAGCATCTCATCGTCCTGGATTGGCTCTAGAGTTCATAGTCATGTATACTGAATCTAGAAATGGGTGGTGGGGCATTAAGGATGGACTAACTCTCTCTTCAGTGTTTGGGATACCTAGTTCATTTCTTATGGGGGAATGAGGCACTGAAGTAGGTTTCTAAGAGGTTTCTCTGAAAATCTTTGAGACCAAGAAAGATACCACAACTCTGTCCCCCAGCAACAACTCTCCCTAGATCCTCCATCCAGCTGAACCGGTTTAGTGTACACCTTTCTAGAAACAGGAGAAATAGACCAATTGGCCACTTAGGTTCTTTCCACTCATACGAACTCACCATGTTAGATTATCTATGACATAAGCTTCCCTCTGTGGACAAAGATCATTGAGAGTAGACTGTAAGGATAGACCAGGGTGGCATTAATCCACTTGGAGAAGCCGTCTGCCATTTGAATGGGGGGGGGGGTAAGGGATAGCAACAATATTAAGTTTTCCTCACTCCCCCCACCAGAAGTCACTGATTCTTCTTATATTTTCCTTGACCTCAGAGGATATAAGGGAGAATTGGGCTGAACACCAACTTCTTGCCCCCTGCCTCTCCTAAGTCTGGAACGGTAAATGACCACCCCACACACCCTGGCCCCAGCAGTGGGTGAGAGCGGCATTGTATAGAGCAAAGAGATTTGAGCTTGGGGGTTCAGGAGACCTGGGCTCCAGTCCTGACTATACCTCAGTTTCCTAAACTCCCTGGGCCTCACTGGATGATTGCCAAGATTCCTTCCAGCTCTAACACTGCTACTCAATGACACATTGATATATATATAAAAAGGCAGGGAAGAGACTGGGATTTGATTGGCACAGAGACCTCTGGAGTGAGGAAATTCCCTCTACAAGGGCAGGTTGGCACCTTCTATGCCACTTAGAGTCTTGGGACCCTGAAAGCAATTTGTCCAAGATTCCTCAGCCATTAAATGTGAGAGGTAGAGGCTTGAACCCGGGTTTTCCTGGCTTTGAAACTGGGGCTCTATCTACTATGCTCCTCTGTCTTTCATCCAAAAAAAAAAGAGACACTTGCTAGTAGTGTGGCACTTCTCTCTTTATCCTCACACCCCCATACCCTGCAACCTGCATATGTATGTGTGTATATGTGTGTGTGTGTGTTTTTCAGTAGGACTAAATGCATTTACATAGTGTTTTAATTGTTCTCTTTCTTCCTTCCAAGGCTTATTCTCATGCCCATGTTGACCACTCCTCACCCACAGGTCCCGTCGCCATAGCCGTCTCAATACCACACATCAGCCCACTGTGCTCAGTGGCTGGGGTGCCCCTCCAGGCAGAGACTGGAGCCACAGGGCTATGTGTGGCTGCCCATACCACTGTGAGCCACCAGAGGAGCGAACAAGCTCAAGGCCAGTCCACAGCATCGTCATCAAGTGGTGGGGGGAGGCTGGTGAATGAGTCGGAATCGGGGAGGCTTGGTGGAAACCAGACTAGAGAAGTCCTTGTCAGAGCTCTCTTCTTCCCACCTCACCATCCCCTGACCCCCTACCCTACAGGGGAAGATGGGGAAAGAGCAGTGGGCCAATGTGGGTACTGAACAAAAGCACTGTCTGGAGACCAAGGCCAGAACCCTTCAGTGGCTGAAGGCCTGGGAAATCTGAGCAGCTGCGGGGTGGAAGGGAGGCTGGGAATCTCCATCAGAGTTTCTTCCTATAGACTGTCAGCTCCTAGAGGGCAGGGACTATTTAATTTATTTTTTTGTATTTTTATCTTTAGCACAGTGTACTGGGTACTTGACAAAGCTTACTGATTAATTCCTTAATGGAATTAGGAATTAGCAAATCCAACTTCCTACTAGTCCTTGACCCAAAATTCTGACATAAAAGAACCAAAGAATCATAGGTTTAGAGTTGGAAGGTCGAGTCCAACTCCCTCATTTCACAGATGAAGAAGTTTCTTTAGGCCCATAGAGGTTGAGTGATTCTCCTGTGGTCACACAGCTAGTAAGTATCTCAGGCAGGTGTCCATGAGTACAAATCCAGCTTCTTATGCATGATACCATGCTGCCTCTCTGACCGGGGCCTGGAAGCTGGAGGGCATTTTTCCTAAGCTGCCTGGATCCTCCTATGAGCTCCTTCTATGAACCCAGAAACCAAGATCCAAGAACTGTGGAGCTCACCTGGGATTGAGGTCTGTTCAGCCACTGACTAGCTATGCAGTTTGGGACAGATCACTTGACCTCGGTGGGTCCTAGTTTCTTTGTCTATAAAAATAAAGGATTTGGACTTAATGAGCTCTTCCAACTCTAAGTCTGTGAATGGATGTATTCTAAGGGCCCAACTCTAGATATGTGAACAGATGCAATCTAAGGGCCCATGTAAGTGATATTCTGTGCTTTCTGCACCCAGGCAGCCATCTCGGGAGTCGTCTGGCCTACCCTGCCGGCTCCCCTGCAGGGGTTGGACCCCGGAGCTTCAGCCTACATTACCAAACCGTCACCACTTTCATTTCCCCAGTGCCACTGGGCGATCCCATGGATCCCACTCCAGATCAGGTACCAGGCAGGGCTGGCCCAGGGAAGGTGGGATGGAGAGGATAGGAAGTACCCTGCCCCCACTCAGCTGTCCCTGGACACACTGTGCACAAAATCCTGTGAGGAAACAGGCGCTAGGGTACTTTTACATCATCACCTCCCTCTTCCCCCTTTCCTGCTGAAGCATTGAACTGGGAAGTAGATAAAGCTTGTCATTGGTTCCCTTTCCTATTGGTCCTTCAGCCACCCAATTCCCTCCTTCATCATGCCCCCTGATTGCCTAGGAATCCCAAAGGTGGCATCCCAGTTAAGCGAACCTTCTCCTATAAGCCATATCTTTCTTTCTCTTTCCTTCCCACCCCTCAAATCAAAGCTTATCTATTTCACCTGGGCTTCATCCCTCAAACTCTCCTCCAGGTGACTAGAGAGCAGCGGGGGCATTTGAGCAGACACACCAGTCCATGGTTACATAAAACTAAGCCTTTTTTTGGCTTATCCTATGATTGTATGCACGTAAAGAATTTCCCACATGGAAACTCTTTCCTGATGTAGATAGGTAGCTTATCGGCAAATGCCAGCCTTAGAAAGTTGCCTAGGATACTGAAAAAAAAAATTTAGTGTCAAAGGCAAAACTAGAATTCAGTTCTTCTTGACTCCAAAGCTGTCTTTCTGCTCAGTACACCAAGCCGCCTGGTGCTAAAAGCTTAAGCCAGTTAAACTGCCTATATTTCCAAGCATTGTTCTAAGTGGTTTAAAAATATATCATCTGATCCTCATAACCCTGTGAGGTGGGTACTCTGATCTTCATCTTACAGTTGAGGAAACTGAGGCAGGCAGTGGTTAAGTGACTTGCCCAGGGCCCCATAACTAGTAAATATCTGAAGCTGGCTTTAGACTCAGTTTGGCATGATTCTGGTTCTAGTGCTTCACCTACTGTGCCCCTCAGCTGACAAGCAGACCTTTTAGCGTGAACCAGATTGTAGGCAGTTACACAGGGCCGCACTCAGTTAAGCAGCATGATAGACAGCATGCTGAACTTGCAGTCAGGAGAACCTGAGTTCAAATTATGAGTTGTAATTTGACATTTACTTACCAGCTGTGTTGCTGTGGGAAAATCACATAATCTCTCTGTTTCTCAGTTTCCTCATCTTTACAGATAATAGCACCTACCTCCCAGGGTTGTTGTCAAGATCAAGTGAGAAATTATTTGCAAAGCCCTTTGCAAACCTTAAAGAGTTGTATAAACTCTTGCTATTATTTAAGCATGGCACAAACCCTAAGGCAGCGGTTCTCAACCTGTGGGTCATGACCCCTTTGGGGGTTGACTGACCCTTTCACAGGGGTCACAGGGTAGCCTAAGACCATCGAGAAACACATATTTCTGATGGTTTTAGGAACCAAGACACTGCTCCTCTATCTGTCTCCAGGCAAGTCTGCCCACATCCAGATATACCCACATACGTGTATTAAAGAGTTGCAGCATTAGGAAGGTTGAGAACCACTGCCCTAAGGCCTGGGGTACAGTGGGGTGGCTTTGGGAAGGAAGATGCCCCATGACATTATCCTGTAACACATTTAGGAGGCCGTGGGATCTACAGAGTGCAAAGCCCAGGGCCCGAGTGCCCCCCACTCCCATCCAGATTGGGGGCATATCCTCAGACATCTTGCCAGACTCCACAGACAGATGGTGAGAGCCCTGTGGTGGGTGTTGGAGGGATGAGGGAGGCAGTTGGAAATCTGCCTTGTGAACTCAGAGGGAAGCTGCAATCTTTGTACTTGGGTTAATGACTAAGGATTAGCAACGGCCTTTGCATCCAGAGGCTCTGTCCTGTGCATGGCCTGGCAGCCTGGGGCAGGTTTGGTCCTCTGAGGAGGTGTAACCCAGCTCTGCCCAAACCAAGTCACCAAACTTCAGGATTGCAGGAGGCCTTACGGGATGGCCTGTCCAATTCATAGCTGAATGAAGATCCCTTCTATTATGTTGCAGGTGGCCTCTATCCTCCACTTTATCAGCAGCCTGGGTCTTCTCGTCTCTTCCGCATGCCTCCTCGCTATACCCATTATCGGGTACCTCAAAACTATCCAGAGCATCAATACTTTTATCCATCTTCATCAGAACTTCTGCCTTTTTCTCTCCCATCTTCTCTTCCTCGCCGGAATACACTGGACTCTTAGTGAGGTAGGTGTTTGCTCTCTCCTCCTTTTGCCCCATCTCGTTGCCCTTCCACATGGCCTCTGATGGTTTTTTCATCTCTTCCCATCCAAATGATAAGTCTGACTGGGTTCTCATTCAAGACAACCCTTCTCAAATGCCTAAAGCCCAAAATAAGCCCATTTTCCTGTACCCAAAGCTCAGATTAGAATCTCTTAGAATACCAAGGTTTAGTTGCTGGGCATGGTGGTGCATGCCTATAATATCTGCCAATAGTGAGGCTGAAGGTGATGGATTGCTTGAGTTTGAGAGTTCAGAGCAGCAATGGACTAAAGCCAATTGGATGTCTGTATTGGTACCTATATGGTGAGCCTCTGGAAATGAGGAGCCACCAGGCTGCACTAGCCTAAGTCAGAAAATGGGGCATGGGATCAAACCTGTGAGAGGCTGTTGTACTTCCAGTCTGGTGGATGGGGTGAGAGAGGAGGGTGGAGCAAGGAGGGAAAGAGAAGAAGGAAGGAAGGTAGGAAGGAAGGAAGGAAGGAAGGTAGGAAAGAAGAAAGGAAGGAAGGAAGGATGGATGGAAAGAAGGAAGGAAAGAAGAAAGGATGGAAAGAAGGAAGGAAAGAAGGAAGGAAGGAAGGAAGGAAAGAAAGAAGGAAGGAAGGAAGCAAGGAAGGAAGGAGGGAGGGAGAGAAGGAAAGAAGGAGGGAAGGAAAGAAGGAAAGAAAGAAGGAAGAAAGGAATACTCAGACACAGCATGTTGTTTGCCTCTGCCTAAGCCCATCTTCCTGGGACTTACCTGTCCTTGGAGTTTTGAAACATTCCTCTGTTTCTCTCCACACCATGCTTCTACAACCCCTCTCTGCACTCAGTCCACATTTCCTCAGCCTCCACAGGATTTATGACTTCCAAGGTACCGTAATTGAGGAAGGATAACTGAGAAGGCTGATACCTTACACCAAGCAGATTTTTTAAGAGTAGCCTACTCCCACTGCTGAATTTTCTAGCACCCCTTCCTCCAGGCAAGCTCCAGGGGGACAAAGGAAAAACAAACTACAGTAACTGTTCATGGAGAAGCGACTGCTTTAAAATGTACAGAAAATATTTTTCCCCAGAGAGCTCCAATGAATTTTCTTACCCTGTAGAAAAAATATATATATTATTGTAGGGTTTAGAGGGATTGATGTTTATACTTGGAGAAGTTATGAAGAGGAGTGTGGTATGTGAGACAGTAAGGTAAAAAGAAAGTTTGTGGGAGAACTTTGATCCAAGGATAGAATGATGTGTGATGCCCTCTGGGAACTGCAGATAGTCATGGCTACATGAACAGACCAAGAACAAATCAGCTAGACAAGGCTTAAGAGCAAAGAAGAAAAACCTCCAAGGAGAATGTCAAGAGACATAGACAGAGAAGGTCTAGGAAAGATGCTAGAGGATTCAGTTATGACAGAGGATCTAAACCTGGGGTCTGTGAATTTTTTTAAAATTGGATAGTTATTTCAACATAATTGGTTTCCTTTGCAATGCCTTTGTGAAAACATTCTTGAGAATGAGAAGGGACTCATGGGCTTTGCCAGACTGCCAAAGGGGTCTGGGGCACAACAAAGTTGAAAGGTCCCAAAGCTAAGAGTAGAAGCCTTTACAGTAAAGTTGGGTCAGGGTGGCTGCAAAAAAGCACTGTCCATCCAAAACTACACGGTGTATCTAGGCCTGAACCAGGAAGGGATTAGCTACCCCAACGCTCCAGACTAAAGGAGGTTGAGCAAGGATCCCGTTAGGAACTGCTAAGGACCAGTTGACTGTCTCCAACTTGTTTCAATAATAAGCTAACATATCTAATTTGCATATAATTTGCCCCTTCCCTCCCAAAAAAATCACTTTAAGTAAGAAAGTTCTGGTATTCTAAATCACTGTCCCAGCATTCTAAATTTTCTGGAAACCCTACAAAGAAGAGGTATGGGGGAAAGTAAGGGGAAAAGATAGCACCAAGGGCAGTATTCAGGGCATAAGCTCCTGGTCCCCTTGAGTGGAAGCAGCAGAAGCAGAGGACCACCCCTGGCCCCTTTTGCCTATGGGGAGGTAGGGAAAGTAGACCTATCTCAACCTCACATGAAGTGCCTAACTCCTCCACCATCTCCTCACCAGGCCATGTGTATCATGATCTCCTGCATCTTCCGCAACTTGGTCCTGGCTAGTTTTGTCTGGACATTCCTGGGCAGGCTGTGTTTCTACCTGGCCTCCTGGAGTCTCAAGGTGATCAACTATCTCAGCACCATCTGCCTATTCAGGAAAGTACTGAATTTCTTTGGTTATGAAATGCCTGCTCTGTACATAGGTTTATTTATTGCCATCCAGGCCCATAACATCAATAATTATCACAAGTAAGTGTTGGGGAGAGGAAGGGTTATTTGGATCTATGGCTCTGGAATTTCAGAGCAAACCCTAAACTGGCATGGGACAAGACTCTATAATCTGTAATACCTAGTGGACCATAAAACTAAAGAGGACTCATCCCATGTAACTGGTCATAAAGCTAGTTAGTAAGTTAAGTTAGTAAGTAAAGCAAGCCAAACCCATGTGATTGGGAAATGGAACATTTAACTGATGACTAGCCAGATTAAGCTAGCCAGAAAATGGCCAAAAAAGATCATTTTCCAACCCACAGAGATTAAAATTGAAAATTGACAGATTCTATTCCTTCTCCTAACCATCCCTCCCCACCCTAGCCACCCAGTATTTTCATATCTAGCCAAGATCCTTCCTTTCCCAAACCCTCCCCTTCCAGATGCCAAAATGCCCCAAGGCTCTCAGGCTGCCATTTTCAAACCACCATTGACCTTGTGAGCTTTGGCAATATCCTTTTTTTCCCCATCAGATGATCTCAGCATTGGCCCCAGGCACCATTTTCCCCTTTTCCCTATGGCTATGTTGGGGCTCTTGACCTCTGGTGTTTAGATATTCAGAATGGATTCACCCAGCATGGAGGCTTAGAGGTTTAAGAGACAGTTGGTCTGCCAAGACTCCCAGAGATAGCTTTCCTTTACTTCTCTCTAGCTGTTGGATCAACCCCATCAAGGACTCAGAATGGATCTTTGTGAGTCCCATATGCGTTTTGATGATGGTGAGTGACACCCCTTTGACTGGCCATCTCCCCTGCCCCCCAAATCACAATGAATCATTTCCCAGCCCTGTGTACAAGGCCCTTGGCTTGTTCAGGAGTCAGAGGGCTTGAAGTTCAAATCTTTCCTCTAATGCTTACTACGTTGGTGACCTTAGATTCATTTTTCATGGCCTCAGTTGCCCAGCCCAGTAAAATAAAGGGTTAGACTAGTAGGCTTCCAGATCCTTTCCAGCTCTAAGATCTATTACTCTAAGTGGGGTGATGTAGTCTCTGGGCTTATCTGTGAAAGGGGAAATATATGGCATCTGATGCCAAGTTTAAAGGGGAAAGATATAATGCCCAGCCTTAGGGAGGGGTTGACAGTGGGAAGGATTCTTTGTGAGGCAAGTATAGCAGTACCCTGCTAAAGATACAGACTTCCTTCTTTCTGTTAAGGATACCACAGCACTTCTGGTCATTCAGATTCAAGACTTCAGTGTCATTCTTTTTGACTTCTCATGCTGACTCATTCCACATGTCCAAAAAATTGCCATAGCTTAATGTTACTTCCATAACATCTATCTCCTCCTCTATGCTCACACAACCACCACCCTAGTTAACCTACAAACTTTTGGTTGCCCAGGACATTGAGAGTTTAAATGATATGCCCAGGGTCACACAGCCTCTATGCATCAGAAATGAGACCTGAACCTGTATTTCTACCTGATTCCACCTATCTAAGGTGCTTCACAAAGCTTAAAGCTCTACGTAAATGTTAGCTGTCTTAGCTATACTTACATTTATGGGAGGCAATAGGCCATAGTGGAAAGATCCCTTGACTTAGAATAAGTGCCGCGTTCAAACTGTTGCTCCAGAAATTATCATGGGACCTTGGATGCGTAACTTAACCTCAAATGGAGAGGGTGGGGCAGATTCCCTACATTCTTTACCTTCTCCAAATCTGTGACTATCTATGAAATCCCATCTTAGAATGAGCATTATTTTACAAACAGTAACAACAATGAAAAGAAACACTCGTTGCAGAAGTCAAGCCTATAACTCTACAGATAATAGAAGCAAAGAAAAGGAAATTATTGCCCCAAACACATGGGGAGGCCCGTGCCTTTTGTCCCATCCCATAGCAGAAGAATTCTGATTCTCGACAGGTCTCCATTGATATTGAAGACAAGATTAGCTAGGTCATAGATCCAGATGGAGGGGATCTTAGCATGGAGGGGACCCTAACAGACTTCTGGTCCAACCTCCTGACTTTACAGCTGAGGAAACTAAGGCTTAGCGAAACAAAGCAACTGTACTCATGTAGATGATAAGCTTCACAGGTAGGTTATAGACCCAGATCCTCTGACTCCAGGTTCAGTACTCTTCCCACGTTCTCTTCAGTCTCAATACCTGATTTCCTTTTGAATCTATGGACTTCAGCTCAAGTTCTGCACTGGGCCCTTGCGAGTTCTTATCCTGACAACTCCAAGAATAATCTGGGATGGATACAAAGCCAGGTTTCACTGAATAACTGATGGGGGTCTTCCCTTTTCCTCAGATACAGAGTGGTCAACACAGTTTTCAAGGATCTGGAGTTTAGATGCCCAAACACTCACTTCTGATGAGCATCCTGCAGAATCAGCGATATCTGAAGGGTAAGAGGTACTTCTACTGGGCAAACTTGGAGGGTCTGAGGTCTAGGGGTGGGGACCGCACTTGAGTCAATCCTGTGGCCTCTGTAGTCTTGAGATACTCAGTAGATATAATATAGCCAGTGAAGTGGGATGTAGCTACCTTACTATTTGGAGCCAGAGAAAACAGAAGGACAGAGGGACTTGGCATGGGGCAGAGGATCCAATAAGAACCAATCAGAGCCCAGGGAGGCTCAGGCAAGGCAAAGATGCCAGGGAGGGTGGAGAAGAGAGTCAAAAGCATGAATTTATGGCCCAAGATTCTTCTTTTCTGAGGTCCAATTGGAGCCCTGGCCCCGTTGTCATATCAATAATAACATCAGCAACCTCTCCTCCCCTGTCATTCTCCACTGAGGATGCCCTGGGCAGAAAGGGAGATGGAGCATTTCTGAAAGGGGAGAGGAACAGGTAGGCTCAAGTCATGGCCATAGGAAGTGAGTGTATGAGGTCAGGAGCAGCAACCACTCTTTACCATCACTGAGACAGGTAAGGTGGTAGCAAGGGTGGCATAAGCTGGACCAAGAGAAGACACATCTGCTGCCCTGTCTCCCACCCCTTCTGTAAAGAGAAAAAGGTTTGGGGGCCTGGCTCAGAGATGCTACTGTAGCTCTAGGCTACTTTCCTGGTTCTTCTGTCCCCTTGAAAGTGTTAGGGCATGGAGTTACCTGTATCCGTAGGAGATATGGGTAAGGGGTGGGGTGGTCCCAGGCCACAAACAACCTCAGATGTAGCCGTGATATTATTATTTTATCACTTGCCCCCCACCTTCCTGATGCTGTCTGTTGCCTCTGCCATTTTAGTCAAAGGCCAAGATCTGTCTCCTACGGCTGTGGAATAGAGACTTAGATGGATTCTCGTTTGCCCCAGCCCCGGTATCCTGCTCAAAAGTTCCTCCAAAGACAGCTGAGTAAGACCCAGAAGTCTTCCTGCCAAGGCAAGGGAGGCTTCCACCTACCCCTCAATGGTTCCATCCCATCAAGATCTCACCCCCACTACCAGCAACAGATCTTCTCTCATTAAATTCCTCTTGACTCATGATGCAGGACTGTATTCCTTATAAAGTATCTCCTCCAGGTCTGAACCTTGGAGGTATGTGCTCATTTTAAGTAATCTCACTAGAAAACCCCATCTTTCTGGCCCTTTTTCTTAATCATCTAACTTCCCTTTCCCTTTCCCTGTTTATCTGACTCCATGACACATCCAACCCCGACTGGGGCCACAAATTCCGTGGTGTGTCTCTGGCAATAGGAAAATCTAAGGGAAGAAGCTGTGCTGAAGCCATAATGGGGCAAAGGAATCCGGCTTTGACATGGATCCTTTGCTAAATGAAGGTGGTCACCCACCCATTAGGCCCCTCAGTCTTCTCCTGTCCCTCTGCAAAGGACCAAGGCAGCTTAGCTGCTGAACTACACACACCCATGATCTCCCACTGCCCATTCTTGAAAATGTGCAACTTGTAGAAGCCACAGAAAAGGTCAGAAGGCAAGACTTTGTTGAATAAGGAATATTTTATTAAGGGCATCCTGAGGCACCAAGTTTTCTCTCTGAGGTATGGTCTAATCAATGGGGTAAAGTTGGGTGAGATTAGCTGAGTTCATTGTCTCCATCAGACTGCTGTGGCCAATCCCACACGGTTGTTAGCCCTGTCAAAGACACTGTAGTATTCTCGGATGAAGACATCCCCCAGGATCCACAGCTGGGAACTGCCATCACTCTCGAAACCACTGGTACACAGTCCATCCTCCTAGGAAAGACCAAAGCAGAACATTAGTGGAGGTCATCTCTGCCTCATTCCAACAAGAGTAAGGCCTTGCATGCACAGTCATAAGTGATTCTTCTCTCTCCCCCCTCCCCCAATCCTTCATATCCATCACCATAGTGATAATTCTAGGCCAAGCAAGGCATTACCCTCTTCTTTAAGATGAAACCCAGAAGCAGTGAAATTCATGGAAGCAGAGCTTGGACTAGAACCATGCATCCAGGCTCCCAGTTAATTGATTCATTAAATCATTTAACATCACTAGTAACAGTATGGCATGGAAATGGAAGGCCTTACGCCTGGGGTTGTTGTTGGCCTGGATTTGCCACTAACTACATGTGTGTTTTTGTGTAAGTCCCTTCCTCTGATTTTCAGTTTCCTTGCCTTTAAAACAGGAAAACTAACAGCTATCTCAGAGAATTTTTGTAAAGATAAAATGATATACTCTAGGTAAAAGCTGTTTGTAATCTCTGGAGGGCTATCTGAATATATGGTCATATGAGTTGTCTGTCTGGTCCTACTAAACCCTCTCGTCTAGCCTGCTCATTCTTAGCTCTGATCCAGGCTAGCTGGACCAACTGACCAGTGGAGGAGAGCCTGGTAGGCCCAAGGCTGGGCTGTGTGCTAGCATGTTGGCTGCTGGGTCATCCCAGTGTTGAATAGAACATTTCGCTTTGAATCTGATGACATGATAAGGGAATGGGATCAGACACTCCAGAAAACCACAAACTTTCAATGGGCAATCTAGGCAAAGGTGAAAGGGGACAGGGCAGGTTTTACTATTCCATACTACAAAGGCAAGAAACATCTTGTCCATGCAGGTGGCTCCACCAATCCCACTCAAGCAGCCTGTGTCCAAGCCTCCTCCTGGTGACCAACCTCCCAGCGTTCCCACTTTTCCCCGAGAAGTTTCTCGCCACAAGGGTCCTACCTCACTGGTGTAGGCTGAGGGAGGGAGAGGGAACTCCTTGCCATTGATGTGAATCACAACTGTGGGCATGGAGCTCAGGCTGCTACAATTGATGTCAAACTGGAAAAAAAAAAATCCCAAGAGATTTTGAGAGAGAGAGATAAGATGTGCAGCCCTCCTACCAGAGCAGAAGAAAAGAGGAGCCTGGGGGAGGGAGAGGAAAGCCTGCAGAAACATCTAAGGTCAAGAAAGTCTGGCCAGGGTTTCCCACTCATCTGGAAGGGAGGGTGTGACCTGTTCAAGTCATAAAGAAAATCCCCCTGCCACTCCTAGGCAATGGCCCAACTTCTGGACAAGAGCCCTACAAAAGGGGCAAACTCAGCTAGATACTCCAGCTCAGGACAAAGAACCGTCCACAGTTAAAGGATTTACTTTGCATTTGGAAGTGGACAATAGCAGCAGCTAGGGCCAGCATGTACTTATGGGAGGGATTTTGGAAGTGCTTTCCTTATTGGGGGATGCAAAATCTTGGGTATTTTTAATGCCAACCAACTCCCCATAATGCTTGAGTGCTCATGACAGGAGCAGGGGTGGTCCTTGAGAAAGCATAGAGCAGTCAGAGGGAGGGAGGCAGGGTCCTGGCACAAGTTTACTTGGGGTCTAAGCATTTAAAGTTCTATTACAGAACAGAGGATAATTCTGAGATAACTTCCATTTAGCCTGTATATATCTTGGATGGACACAGTGTTTGCATGTGAACTGGGGAAGGAAGGGACATTCTTGCCTTTTCTTTGTATCCCCAATGCTTAGCACAGATGCTTGTTGACTGACTGCCCAACTGACTTCAGAGCCCAGGAGATGGACACTAAGAAGAGATGAGTGCCAATAAAGCCCCTCTTCTATCTTTCTGTTTTCCACACTGACTAAATTTCTTTGGTGAGTGGAGATAATTGAAAACTGACTCTTTTCCAGATAGTAAGAAGCCAGTGGAGATATCAGAAGCATCTCTGAAGGTTGAGCTGGGGGACTCACATCTCCATATAGGTCCTCAGTAGCTCCGATGACACTCTGGATGTTGAGGATGTCACTGCTTGGACCGACCAAGAGAGAGGTGCCAGTGTCCAAGATGGCCTGGCAACCACCATCACAAGCCACCACCTGGCCGTCAACAGTGATGCTGGGAGAAGTCACACTTAGAAGTCACTGCTTAGTTCAATTTTGAAACTTACCTGCTTCTCCTATTAACATCAAAGACTATTTGTTTTTTAGACAGGGCCCAGAGCTAGAGCTGAGACCTCAGAGGAGAGACCAAGGAAAGGAAGCCAGCTTCTTTTACAGACTTTCCTTCCTTTGGACAGTAACACATTTGAAGTTGGGACTGACCCACAGCAGAGTGATCATGGTCTATGGGTCAGTCTCAAAGATGAACCTGCACTCACTACCACAACTCCTTGGAAGCAGAATGTATAGATACCACATACTCTTGGCACAAGATTGTATGTTATCCTATACTAGCCTTAATAACTGCAGCTAGGTGGTGCAGTGGATAGAGCACAAGGCCCAGAATCCAGAAAACCCGAGTTCAAATCTGCCTTGAACACTTACCAGCTATGTGACCCTGAGCAAGTCATTAGCCTTTGTCTGACTCAGTTTTCCCATCTGTAAAGTGGAAATAATAATAGCACCCACTTTCTGGGATAGTTATGAGGATTAAATGAGATAATATTTATAAAATGCCTTGCAAACCTTAAAGTACTATATAATTGTTAGCTTTTATTACCAGGGTCTTTTTTTTTCAGCTTTAGGTCTTGTCTGACCTGTAGGTCTTGTTTCTTATAAACTCCTTATAAACTTCTTATAAACTCACATCTACCAACTTTTTGTATTCTCTGTTGTACTTTATGAGTACGGGCACATCAAAGACACTGATAAATATTTCTCAAAAAAGAGGAAAAAAAACTACCAAACTCTTCAATGCAAAGTTACCTAAAGTCACAATGCATTAGTAAAGTACTGACAAACGCTATTACTCTGGACCAGAGAGTATTGAATTCTGGTTTGGTGGTATCCTGAAGTATTTGAAAAATTCTCAAATTACTTTTAATTCACTTTGATGACTGTATATATGCCAATATCCTCTCTGTGGATGGTCCATAAGGACTATACTTTGAGAGAGAAGAGTTCTGTGGTTTCAAAGAACACTAGACTGGTTCTGCCACTGAGGTGATTGGACACATCCCTCCAACTCCTCAAGCCTCCCTTTCTCCATCTGTAAAATAGGAATGATAATTCATGCCCTATCTACTTCACAGGATTGTTGGGAGGATCATTTCCCGCAATGTATGGAAATGTGAGGAATTATAGTTACACAGAATAACAACCACCATAGAGAAAAGTCACTGCTCTGGGCAAAGTTATGAAACAAATGAATAAAGAAAGTGTGTGGGGGGGGGGGGGGGATTTTATATAACTTGTGGTGTCTTCTAATCACAACCAAATTTTAAAAATTGTGGAGAACAGTTAAATGAACAACAGGTAAAATCGCAATAAAAATAAAAATATCTTCTTCAAATGGAATGTTGCCTTGAAGAGTCTAATTTAAATGCTAATAGGAAAGGCCCATAATAGTGAACCCCTTTTTGTATAATAGCTATCATAAAATATAATTGAGTAATTATTACGTATTGTAATATTATACACTATACAACATTTGTATGGGACTTGGTCACATAAAGGGTTTTCACAGGCATGATTTCATTTGAAAGTCACGATGCCCCTATAAGATAACTATCGGTCCCATTTTACAAATAAAGGAACTGAGGTCACACGACTATTAAGTACAGGGCTGAGACTCAGATCTTCTGGTTTTCTATCCAGTACACCTTCCTCTAAATTACAATGTCCTAGGACTTTGAGTTTCTTTCTACACTCTGTAGTCCAGCTTAAGCTGGCTTTCTTGCTGTTTATCACATACCATGCTTTGCTTTTGCACCGCCTGGTCCCCATGAACATCTTCCTCACTTTTTCCTCAGAAACCTCATTTCTTTCAAGACTCAGCCTAAGCATCACCACCTTCACAAAGGTTCTCTGCTCATGTCCTCCCTCCCTAGCCTACCTTGTAATAATTTTCTGTCTGTTCTGTTTATCCTTAGGTACATGTCTCCTGATAGAATGTAAACTCCTTGAACACAGGAAGCCTTTGTTTCCTTAGCACTTAGCACAGTATTTGCTGATTCATTCAATGGGACCTTACATCTGAAGATCCTGGTTTTATTCTGAGCCTAGTGGCAAGTCTCTGACCAGGAGATTCAGATCTCTCCCTTACCTGTCCACAGAGAACTGCCAGTAGGCCTCTTCATTGACAGGCACCCAGTGGAGGGAGCCAGTGTAGTAGGATGAGTCAATGGCCCCCAGGATGAGCATGCTCTTCTGGTTATCACTGAAATGAGAGAAGATCACGCTGATCTGAGAAACTCCTTAGCTCAAAGTAAAACACACCTGTAGGACCCCAGCTTCTGATGGTCTACGATCAGACTAGGCTGGATCTCCAGCCTCCCATTTACCAGCATCCACTTCTGCTGCCATCACCCAAGAAAATGGAGCTTTTGTTACTCTGAGCAGGGGTGTAGTATAGTGCAGAGAGCACTGGGCTTCAAGTCGGGAAGGTATGGTGTCAGAGCCTGCCTTAGACATCAACAGTGGAACCCTGGGAAAGTCACTACAGCTCCAGCCTCAGTGTCCTCATCTACGAAATGAGAGGATTGGACCTGATGGTCTCTAAGGATCTGATGTAGCTCTAAACCTGGGATGCTATGACTCTGGAGACTGTCATTAGCCATTATCACTCTCTAGTAACCTCACTCAGCAATGGGCCTACATCTTTGCAATCCAAAGTTATTTTATTAGCGTATAAAGGCACAGAGGAGTAAAAGCACATATGTACTAGAACTAGGGTTCTAGGCATGATCTCTCAGTTTGAGATTGAAGCTGTACCCTCCACATACCCTTGAACCCCAATACAGAAGCTCTAAATTCCCCTGGAATCTATTTCACACCCACGACTATGCTCATAAACATCTAAAAACTGGAGTCTCCAAAAGAAAAAACTATATACACTTTTACGTTTGATCTACATTTTTAACTTTTTTTCCGACACTTTCTCAAATCAAAACAATCAGCTGAACTCTGATTTGTAGCATTTGCTGATTTCTGAGGCGTAAAGGCCCCTACTGAACATTTAACAAGCAGCTCTCTTAAGTTAATCAGAGCTGGTTCCAGAACACCCCTGCAGTCAGACACATCTCTCCAGCAAGGCTCTCTTCCCTATGCCCTTTTTCAGGAAAAATCCCTCCAGTGAGGAGGCTTGTTCCCTTATCTTGGGCCTTTTCAGTTGAGAATGTATTCCTTTCTGTCTGCCCTATGTGGTCCTTCCAACCTACATCAAATCCTTCCTGTTTCTGCTTTTCTTTCTCTCCACCCCTGTCTACCACATGAATTCCAATCACCCTGCTGCATATTGTACACTCCTAAAGTTTAGTTTTGTGTGTATGAAAGCTTCCATTTATATAGGGAAGAAGGGAATCTGACTCCAATCACCACATTTTTTTTAGGGTATGCTCAAACATTCCCAAGTTCCTTTGGAGTTATATTCTTTCAACTCTTCTACTTTCTTTTACCTATAATCTTATTCCTGTCATTCTTCTTGGAATAGTGGGTCCTGGTCTATCCCTATTTCCTGTTAATTTTCTTCATCATCACCAGAATTTTCATCACCAACAACAAATGTTTCATGAACGCCTTTTTATTAGTATGGCACCGTGTTAAGGACACTGGGGTGAGGATGGTGGAGACTTTTTTTACTTCTACAAATGGAAACTGACCACTGAATATCAGAAATCTGATCTATTTCTTCCACAGTGTTTCGCACTTTCCATGTATAGTCTTATAGCTATATGGCAACTGTCCCCAAATTGCTAGGTGTTCCCAAAGGGAATAGAAGAAATGGATCAAAAATGACAATGAGGAGGGACCCCCTAAAATCCTGGTAAAGGATTCATAGAAAATCAATTACATCTGATCCCATGTGAAAGTGTCACTTACTTGCTCAGATAAACAGAGAAGAGGTCCTTGGCAACCAAGTGCTTGTTCATCATGTTGTCAAAGACAGGAGTGGCCTGATCCGCAGACAGAGAAGGGTAGCCCAGTCCTAGGATCCCATCAAATTCAAAGTATGTAAAGATGTCTCCAGGTTCCTGGATACTCAGGCCAAAGATCTGGTCAGGGTCCACAATATCAGACACCTAAATGGGGACAGAGGGCAATCACTTTTTGTTTGTCCTACATCTAGTTAGCAACTGCAAACCATCGCCAGAGGGAGGTCCCTGGCCTGCAGCTAGCCCCAGTAAGGGGAGAGGGGGCAGAGCTGGTGTTGAAATTTCTACCTCTGCTAGGACCACTACAAAGACCAATGAAACACAAAGGCACTTTGACAGCAGTGAAGAAGGTGGAACAGTGACCTGATGCTCCTGAAAGGCTGTCTGGTTACCTAGCATCCTGGTCACTTACCCAGACAGGGCCTCACAGACTCATGAGGCAGAGCTGGGCCCCGCCTGAGCTATATTCTCCTTTCTAATGCCTTCTGTGTTGATTTTTTGAAGGAATTTTAAAGACCTGGAGAACAGGAAAGGGGTGAAGTGAGAGTGGGGGAGAAGGAGACGGAGGACAACAAGTGTGTTTGCTGAAGGCAAGTCATGGTGTTCTTAGCATAGAGAGAGGGAAGTACCAAGTAGGAGGGAGGGATGAGGGAGGCAGGGAAAGGCCATGTTGTCCTGACATTGGTACCGACTGACAGGGTCTGATCATATTGCTAACCCAAGCTGCTGTTCCTCCCTCCCCCTCCTCCTCTTCCACCCTTGCCAATCTCAGCTTCCTCTGGCCAAATGAGACTTTCGAGGAGGAAACACAACACCCAGGGTGTCTCTCCCTAGCCTTGCCAGGTGGGTGGATGTGTGATAAAGGAGGAGCCGAAGCTGCTGTAATTGAATATGACAACAGGCATAGGGTTGTTTTTTTTATCCTGCACCTAAAATAGCAAAGAAAAAAGGCACATTGCTCCAGACTGCAAAGGAAGTAGGACACTCAGAAAGGGGAAATTAGCATTTCAAAGCCATTTAGGAGCAGATGCTATACAGACCAGCATGGCCCTGGATGCTTCGGAAACTAGCTCAAGGTCTCAACTTCCTGGTAACTTACTTCCTGAGGGGAAATTCTGGGCTCTCTTTGCTTATACTCTGCCTACATGAGATTCCCATGAGGCCAGGTGTATGAGTATCTCCGCTCAGTCAAAGCCAGAAGATCAGGCTAGCAATGTCAGAAAATGAGGAGCTTTTTGTGGGGTTCTAATTAAACTGGGTGTGGACACATAGCCATTCAGCTGGCCACAAGAAGGAACTCTTTGAGTTTGAAGTGATGGATTTTAGATTGGGTGGCTGAAGAAGGGCTACACTTAATAGAATTCCAAAGGTTTTCTACTCCAACCCATACCTGATGGCCAAAATGGCCATCACCAATGTCAGTGGTGATCATCCAACCTTTGCTTGAAAATCTCTGAAAAGAGGTAACCTGCAACCCCGTTCTGCAGCCAGCTCTTCCTTGGGATAGTTGTAGTCTTTAAGAAATGTTTTCCTTCATTGAGGTAAAATCTGCTTCTCTAAACAGTTCTGCTCTCAGATATCCCATTCCAGGAGGGCAAAAAGAAAAGAACAGCTACCTCTCCTGGAAGACTTGAGACATTTATCTGCCTGAAAAAAAGTTTTCTCATATCCCTCTATGATTCTAAAAGACTATCTGCTCTCAACTCTATTTGCTTGCTCTCATGGAATCATAAGGAACTTGCAAAGAGTGAAAATGCATAAATCAGACTGGAGATAGGAAAATAACAAAAGTGGAACTCACTCACTATATCTCCATTTGACTAGTGACAACCCAAGCTCCCTGGAAGCCAGGGTATTGGATTACAGTGAGAGCAGATCTGCCCTGCAGTTGACATAACTAGGAACAATTCCAATGGAAGGCCCAGCAATAGAAGAGCCCAGAAGAAGAACTTTTGGCACAAGTAAGACGTCCTGGGACTGCATTTAGGAGAGAATGTTTTACTTCCCAGAAAAGATGGGAAATTGAAATAGAAAAGGCTATAGGCAAAAAGGGAGCTATACTAGAAGAGGACAACTGAAATGGTGAAGGGGTGCAAGACCATGACATAAGAGAATTGGTTGAAGAAACTGTAGATGTTTAGTCTGGAGAAGCAAAGGCTTAAGGGGAATGTGACAGCAGTCCTCAAGCATTTGAAAGGCTATCAAGTGGGAAAGAGGACCAGGCTAGGGGTGGGCCGCATGTGGACCACATGTGACCTCAAGACTACAGGCTCCCCACCCCTAGACTAGACTTTTTCTGTTTCCCTGAGGGAAGCTGCAAAGAAGCAAATTTAGGTTCAAGCTAAGTCAAACTTACCATTAATCAGAACTGACCCAAAGTGGTCTGTGGGGCTTCTCACCCTCCCTTACCTCCCTAGAGGCATTTAGGCAAAGGCTGAGGGGTGCCTGTCAGATGGGCTATAGAAAAAGATTTCTTTTGGGGTAGGGCTTAGACCAGATGGTTGCAGAGATCTCTTCCAAATATGAAATTCTGTGACTTTGATTCTGTGAAATAAGAACAGTAGGTGGGAAAACCATAACAAGAAAGGATGAGGCAAAGGATTTAGGGCACATAGATATGGGGCCCCAGAGAAATCTCTGGAAGTGACGCTGAGAAGCTCTAAGTGCTGTGCAGCTCAGTGGGAATGGGGGTTTTATTGGGAAAGGAACACCCCACAGAGCTCTGTGTGTGTTACAGTTCTGCAGGGGAACTTGGCAAATCAGTCAAGGAAACCTCACTCTGAATCCAGCTCCCCCACCCACCCACCCACAAAGAGCCTTCTGGGTGGGCAGGACCAGACGCCAAACAAAAGTGCTTCATGCTTCCTGGAAGAACCGTGCTTGGCTCAGGAAGCACCCACTGATCAGCCCTGTCAGAGAGGAGTGGGAAATCCTCTGGTCAGACCATACTCACAATGACAGTATCATAGCCCAGGACTCCCTCCATGCTGCCAGTACCATACTCAATGTACAGAATTTCATCGGTGCTCTGGAAGGTAGAGGACTTAGAAGGATAGAATCTGTTGTGGTTTTCTGGAACAATACAACCCTGTGTTCAGGGTGGGAGTTGTGCAAAACCTTTCTACTTACTACTAATGTATCAGTCAGTCAACCCACAACCATTCATTAAGGACCAGACACTGTGTTAATCTAGCTGACCCTTGAAAATAAGAACTAAAAACTTACTCCCTATTACAGATTGATTCTTTCTTCCTCCCCTCTCTCTACTAGGTCCACAGAGAATAGAGTAAAAGAAATCATTCTTTCTTACTCCATTCAATATCCAGTTTCCCAGACCACCTATGATCCCTCCCAATAAAATAGTCAAGTAGCATGAAAAAGCCAAATTGAAGACCCTAACAAGGAAAAATTCATCTATGTCCATTTTGTCTAGAATGGTCCAACTCTCCACTCTAGACCCCTGCCCACAGAGCCAATCTAAGCCCTAAGCGAATTGGGCTACTTACCGCAGGCGGAGCTTGTGCAGTAGACTGAAGGGACCCAGAGATTAGAGGAACCAGTATCAAACACCACAGTGAACTCCTGGGGTGGGGTCCCAATGTGAATCTTTCCAAAGTACTGAGTCTGCAGACACAAGAATATCACGTTGGGACGGTGACGCCAGGGTGGCATACAGTCAAAGAAAGGGATGGAATGGGAGGTTAGCTTGGATTTTACGTCTTCCTAATTTTCTGGCTTGACTTGGACTTGAGGAAGATTAGAGATGGAGAGAGGAAGAATGGCATCGTGAGTATCTTAAAGTCCTGGTGATGGCCTGGTGATGTTCTATGGACCAAGAATAGCAGGTCTCACACAATTCATATCATCTGTACCTAAGACTGCCTGCTGGTAGACTCTCTACATACTGAAGTTAAAGGTTGGAAGGGGCTGACCTACACATAAAAATGGAAGCATGGATGGTGGAAAGGAAGAAGATTAGGGAAGCAAGATGAGGACAGGAACAGAAGCACTGAGGAAGGTTCCACAATGGTGAGGGAAATTGGGTAAAGATGAGAGCCATGTTCTGGATGGGCAGGAGGAGGAGGACTAGCTGTTCTCTACCTCTGATATGAGCAGAATAGGAAGAAATGGGTTATTCATTGCTGCAACAGGAAGGAGTGAGGTTAAGAATCAGAAAAAAAATTCTCGGTCTCTTCCTAGAAAGGGTTTCCAAGAGATTTTCTGACATCTTTTTTAGGAAGCATCAAGGAAGGCCTCAAGGAGGAGTCAGCACCTGAAGTGAGCCTTGAAGAAAAGACAGGATGTCTGAGATGTGGAGTTGAGGAGTGAATGGATTCCAGGTAAAAATAATTCATACATGTCAACAAAGGCAGAAAATGGAATAATAAATTCACAGAATGTACAGCTAGAATCTAATGCTTGTGAGGGAGGCATAGTATGAAAAAAGTCTGGAAAAATTGTTGAGTGAGATTGTGGAGGACCTTCGATGCTGGGCTCAATTGCTAGAGAAGTTTGGAGGAGCAAATAAGATAGTAAGTTCTGTTTGGGCATGTTGAGTTTGAGATACCCATGAGGGCATACAACAACAGGTGATGATTGACTGGCAATTGGAAGAGAGACTTTGGTGGATATACAGATTTGGGAATCCTTCCTAGACTATGTCATGACCCAAAGGGATTCTATAATTCCATGAGAAGTAGTCAAAGAAAGGGTGAAGGAGCTGAGAAATCTCAAGTGTAGGGTGCAAGGGCACTTAGCCATTGGGCAAAAAGAGTCAGGAAACCAAATGAGATAATGTATATAAAGCTCTTTGTAAACCTTAAAGGGTTAAATAAATGGCAGCTATTATACTTATCACTTCAATCTTCTCATCATTTTTGATTAGGATCAAATGAACAGGTCTGAGCAAATTCCGATCTTGCTATTGTTCTTTTTGATTCAATGTAGGTTCACTAAAAGCATCTTTGATAGAACTCCAGGAGCAGACATAATGAGAGGAACATTATTATTCATATTATTATTATTGTTGTTGTTGTTAGCAAAGCAACTTACATCCAGGTAATTTGTCAAGGGTTCATCTGCAACCTTGGCAGCTTCACCATAGTGTCGGTACTTGGAGCTGGGGGAATACTCATGCTTCTTCAGAAAGTCTTCCAGCAAGCCACGTTCCTTTAGGATTTTTCTAAGTGTTTTCCCTTTCTTCAGCGGCACCTTTCTGTAGTTGAAGAAGAGTTAGCCAAGAGTCTCTGCTGCAATCAGCCAACCTTCCCCAGGAGGGTCAGCCAAACCCAAATCCTGAAGCTTCCAGCCCCTGTGCGGTGTATAGTGGTATGATGGGAAAAACACTGGATATAGAATCAGAAGACCTAGGTTCTAGTCCCACCTGGGCTATTCCTAACTGTATGACCCTGAATAAACAGTTTAAACTTCTCTGTTTAAACCTACCTCACAGGTAAATAGAATAGTTGAACTATATTCTAAATTATGTTTTAGTTCTAAAATCTATGATATCTAAAGATATGCCTTTATCTATCATTTTGGCCATTGTGAGAATAAAATGAGGTACTAGATATAAAAGTCCTTTGTAAAGGTCAAAACTGTGGGGTGGCTAGGTGGTGCAGTGAATAGAGCACCAGACCTGGAGTCAGGAGGACCTGAGTTCAAATGCAGCCTCAGACACTTAATACTTACTAGCTGTGTGACCTTGGGCAAGTCACTTAACCCCAATTGCCCAGCCTTTCCCCCCCTCAAAAAAAATTTTTTTAAGGTTAAAACTGTATTATTCATTAATAGCAATTTTAAAGAAAAAAAATTAAATGTTAAGTCACTTCTTTTTGCTCTTTCTCTTTATGTCTCAAAAGGAAGTCATGTAGAATCGACATCTTTCCTCTCTTCTCTGGCTCTTCACATGATCTCATAAATGTAAGTTCAGGGAATTGTTTCCAAATCCCTTTCCCTCAAACACAGCTGAAGCTAAAAGGGCCCACAGAAAGGTGATATCATGGGACATGCAGCCCAATTTGAAAATGGCAATCGTCCATAAGCATGTTGGAGCTTTCTCCTACAAAGCTCCTAACACATGGCGTGAGGAAGGCTTTTTCCTGGATCTCGTCACTTTTCTGATCCTCTGGTTGTTTCCTCCTTTACCTCAGATCCTCTACTACTGGTTCCCATTTGACTCAGGAACTAATCTGGAATTGAGATGGCAGCTCCATTAGCTGGCCCAGGCTCTGCTAAGATCCTTCTGAGAAATGGAATGACAAACACAAACACTAACTCACCCCAGAATGAAAGCAGCATCTGGAAGGAGCTCTATAAACCACCCGGAATGTTACTGCTTCAGCCTTTTATCTGGCTCGGGTAATTTGATTAAAACATCTGTGGTGTTTTCCTCAGGGACTCCCTCTGACAAAAGCCCTGCCTGTAGCCCAATAGTTCTAGAACCACTGGATTTAATGTAAAGGAGATGTGGTATCAAGGATGTTAAAAAAAAAAAAGAACTATGGATTGTCTAAGACCTTCTGATCTTTTTCAGAGATCCTGCTTCCCCCTCACCCAAAGGAAGATCGTACTTTTTTGAGCACTTGGTACCTAATTGTGCTTTAGATTTGGTACCTGGGCATTCAGAGAAAAATTATGGATATTTATTTACAAAAGGCATGTGGAAAAAAAGAGAATTCATTCTTCTTTATGTCTCACCAGTCCACAGAAAGTTACATTTTAAGGAAGACTATACTAAGATTTAGGGTGTTGAGACTGAAAGGGGAAATGCAGGATTTCCTACCATAGACTCATTTGCTAATGTGAGGCATGAGGCAAGCCCCCACCTCTGGGCTGCTCCTTCCCTTCTCACTGAGGTTTCTCTCCAGCCCCAGGAAACCCGTAACACTCCGAGGTATCAAGACTTACACAAGGCATTCGGAGAAGGCGACGATGACAAGAAGGACCAGAAGGCACTTCATCTTGCTGCTTTGGCCAACCACCGCAGGTGCAGAAGTGCTAACTACTTTCTTCTCTTCCCTAAACCCATTAGCTGCTTTTATAGAAGGGAAAGGATCTACCTCTAGCTAAGAGGTCACAGAGATCACCCCAGATTAGAGGCAAGTCTGCAAATAACATTAAGACATCCTCCCCACCCTGCACCCCGTGTGCCCCCACCTCCAAGGGCTGCCCCACACCTACTCCTGATACAGCGCAATAAGGAAAATGAAATGACATCATTTCCTAGAACTTCAAATATAGAGGGAAAATATTATTGACCAACTTGGGAATGTCAGCTTAGGTCCCTCAGATTTGCCTTTCATGTTCTAAACAGTTCTCTGCACTCCAGTGCTCCTAAGTTAACCTATTAGAAAAGGGTTGTTTGAAACACCAAATGGGTTACAGTAAGACTTGTCTTCCTCCATCTCAGGTCCCATGGCTCTTAGGGAAAGTTTTCTCTGTTCAGGAATCCCCCCAGCTCTGCCCTAATAGTTATGTTTGGTGGGACTGGGTCTGCTATTTAAAGTGGCAACTCAAGCATGGAGGGTAGTGGGGATTTACCTATAACTGTGTGAGATCATTTAGCCTAGCAACAGTGACTCAAAGGGGGCTTAGTCTATGTAGCAAAGAACCAACATAGTCCCTGACATGAACACACACACATACACACACACTCTCAGGCTCTGACCTTTCTCATCACCCCCAGGTGTTTTCTTTTCCTCTGAAGAGAGTAAATGGGGGTTTAGAACAGCACCATTCAGACCTGTCACATTTGTCATGGCTTTTCATTATCATCCCTAGTTGTTAGAATCAAACTGTAGGGAGAGAGACAGAGAGACAAACAGACAGACAGACAGAGACAGAGACAGAGAGACAGAGAAAGAGACAGAGAGAAAGAGAGAGAGAGGGAGAGAAAGAAGGGGAGAGAGAGAAGAGAGCGAAAGAGAGAGAGGAAGGGAGGG
>CM053586.1:47556818-47590777 GCA_028646515.1 Pseudochirops corinnae
TACAAGTCTCAGGATGGAAGGAGATACCTACACTCAGGGAAAGATCTAGAAAGAACAGAGTTTAAATGGAGACTGAAGCAATCTACATGCTATTTTTCTTTTCCATGTTTGGTTTTGTTTCTTCTTTCCCATTGTTCGCTCCATTGGTTACAACCCTTCTATACAACCAGACTAATGTCCAATGTGAAAGTATTTGCAGATCCCATACTTCATTGTATGCCGCCAATGGGGGGAGGGGGGGACCTAGAGGGAGGGGAGAAAATTTGAAACTCAAGGGATTGTGGAACTGAATCTTGTAAACTAAAAGTAAATAAACAAATCAATTTTAAAAATTTTAAAAATTAAATTTAAAAAAAAGAGCTGAGGTACCAAGAAGAGCTGGTAAAGCTGTGATTCTCAACCTTCCTAATGCCGTGACCCTTTAATACTTGTATGTGGGCGTATCTGCATGTGGGCAGACCCGCCTAGAGATGGATAGAGGAGCAGTGTCTCAGTTCCTAAGACTATTGGAAAACACCTTCCATGGTCTTAGGAGACCCCATTCAACCCCCACAGGGGTCGTGACCCACAGGTTGAGAACCACTATGGTAAAGCGTTGAGTAGAAAGTAGGAATGTGAAGTTTCTTTTTCTCTGGTTAAATAGCAGGGTTAGGGCTCTGACTTTGACTGTCAAAGCAATCAAAACCAGCAACTCAAACCAGGGACCTTATAAAGAGAACACACAGATGATTTCCAAAGATTTAGGCCTGGTCCTCATGAAACCCCTTCTACAAATCAAGGGGAGCACTACTAACACGTGATGTGTGGCTTCTTTTGGAACTTGGGAATTTCAAATTGTTTTTGCAATTTCTCTTCCCTTCACACCAACACCCCCACCCACTCCAACCCCCCAATACACACAAACACTGCTGTCGCCACTGATCTGAAGAAATATCATCATGTATTCAAGAGTTCTCAGAGCAAAATTAACTTTGGTTTAATTTAATTTTAAAAATAGAAACACGACATGTGGTATTTTGAGAAAGGAGTGGGGGTGAAACCAAGCAAATGATAGGGATACTGCCTCTCCAAAAAGAATGGGAATCCCAGTTCAAGAGAGAAAGGGACTGGGGAGGTCAAGGACATTCGCACCTAAGCTGGGTTCTTCCTTCTGCTCGTGAGAAGGGCAGGTCTCTGCACATTCATTGCAAGCTTTCTTTTGGAAGCGCTTGGGATTGCAGGCAGGGCCAGGGGTGAAGAGAGGATATGACCTTATAGCAGGGGAAGAGATGGGTTGGAATGTAGTTTTTGCCAATAGGAAACAGGTCTCTTGGAGCATCTTTCCCAATTCCACAATGCATGTGATTACTGGAAACCAGATCCTTAAGAGAAAAACAAAAGAGGTCAGAGAGAGTCAGAACCAGTTGTTCATTCATTCACTCATTCAATAAACATCTAATAAGAGCCTACTATGTGCCAGGCACTGTGTTAAACACTAATGAAGCAAAAGGAGGCAAAAAACAGTCCCTGCCCTCAAAGAGCTTACAATCTAACAAGGGAGACAAGATGCAAATAAATACATACAAAGCAAGCTATATTCAGGATACATAGAAAATAATTAACAGAATGAAGACACTGAAATTGAGAGGGGTTAGAGAAGGTTTTCTGTAGAAGATGAGATTTTCATTAGGACTTAAAGGAAGCCAGAAAGGGCAGTAGTAAGGAAGAGGGAGTGTGTTCTAGGCATGGCGACAGCCAGAGAAAATGGCAGAGCTGAGAGATGGAGTTTTCTGTGGATGGAACCATCAGGAGGCCAGTGTCACAGGACTGAAGTTTGTGCTGGAGAAGAAGACTGGAATGGTAGGCGGGGGCTAAGTTATGAAGGGCTTTGAAGGCCAAACAGAGCATTTAGGAATTTGATTCCAGAGATAATAGGGAGCCACTAGCATTTATTAAGTAGCAGGAGTGACGTGATCAGAACTGTGCTTTAGGAAATTCACGTTCATGGCTCAGTAGAGGAAGGATTGGAGAGGGGAGAGAGTTGAGGTGGGCAGACTCACCAGCAGGCTCTTGCAGTCATCAAGAAGAGAGGGGATAAGGGTGGTAGGGTATCGAAGGGAGAAAAGGCAAATTCCAGAGATGTTGCAAAGGTGAAATTGACAGATATTGGAAATACCTCTTACACCCATGCTTAAAGCACTAAAAAAATGAGTTATTATTAGCACTGGAAATTTAGAGCTAGACAGACAAGGACGCTGGGGCTTACAAAGGTTAAGTGGTTTCCCTAAGGTCCCGCTGGTCATAGAGTAAAGACTTTAAACCCATGTCCTCTACCTCTATCCACTACACTGAACTGCCTGTCTTTCTAAAAGCAAAAAAAGGAAATGTGCATATTAGAAAATGTTTTCTTGACCCTCAGTTAAGTGTTCCACCCACATGGTATACACACACACACACACACACACACACACACACTAATCAGGACAGCAGATTATTTATACTTTTGTGTAAATAATTATTTTCCAGATTTATTTGTTTGTTTAACTTGATTATTTACCAATTACTTACACTTTTGTGTGCCTTAGAATGTTTCTGTGACGCATTAATTATAAAATTCTTGCCCACCATTCACTCAGTCTGAGAATCTTACTCTTTTGTGAAACATTCAAATTTTTGGGTTAATCAGAGATTTTCTCTAATCCCACATGAATATTATGGTACCACAATAAGCCACCCATGTTAACAAAAGAGATTTTTTTTCTCCCTAAAATGGATGTATATTTTTTAAAAATATTAATCACCAGAATCATTAATTCATTTTAATATACGTCATTCTCAATTTCCATATCAACATCTGGTTTGGCTGCTGTGAAATTAGCACCCACCATTTGCAGGCAAATTTAAACAGTAAAAACAAAACAAATAAGAAAAAACCTCACCTTGGACTGTAAAGACTGATCCTATAAGATGACTTCCAGAGCGGAGAGGATTTCAGGGTCCATCCAAAATCCTGATGGTTATTTCTCATCTATTTTAACTTTTTTTTAAAGAACAAATGAAGAGAGATGAGAATGAAGAATGCCTGGAACTCCCTCCTTTCAACTGTTCAGGGAGGGTAGTCAGCCATAAGCACATAGATTTAGAGCTGGAAAAGGTCAGAAAGATAATTTAATCCAATCCACTCATTTTACAGAGAGAGGAAAGTAAGGCCCAATAGATGAAGTGATTTGCCCTGTGTCCCATGGTCAGTCCTGGTAGAACAGGCTCAGATTCGGACACCCATGCTTTTTGCATAGGGTCAGCCTGCTTCTGGTTCTCTGGGTTCTCTCTCTCTCTCTTGCCTCCCTTCAGCCTGAAACAAGAGCTTTCCCCAGAAGGGGTACCATGGGTGGGGAACCTGCTATCTCAAAGCCATGTGTATTCAGTCAAAAGGCTGTACTTGAGGACCTAGAGGGCCACATGTAGCCTTGAGGCCACAGGTTCCTCACCCCTGGCACTAGGCAATTTCTGCCCTAGGTCCTAATTCACAGATCATTCAGAGAGGTTGGCTTGATGTCACACAGACCCGAGTGTGTGTGTGTGAGTGTGTGTGTGTGTGTCTCAAAGTCACAATCTGAACCCAAGCTCTTTCACTCCCAAGCCCACCTTTTCATGGAACACACTGCTCCCCACTTCTAAGCAGTTCTAGAACTCAAGCTGCACTCTATGCAGTGATTCTGCATACATGAGAGTCTCAGAAAGAAAAGGCATACAAAAAAGGGGAGAAGGAGAGAATTTTAATCACCCCAAATGGAACAAAAGCCCCTATGAGGTTGTTAGACATCTCTTCTTTTGCCTGCTTAGGGTTTTAAGGAATAGTCAAAGTCAATTTTACTGTTAAACCAGATTAATCAGTCACCTTAAAGCTGTAAGTTGAGAAATATGTGGGAGGCCCATTTGCCCCCCAAATCTTTTCCCCACTGGCGGACTAGAAATTAATTCCATTCTAAAAAGGTCCTATTACCATATAAATACTTCTGAGAGTATTTAAACCCTCATCTTTTAAAACCTTGATTAGGAAATGTGTTGACATGGTATTGCCACAAATGGGAAAAATAGTACTAGAGAGCATTGGAAGGTTCAAAGATCACTTGAAAAGTATTATGTCATATCAACCCTGAGAAGTATTATCCCCATTTTACAGATGAGGATTTAGAGGCTGAGAGTGGCTAAGTGACTTGCCCAGGCTCACACAGCTAGGAACCGTCCATTCCAAGATTCAACTAAGGTCTTCCTGACTCTAGGTCCAGGTTCTAGCCTCTGGGCCACTTAGCTGCAGGGAAATAGCTCATAGAGTTATTGGAAAGGCTTTTTGGGGTCCAGGTCCCACCACTCCATAACCACTACGCCACCAGTTCCTTCCTCCTAGAATGAGTGAAAAACCATTTCTTACATGCTTACATATTTGCCAAGTACTAACAAAACAAATAAATGCAAGATCGTCCATTCTCTCCCTCTCTCTCTCTCTCTCTTTCTCTCTTTCCTCTCTCTCCCCCTCTATCTTTCCTCTCTCTCTCTCTTTCTCTCTCTCTCTTTCTTTCTCCCTCTTCTCTCTGTCTCTCTGTCTCTTTCTCCCTCTCTGTCTGTCTGTCTCTCTCCTTCTCTTTCTCTGTGTCTCTCTGTCTCTCCTCTCTCCACCCCCCCTCCACATTCACATTCTAGTGGGGGAGACAGCATATGTAGGGGGTTTCAGCTGTGTGTAAGCCACACTCAATTCTCACTTCTCTGTCCTGTTCCAGTTGCCCACTTTCTCTGATTCCCTACTGTTCACAAACCTGGATTTTGACTTTATCCCCCAGGGAAGTTGCTAAAATGGGAGCCAGGATAGTTGAGTGGAGAGCTAGTCTCATATGGAGTGAACAGGAGCAGAATTCAATTATAATCTGCTACTTAATTTGTGACTTTGGCAATTTACAGCTTCTCTCTGGGCCTCAGTTTACTTAGCTTTAAAATCAAGGACTACCCTAGATGATTTGTAAGGTCCTTCTGGCACTTAATCCATGTCTTCGGTTTAAGCTATTGTTAATAAATTAATTCATTATATAATTAAGCTATTATTAATGAAATTATTCCTACTGTTTATGTTCACTCCCAGCAGCTAAGTGGGAAAAACCCTTACTGGACATTTTAGCTCAGAATGGGCTTATAGAGGAGTATTATATTATTCTGTCTTATATTTACATACATCTCATAGAACCTTGTAGGTTCCCCATAAATATTTGATTAATTTCATGTGGTCAGGGCTTTTAGGCTGCCAGTGTGAACCTTGTTCTTTCTGTGGGAGAAAGGGAATGATTTAAAAGACCAAATGAATAGGTGAGGGAGGTTATTATATGGTTAGTGTTTGACCATCCTAGAATTGTTGGAATAAACCTATCCTCAGTCTCATCCATCTGTACTGATGTCTCCAACAATCAGATGTAAGAATCACAGTTGTCACGAAGCAGTTAGCCACCCTGCAGGCCTAGCTGTTGACCTTCCAATAAGAATTAGTCTATTTTCTGAGAATTCTGCTCTTTCCTTTTAGAAACCAACCTCTTTTCATTCCTTTTTCCCTTCAATAATTTGGTGAGAGACTAAGAATGACTGTTGAAATCTACTTTTGGACCCAAACTCACCTCCTCCCCACACTCTTGCTGATGGCTATTTTCCTACTTGAAAATAGTTATGCTGCATTTTTAAAAAATTCTCTAAGTTTCCTTATAGAAAATATATCCTGATTAGGTCTTAAACCGTAGATATATGAAGGGAAAGAAATTGAAATTTTATTTTAAAAAATATACATGTATATATACATACATATAGAGAGAGACAGATCTGGGGAGAAATATTAGTGTGGGAATATTAAGGCATATAAGGCTGAGGTCTAGGAGGTGAATTAACTTTCCTTAAACGGTTTTCTTCTCCATTGTGGCTGTTGTGACAAGGTCAGGGATAATGTTAGAGTTTCGAGTAGGTAACTGAACAGAGTGGAAATACAATACACAAGCCAATCTCTTTGTTCTTTATCTTTCAGTGTTTATTAGGACACGATTAAGATAATAGTCCATAAAGAAAAAATGCCAATCCCTCCATAAAAACACTGAAACAGCTTTGAGCAAACTATTTTAAAGGGGAAAAATAACCTCAGATATGATTTGAGTAATTTGTTTCTAAACCAAAAAACTGTTATCAAGCTTGGCTTATATAGACCTTTGCTTTCCTATGCGTGATAATAACAGAACATAGTTTAAACAAATTGCAATGGTTCCTCCACCTCTTGAGGGTTTTGAAAATCAGAACAAAGACTTTAATTCCTTCTTCTAGTAATTTTATCTCATTCTAGTGTGCTTTTGTCAGACCAGAGATATGGCAATGAGTGGACAACCATCTCAAATGTAAGGTACACTGTGTACTTAATTTACAAATATAAAACCTTGTTAATTCCCTTAATCTAGCAATTTCGTATTTTTGAAGCTAAGAAAAAGCCAGAGATACTGATCGAGGGTCTTAGATTTCTCTACAGGTCGGAATATTCTTGACACTTAAAAATGTCTGTTACTCCTTACTGTGGTCTTTGCTGAACTCTGTGAATAAATTATATCCTTTGATTTTAAGATTTTGAAGAGACCCTGCTGTTTGTTGTTGTCAAATATAGGGTGGGAAGTATGGCTGGGTATGTGATTTGATTTCTTCAGTATAGGGAGATCTGCATGGAAACTTCCTCCACCAACGTAGGTTGCAACTCATCTATAACATGAAAGTTTTAGAGAGGCACTTGGGGCAGTATGAAGTAAAGTGACTTTTTATGTTCTGTCAGCCAATAGCAGAGATAAGACTTAATCCAGTCTTCCTGACTCACATTATGCCATGCTGACCCATGGATATGAATGGCTCTTGCTGCCATTTGCATAGTGATTTATTCCATGTTTAATTCTCTTTTCTCCTTAACATCTGGTATTACTATACTGTCATGTTGGATTTTCTCCTATTTTATTTTCTTTCTTTGAGGCAAACTTTTTGTTTATTTTTTATATAAATTATCACCTGTCTTGGTATATTTAAAGACCTGACCAAACACCCAAAACATAAAGGAAAAAAATCAGCATCTCTACTTGGGAAAAGTCTGATTTTAAGAGTTCCCAAAAGAGATACAATACCAAGAGTTAAGTGGACATCATCTTCTCACCTTCAGGTGAGAAACCAAATTGCCCTGGATGAAAATTGCTCTTGGTAAACAATCATAAAGGATTGAACAAAGATAAATTGCTTACAATTTAATACAGAGAGATGATCCATGTGTCTCCTCCAAACCCTATCATCAGGAGTTATAAAGGGATTCTAATTAGAAGGTGGGGGATTGGTTCTGTTATATACTGATCTTTTAAAAAAAAAAAAAAACATATAAAAGGTGGGTAAGAGGAATAAGACAGGGAGGGGGAAGAGAGATGAAGGTTAGGGAAAGTTATTTCAGATAATCAGGGTATACACATTGAAGTCTATACAAACAAGGAAAGGGAATGGGGGAATGGATGACAATTGAACATCACTCATCTAAGCTGGTCAAAGGAGAGAAAAATGCATAGAGTTAGGTACAATACATTTTACTGAATAGGGAAATAGGTGAGAAGGGGTAATGAAGAGGTAAATTGAGGGAGGGATCCATCTTAAGCAAAACAAACTCTTAGGGATGTACAAAAATCTTCATAACTCTTTTTGTTGTGGCAAAGAATTGGAAACTGAGAAGTTATCCATTAGTAGTGCGATGACTGAACAAGCTGTGGCATATAAATGTGGAGGAATGCTACTGTGCTATAAGAAATGGTGAAGGGGATAATTTCAATAAACCTGGGAAGACTTGTATGAACTGATGTAGATTCAAGTGAGCTCAAACAGGAGGAAAATTTTATATGATTCCTATGACAATATTGTAATGACAAATAACTTTGAAAGATGTAGGAACTCTCATCAGTGTGATGACCGACCTTGATTGTTTGTTTACGGTATTTTGTTTTTGTTTCTCAACAAAAGGAAAAGAAGAGTGGAGAGAAAGAAGGCTGCTTTATTTTGTGATTAAAAGTAGTCTTTTAAACTGTTCCGACTTTTACTACATTAGTAAACTCTTCTATTATAGTCCTGAAACAGACCAAAAAATACCATTTTTCTCTGTCATGTCCCTTAAAATGTATAGAGTACCCCAAACATATACCAGGTGACCCCTCACAATATTCCTCTACCCTCCCAGCTCACATTTGCTGGTTGATCCTCTTAGGGAACAACTTGCCCAGGTTCCAAGTACCCTCTGGATCCATGATATTAAAACACCAGCTAACAAACTCTCACTTGGTCTTTATCATTACTCTTGTCTGTCAGAGAACATAATTAGCTCAAAGCAAAGACACTTAACTAAAATCCCCTAATAAATCTGGGGTATAGTTTCCAATAAGCAGTGCCAGTGGGAAGAGTGGGCACAGAGTACATGAGAGGCACTCACGTAAGGAATATGCTTGTACAAACCAACACTTCATTGGTACATAAGGACCATGATGTCTCTGATGACCTGGGCCTGCTCTCCAAGCGATCAGTGACTCTGACTGGGCAAGTTGGTTTGCTGTAAAATGCCATCGACCCTGGGTGTGTTTTAGGGGAGGAGAGGAGTGATGAGATAAAATCTTCCCTTTCATTTCATTGAATTCTATAAGAAGCATATAGGAAAAAGCACAGAACAGTTCTCTGTAGAGAGATAGGTTCTTCTAACTCTCTTCTCAAGTGCCAGAGATGATTTCTTGGCCAGTCCCAGAGATGGTGATGCTCCTGAGGGCATGGTCAAACCTTCAAATGGTCAGGGGCTAGCCACCCTTTAATTCTGTGAAGTTCAAGTGAGGACTTTCTTACTCCTTAAAAGAACAAAGATGTGTCAACGTTTTTCTTTATTCCCCCTTCACATCTCCTTTAAGCCTCTATTAACTTATAAAGGTGATTTGGTATGCTGAGGTGACCTTAACTCTACCTCTCTAGAGAGATTTCAGGACAAATCTTTGGCATGTTACTTCTTAACTAGGTAATGTTATAACTTACCTCTGGTCACTGCTACTGAGTGAACTGTCATGACTATAAATAATAACACCATGTGTAACACATAGATCTTTTAAAGAATGGATAATTAACTAATATAAATGCTAACCAGCACTCACATGTTTTGAAAAATTAAAAATGTTTTAGGGGGTGGCTAGGTGGTTCAGTGAATAGAGCACGGGCCCTGGCGGCCCTTGGTCCTATAGGCAAGAAGGAGCCCCTGGTTCTTCTTGAGCAGGAGAGTGAGCTACTGATCAGAACTGTGTCTTAGGAAAATCACTTTGGTGGAGATGTCAGATTACAGAGGGGAGAGGCTGCTGTAGAGGCAATGCAGTAATCCAAGTGAGAATCCAGCACATCATCTGAATCCCTTCCTTCTGCCATTGCCCGCAATTTCTTCTGTTGTATAGTTGTTCACATGTTTTCTCCCCATTGGATTGTGAGCTCCAGGGACTACGTTCTTGCCTTTCTTGGTGACCCTGTCACTTACTAGAGTCCCGGGCACATGGGAGGCACTAAAGAATTGCTTGTTGACTGACTGCCTGACCAGGAGGCAGCACCTGAGCTGAGCCCCCAGTGCAACTGCACATCCCAAGAAAGAGAAAAGAAGAAACATGCCAGGTACAAAGCACAGCCTGTTCAGAGGCTTGGAGACTCCATGAAATGTTGTATTATGGGGATCAGCAAGTTAGGCCATTTTGATTGGAATGTAGAGTGCTTAAGAGGGAATAATATGGAATATAAATTGGGAAAGATATAAATTGGGAGCCAAATTGATAAAGGTGTTTAAAATGCCAAATGAGGGGCAGCTAGATGGCATAGTGAATAGAGCACTGACCCTCGAGTCAGGAAGACCTGAGTTCAAATTTGGCCTCAAACACTTAACACTTAACTAGCTGTGTGACCTTGGGCAAGTCACTTAACCCCAATTGCCTTGTCTTCCCCCCTCAAAAAAAAAAAAACATAAAATAAAATGCCAAATGAGAGTTTGTATTTTTTTCCTAAAGATAAAAGGGAAAGACAAACTTCTGGGACTTTGTGGCTCTATCATTTTTTGCTAACTTAGGGAACTGACCTAGGCTTCCTTCTCAGCTTGGGTCCATCTGTCCATTGTCCAATCTATTTATTTCCTGCTGTTTAAGCTGTACCTAGGGCAAGGTGACTCAGGTTTTGCTCCAGGGGGCCAACATTGGAATAAGAGGGGACACTTCTCCCTGTGGTGGCACGAAGATTGTTATCTCCTTCAGCAGCTTAAGTAAAGCAGACTTACTTCATCCCCTAGCCCAGGACCACTACACAAAGGATCCTGTTTTCATGGTGCTTTGTCTCAGGGACATCTTCTGTCCCCTCCTTAGTCCATAGTTTGCCACTCTGAGTCAGTGGTATGCTGGTAAATGCTTAACAACCAGCTCTTTGGAAAACACACTCGCACACATTTAAACTTAATCTGCATCATTAATATTTTCTCCATCATTTAAGTCTTCCACTAGAGGTGTCGAACACAGGTCATGTAGCTCACCACACTCTCCAGCGTTGGAACCAGATTAAAATGTAATTGAGAAATATTTAACAAAATTTTTAAAAATACTATAAGCATAGGTAATGTTGATGTGTTGTCTAAGTCAATATGCAGTGGCGGTGATCCTCATTTATGGTTTAGTGGCCCCACTTCTATTTGAGTCGGATATCCACTAGTCTAGATAATCAACAAAACGATGCAAACCCTAATCTGTAGTTTTTGCTGATTTCTGAGGTGTAAATGCTCACACTAAAAATTCAACAATCAGTTCTCCCATTTCCACACCTGTACATTGCTGGTTGGGCTAGCAGGGTGGGGAGCCTGTGGTCTTGAGGCCACATGTGACCTTCTAGGTCCTTGGGTGTAGCCTTTTGACTGAGTCCAAATTTTACAGAACAAATCCTTTTATTAAGGGGATTTGTTCTGTGAAGTTTGAATTCAGTCAAAGGGTTGCACTTGAAGACCTAGAGGGGCACATGTGGTCCAGGCCACAGGTTCCCCAGCCCTGGTGCTAACCCTTCTCCAAATTCAACTCTATACTAGTTATATTGATCTTGGACCAAATTATTAGATGTGGGCACACACTCCACACATACCCACATCCATTTATCTTTTTTTTTTATGTTTTTCTTTTTTTAATTGATTTGTTTATTTACTTTTCATTTATAAGATTCAGTTCCACAATCCCTTGAGTTTCAAATTTTCTTCCCTCTCTCTCCCCCCTCCCCCCACAGCAGCATGCAATCAAGTATAGGATCTGCAAACACCTTCACATTGGACATTAGTCTGGTTGTATAGAGAGGTTCTAACTGATGGAATGAACAATGGGAAAGAGAAAACAAAACCAAACATGGAAAAAAAAGAGAGCATGTAGTTTGCTTCAGTTTCCATTTAAACTCTGTTCTTTCTAGATCTTTCTCTCCTTCCATCCTGAGTCTTTTAGAGTTGGCTTGTAACCTTGTATTGCTGAGAAGAGTCCAGTTTATCAAAGTTGGTTGTCACACATACGATGTGTCTGTGATTGTGTCCAAATTTTTTCTGGTTCTGCTCTTCTCATTTAGCATCAATTTGCACAAGCCTCTCCAGGTAAATATGAAGTGCATCTTCTCCTCCTATCTTATAACACAATAGTATTCCATTACATTCATATACCACAACTTGTTTAGCCATTCCTCAATTGATGGGCATCCCCTTAATTTCCAATTTTTTGCCACCACAAAGAGAGCCGCTATAAATATTTTTGTACATATGGATCTCTCTCCCATTTCTATGATCTCTTTGGGATACAACCCTAGAAGTAGTATTACTGGGTCAAAGGGTATGCAATTATTTATAGCCCTTTGGGCATAGTTCCAGATTGCTGTCCAGAATGGTTGAATCAGTTCACAACTCTACCAACAATGCATTAGTGTTCCAATTTTTCCACATCCTCTCCAGCATTTGTCATTTTCCTGTTTTGTCATCTTAGCCAATCTGACTGCACACCCATTTTTCTTGCCTTAGGTTGTGACCTTACCCCTCATTAACAATACTGCTAACTCATATCACAATTTTCTTCAGGTGCAAGTTCTCCTGACCCACCTAGTTCAGAGTTTGGCCCTCACACCCCTGTTATCTGTTACCCAGAAGAAGGAATGTCTTCCTTTTCCTGCTTAATATGTTTGTTCCTCCTGTTTTAATAGTCATTCTATTATAACCATCAGTCTACTTTTTCCTCTTTTCTAAATCCTACCAAAGGAAATCATATATAATTCAAACAAATAAGGACTCCTCAGAGAACACTAATAAAAACAGAATAAGGAACTTTCTAACTCCTGCCTCCCATCTTTGCCCTACAAGTACGCATTAAAGCAGCTTTACCTTATTATCCAAACTCAGTTTTCATATTATCCTCCCCCCTTTCCACCCAGAACCTAAGAGATGGAAAGGTCCTAAAGGCCTGCTCTCTCCACCACAAAGCTTGATCTGTATCCCTGATGTAATTTTTCCTTCTTCCTTAGCTTTCCGTTTTGAAAAAGAATAAGAGAGACTCCATTGCTTCTGGTACTGCAGGGCTTACCACAAAATGAGAATATCTGAGGAAAGACTCTTTGTTAACTTCTTGAAGTTCTTAACTAGTCTCTTAGTGGGCAAATTGACAAAAATACTAGAAATTTATCTTCAATCCATCCCATTTGCACAGGACTGACCCCATGTCATGATAAGGGGACCTACCCATCTTCCCCATTCCTAATGCACCAGACAAGGCACTGGTTTTTGGTTTGCGTTTGGTTTTTTTTTTTTTTTTGGAGGGGGAAAGCAGGGCATTTGGGGTTAAGTGACTTGCCCAAGGTCACACAGCTAGTGCCAAGTGTCTGAGACCAGATTTGAACTCCTGACTCCAGGTTCAGTGACACCTAGCTGCCCCTAAGGTGCTGTTTTTTACACTGGAAATAGGTAAGTGTCCTTGAAACCCCCAGAGGCTAGCTGTCCATCATTGAGTCTCTTTTCTAACCTAGGGTTTGGGGACAAGCTAATTACAATGGGGCAGCAGCTTGCCATTCAACATTCAATAGAGGCATGGCCTTGCTTTGGGGAATCAGTTTGTCTCAAGGAAAGCCCTGGTACTTGCATCCTCATGAGTCTGAAATTAAGGAATTCAGGATAAACTATTTCAATTCATGAAGCATTCATTATGCATTTACGATGTGTAAAGCACTTTGCTAGCTACTGGGGATAAAAAGGTGAGCCAAAAGACTGTGCCTGCCCTCAGGGAGCTTACATCCTACTGTGAGAATGCAACATGTACAAAAGTAAATGCGATATAATTTGAAGATGGAGAGAACACTTAGAAGCAAAGGATCAGGAACAGTTTCCCAGTAGGAGTTGGCACCTGAAATGAGCCTTGAAGGAAGATAAAGATTCCAAAAGGCTGAGATAACTAGTTTCCCAAATGAAAGTGGTTGTTTAAGCTCTTTAATGTATTCCTTTGGTTGTCAAGGGAGAAAAGAGAAAGAGGGGAGGTCTGTAACAAAGGGACCCAAGCAGGGGTGCTTAAGGGGATTAAGTGAGGAAGATAAGAACCTAGAAAAAGAGAGAAAAAGCAGCAGCCAGAAATGTAATAAGAGAGCAAAACATAAAAGCAGAAGAGAGATACGAAGGAGGGAGGCGAAGGCAAGAAAAGCAATTAGGTAGTCGCTAGTAAACTTTGAGCAGCTAGGTGGTACAGTGGATAGAGTGCCAGGTCTGGAAGCAGGAAGCCCTGAGTTCATATCTGGCCTCAAACACTTAGTAGCTATGTGACCCTGGGCAAGTCACTCAACCATAGTTGCCTCAGTTTCCTCATCTGTAAAATGGGCTAGAGAAGCTAATGGCAAACCCCTCCAGTGTCTCTGCCAAGAAAACCCCAAATGGGATCAGGAAGAGTGAGACATGACTGAGACAATAGCAAAGTAAACTTTGAAGTAGTAGTTTGAATAATGACCAGATGACAAGGGGCCTACGAGTAAAGAAATTAAAAGCATTGAGAGCAGAGTACTTTATTGCTGGCATTGAAAGGGAGGGGAAAGATAAGACAAAGGCTGAAGGAGTAGAGATATACTTTGGGAAGCTGTAATGTTAATGGTATGCAAGACATTTCTTGTCCATTTATAGGCCTCAGGTTGAGCCCATTAAGGGAAGCTTGTTTGGGGAGGCCTGCTTGTAGGAAGACTTTCACACCTTTTGTTAATTTCTAATTAGTCACTGAGTCATGAGGGTTGTGATGCCCTCTGGCTCTACAAAGGGCATATATACTCCGAGGTTTGGGGCTCACTCATTGGAAGAGTGCTCTTGTGATTGGACCAGATGAGACTCTGGGGAGCCCCCTTTGAAAAACCCAGATGTTGGTGCTTCTCTCTCTGGTAACTATGTATGTACCGCCTTGGTCAGACAGTTGGATCTTCTTGTTGATCTATGCTAATTTCTCAGATAGTTAGAAGCCCTGTCTGTTGGTCTTTATTTCTCTGTTTGTATTTTCTCTGAAGTTCAGGGTACTGACTTTTCCCCTGAACTACTGAATGTAATTTTAAAAAAAGACTGATGACCCCTTGAACAGCTTTCTTTCCTAGTAAAGCAGATCTAAGAACCTGTGCTAGCAGCCATCCTGAGTGTGCTAGGGTGCTTGCTAGTATAGAAGCAGACTGGGAGGGGCAGGCCATAGGGAAAGAGATGTGATCAGTTGTAAAGTTCTAGGGAGGATTTGAGGAAAGAGAATATTGAGGTTGTGGGAATGCAGTTGGTGTGCCCTCCATGCATAACTGAGTGGCAGAGGAAGCCCTACAGGAGCCATTTGTTCTATTCCCAGCTTCTAGGCAAGTCTTCATGGAAATCATGGCAAATCCATGAGAATAAACCTATCTCGAGGATACCCAGAAAAATTCTAGCCACCCATTTATATATTTAATTTTCTTCATTGATCAGATGAGATGAGAGAGTGGTTATTAATGGTGTTATTAATTTCCTGGTCCTAATCCCACATGTAATGTGATCCTCCCCTCTGCCCTAATTGGGGCGATATCACCCCTTGAGGAGGGAGCATATATCTCAGCAATTTACCCTTTCTGATAAAACTTTCTCTTTTGAGCCTCCAGTTGTCAGCATGTATCTCTACTGTGCCTTTCATATTCTTCTTTAGGTCCTTCTTTAGCCATGGACCCCAGACCTGGACATGGGTCTGCAGGAGGTCTGACGAGGGAAGAAAATGAAGATAGTTCTATTCCTGACCACAGTTCCATCCTTCCAGAACTAGGCTGCATTACACTGGAGAAAAGATGGAGCACTTAATATGACCAAGCTGACTGTCCCTTAGAAGCTGTGGCAGACTTGAAAGGAGGCTCCTGAGGTATGGTCAGGAGGGTACCGGATCTTGTATCGGAGGACATAGTTTGTGCCTAATGACTACCTCTGTGGTCTCGTCCAAGTTACCTCTTTGACTCAGTCTCCTCATCTGAAAAATAGGACTGATGTCTATAGTACTTCCCTGTCAATGCTGATAACCTAGAATGAAGTTATGTATAAAATGTTGGATTTTTCTTCTTAACATGCTTTTTCTCTTTGTCCACTAGATGGGGCCAGAAACCAGCAGTGAGAGGGACAAAGAGGTTGTGAGACTGCAATATGATGGGGAGAATTTGCAAGGGCTGATGGGGTATAAGGAATTTTAATTCCTGACGGCAAAGAAGGTCCTCAATGCCTTCTCCTTCCTGTCTCTCCTCCCTCCCCCTATTTTTGTCCAGGTAGTTTAGGCGACTCCCAATGAGGAAATGCTTTCTAGTAAGGCTGGCTGATCAGCCTCTTATCTGCCACTCAGAGCTTTAAGTTTATCCAGAGCACCCAGAAGTTATGTGACCTGCCCAAGATCACACAGATGGTATGTGTCTGTCAGAGACGGGACTTGAACCCAGGCCATATTCATTTTTAATCCTGTTCTCAAACCTCTAGGTCATGCCACCTTCCATCTATGTAATATCTGGTTAAAATTAACCTGAAAAGCAACCTTTTGAAAAAAGATTATACCCTGAGCAAGGAGATGTGGAAGTGAGGAAGATGATGGGGTATCTGTGCACTGAAGGCCAGCCAGGGATTTTTAAGTGCTATCTGCCATAGCTGCCTGTTTTTCCCTAAAGCTTTCTCTGTTCAGGGGTTTCCCAGAGTCACTTTAGCTGCCCATTTCCTTCAGCATTGATGACTACTGCCAACCCATAGCCTAGAGCAGCTAAGTGGTTCAGTGGATAGAGCAATGGGACTAGAGTCAGGAAGACCTGAGTTAAAATCCAGCCTCAAATACAAATTAGCTTGGTGACCTTGGCCAAGTCATTTAGCCTGGAACTGCCTCAGTTTCCCTGTATATAAAATGGAGAATAACAATAACACCTACCTCCCCCAGTTTTGTGAGGATCAAATGAGATAAAGCGCTTTCACATTGGCTGGAATATTGTAGATAGATGTTTGTTCATTCCTAAAATATGGGTTAATTACTAGTAAACTTCTGTTTGCTAATAAGTCTTGATTTGGAGAAGTGTATGAAAGTATATAGTGTTATACAAGACTCAGATATAGTCAAATAGTGCTTTAAATCCTTCTAAGAAAATATAATCATCAGAGAACCCTAGACCTTGAAAAATTTTCTAGCTCAGCATGTTTTACATTAAAGGTATCTTCATATTAGATGAGTATAAGAGAAATTCCAGTCTTCAACTCACTCCCCTTGCTGGTTTGTGGGCCAGGATTGAAGAAATAGCAGTCAACAGAGAAGGTGACGCTGTTTGCCAAAGGAGCAGAAGGAAATGCTTCCTTTTGCCCCATTCCCATTATTGGAACTGATTGTGGAAAAGCTGTGTTAGTGAAGTGAAAAAAACGAGCTAGATTTGGAATCCAGAAAACCTCGTTTCAAATTCTGTCTCTGTAGTTGGCTTGCTGTGTGACTAAGGGGCGAATCATAGAACTCTTCTGCCTCAGACTCTTTCCTCCTCCATAAAAAGGGTGTTAGAAGAACGATAACGGCAGGGCTCTCCTCACTAGGTAATGATGAGGCTAAGAGGAGACGACTGTCAAGGGCTTTGCAAAGCTGTCCCAAGCCATTTGGGGACCCAGCAGGTTTCATAAAAGAGTCAGCTTGGACAGTCACGCGAAAAGCAATAGACCTTTATTACAAGCACATTTGAGCTAACCCAAGGGAAGGCTTCAGTCCTAAGGCAATACAGCCAGGGATGTGAAGGACCAGTCAAGGATACAGCTGTGAGTCAGGGCATTCAGGCATCATAGCCAGAGCAGTCTAATAGGGTGGTCTTGGGGCCACAGCAAGGGGATGAAGAAGGCCAATGAGAGGCATCTTCCAGACTGTGCCCATTCAGGTTGCATCAAGCTCCTAATTGGTTGGATGGTTAGTTGGTTAATTAATTGGGTAGTTGGTTCCCTAGTCTTCTACACTGGACCAATGTGATTATGCCAGCTGGAAACCATGTTTGATAGCAAGAGAAAGGGTCTCTCTGAAGCAAGCCTGCTAGTTTTCTCATCTCCATTGTCACAGAGGTGACAACACCACAGATTTGCCAGAGATGTTTATGCTTTAGAAATCCCCCACGCCCGAAAAAATTATCCAGAGAACTGCTAAACAGGGATGTCCAGGAAGGGGCAAAGGTTGAGTTTGGGTAAAGTCTAGTACAGAGGCAGCATGTAGCAAACGAAAGAGCATCAAATTGGATCTCAAAAGGGCCTAAGAAAGTAGAGATCATCTCATATTACAGCAAAACTGAAATCAACTTTGTGCCCACATGGTTCCTTTTATTCCTTAAATTATTTACCTGTAGACCCATGATGGTGATGATTTGGGTAGAGAGACTTGAAGCAGTTTCTGGTGCTCCTGGTACATGTGAGAAGCTATTGACCTTCTCCGGTATTAAGAGTCGTGGGGAGCACACACTTAAGACAGGCCAGGAGTCCACTGATAATAGGATAGCCTCCACTCTGAGCTCACTAAACTTCCACTGTCACTGGCAGTTTGGGTCCCTAGAGAGTAGCTGACCACTTCTCCCTTCAGGGCTCTTAAGGGTAACTCCGAGAGATGGTAGCTTCAAATACTCATGAGATGCCATCTAGTGCGATCCCCAACATCACTTAACTAGTTATGACATCAATTGGTTTTTGCAAAGGATTAGTTGCTGAGAATATATAGCAAGTACAAATTACAAGAATATGCTCCTTCCTGCTAATTGAGAAGCACACGCCCTGTACACACACACACACACACACACACACACACACACACACACACTCTGTCCCTGGAGAAAGTGGTCTCAAGTATAAAGTGGCTGGTGCAAAAATTTTCCCCCAACCTAAGGGCTACATTCTTCTCCCTATACCCAGAGTCCATGGGGGGAAGAGCGGGCATGGACTTAAAGCATCATCAGGAAATACATGAGGACAAGGGAGTACCTCTTGACTCCTGGTCTTAGTATCCTTTTCTCCCTTTGTGGAATCCTCACCAGTTTCATTCTGGAATGTTTCTTTTGGCAATGGACAAGTAGCTCTTTTGCTCAGCTGGGCTGGTTCCTTGCAGGGCCCGATGTGTCAGCCTGTGTCAGGCAGATTGCTTTTAGGCTATGCTACCAGCTCATATGGTCCCTGCTACCCACCTGGTCACAGAAGGAACCTCTGACATCCTTTCTGAACTTTCAAAGCTATCAAGGTTGTAACCTGGTCAGTTCTATCCTCAAATAATCATTCACTTCGTATTAGGAAGAATAAACACCAGCAGAACCGGCACCATGTTCTCAGGGACACATGGCAGCCAGGTGGGCAGATAAAGGAGAGGGGAGATAAAGCCTTTCCTTGTGCAGAGGCTTAACAGAAGTCTTCTTCACTCCAAGGTCTCCACAAAAGGGAGTGAGGGGGCCAGCTAGGTGGTGCAGTGAATAGAGCCCCGGCCCTGGAGTCAGGAGGTCCTGAGTTCAAATTCAGCCTCAGATACTTAAGACTTACTAGCTGTGTGACTTAACCCCAATTAGCAAGTCACTTAACCCCAATTGCCCTGCCTTCCTCCCTCCAAAAAGCAGAGAGAGAGAGACAGAGACAGAGAGTAAGTCTTGAAAGATTTTTAATATGCACTTATCTCTGTGTCAGCCTCTACAGAGTTATCCTTTGTGGCTCCTTGGCCAGCAGGAAGATTTTTCAGTATCATGCAGTGCAGCCCTGAGTCATCATGGCCAAAGATGGCTTTGGAAGCTCCATGTTGTAGACTCGCAATAAGCAGAGAATGTTGTCTATGCTCTGTGTAAGTCACTAGGAAGGGCAAATTTGAGCATGTTCCCAAAGTGAGTCTGTCATTTGCCAGATCTCCTCCTTTTTAGGGTATATATAATAATGCAGTTTTACCACAAAAGGAGGGAGAAATGGGGTGGGGGAGTGGGAAGCCATATTGACCAAGAGGAGGACCAGACCAAAAAAAAAAAAGGTGGGAGGGTCATATTCCTGTGTACATCCAGACTTTTCTCTAGCCTTTTCTTGCCCCAAATAAGTTACAACTCCTTGCTTAAGCACCTTGCTGCTACAAATCAACCTCATGTCAACACTTCTAACCAAACTCACTGATTAAGCATGTAGAGCTGTGCTTGGGGCCAGCCCTGGCTGCACACACAGTTTTTCTGAGAAGTGAAAAATAGAATTTAAAGAGGGGTGGAGTTTGCGCCTTAAAACAAGAGTCAGAATTAGGTAGGGGCAGTTTCCTCTCCTGTTTTATTAAGAGCCAGAGGACAGGGCTAATTTCCCTGAATTACCCAGAACAGCTGACTACTCAGGTGAATTACATCATGATAACATAAGAGGCTTTCTACTCACAGTCAAACCCTGTCCTGCCTTCTGAACATGCTTGCTTACCAAGGAATTGCAGCTTATCACACTCCAGTGCCCCCAGTGTTTGCAGCAGTTCGGAATTCTAAGATGCTACATGACCGACTCTCTGACATGAGAACTGAGTGAGGACACCAGTGTCACCAGTACTTCGAGTACTAGTAAAGTTTTAATTTCTCAGATTTTGGGATAAAAAGAAACACAAAGTCTAATATTTTTCTGTATACCATGAATCATTTTGCCTACCATCTGAGGTGTATGCCCCCCACTTTGAAGACCTCCACACTAGATACTTTTGAAGAGCAAAAAATGACAAAGTCCAGTGTAAATGTTAGCTTCAAGGAAGGTTTTGTTTCATACCAAATAATTCCTCAAACTTAGCCCTAATTATCAATGGGGATCATAAACACGTAAAATGAACCATGGAGTGGGGCCCTCATATTAAGGGCAAGTGACCAGTTAACCAATAGACAAACTTTGGCGTGATGCCCAAGGGGCCTCCAACATTAGTTTCAATCCTCCCTTCCCAGAAGTGGCAAGAGTGAGGGTTAGACCCCACTTACTTTCTCTTACACACACACACACACACACACACACACACACACACTCATACTTAAACTTTGTGCCAGTCTATTACAGCTACTTTGGGACTAAGAAGTATTAACAAAAGAGGCAAATTAGTTGGTGATGCAAATAGGCCTTTATTTCCAGGCATGTTTTAACTCACACAAAGAAAACCCAAGGTCTATCCTGAAGCATGAAAAGAAAGGATCTAAGGAAAATAGAGCAAAAGGAAAGAGGGCTTAAGGACAAAGGATAAATGTGGGTCTTAGTTGCTGGAGGAGTGTGTGAAACCTCAGACCACAACAGGAGAAAGAAGCAAGGGGCTGTTCTTGGAACTCGGAACACAGCATACTCCAAGCTCTCATTGCCCTCAGTTTGATATAGAAATGCCAGAGTTCTGTCTTCCATACTAGGGCTGCTGGGCAATTTGGGTGAGGGCATGCATGTAGTATTATAGAAAGGGTGGGTTTTCACTTAGGTAAGTCTGATTGATTTTTTATCTCAGGTGTTGCAGCCAAGATTTGGTTTAGGGTACCAGGGGACATGGAAGTTTGCAGGATGAAAGATTGCAGATGTGGAAGAATCCAGAAAAGGGGCAAGGCGGGGATGTTAGAAAGGAGGGAGTGTGTGTAGAGCAGAGGCATCTTGTCAGCATGGTCCTAAAAGATCTCAAAGAGACCCTCAAAAATCAGGGATTTTTCAGTATATCAAAACTTCTAACCTTCATGTGATCTATTCTTAAAGGTATCTATGGCCTTAACCAGGTGGGCATTGCCTCTATTGGTATACATCAAGAGTTGGCCATGCCTTGTCATCTGAAGGGATTTTCATCGATGTTCTCCCATGGATCTTCCATGAAGGATCCACTGAGAGTCCTAGGAGGTGTTCATTGAAGTCTTAGATTTGGTGGGTACCAGTGCTGTGTCTGGGCTCTCATGTCTTTTGCGAGTCACATACTCCCATTTATGAGGAAATGTGCTAAATCGTTGGCAGATGACCTGCTCCTGAGTTAGGAGCTCTATAACAGATTGGTTGCTTCACTACAATCTACTGAAAGTCATCACTTGATACACGTGCTGTCTAACTGACTTTGGCTGGCTGGGCTCCCAAAATTGCTCACGTTGGTGCTCTCCATCTCCCAAGGATAAGGGGGTGGTATGGGAGTCCTAGGGTTAGAACCAGAGTGGAGGGCTCCAACCTATGTGGGGAACTACCTCTCTCTTATCATTTATGTGATATTCAATAAGTAATTTACTGGTAATATATTTTAGTTGAATATTATGCAACTGGCATATTTTACCAATACCATAGGGTTTATTTCAGACTCTATGTCTTGGTAACTATATGTGATGTTCTGAAGTAAGTTTCAATCAACATGTTTTGATGAGGGTGGTGAGTAACACAATGTTCTGGACTTTTGGAAAATAAAAAAGCACTAAGGCAAATAGGTATGGGTTAGTCATTGGGGCTGTACACTGGCCTGCCAGGGGAAAAATTGAGAAGGGGGTAATATTTCCCTGTCTATTATCTTCTCATATCTCCTTCTAACACGCCTCTCCTTTCTCCACTATCTCTGCTTTCAAAAACTCCTCCAAGTTAGGGGTCACTTGGAATGAAATTGATAAAAACTTACTTTAAAGTAACTATTTAAAATATTTGCTATTCCCAAGGATAGTAGTATTTTTTCAGGGACTCCATTAATCCAAAGGAATGGACCACTAATATTAACATCCCTGTAGGGGAAAGGAAGCAGAGAATTCAAGAATCAGAATCTCCCATCTGGAAAAGAATTTGCAATCATCCTGTTCAAATACAGAAACTGAGACCTAGAGAAGTCAAAAAGAAGCCTGCCCTAGACGACCTTCCAGCCTTACCAGTCTATGAAATGAAGTGATTTTGTCCAAGGTCGTCTAATTAGTGAGAGAATGTGGGAGTAGGGAAGTGGTCCTCTGATGCCCCCAAATCACATTTTGTAGGGGCAACACAGAATGTGGTTTATTTTTAATTACGTCAGTCGAACGTCCTCCTTCCTGAATAGCTGACTAGTAAGGCTGGATCCAAGTGTGTATCCTCAGACAAAGAATCTAGTATCCTGAGCCAAGTGAATGGCAATAGGGAAAAAAATCTAATATGATTCTGAGACTCATACTCCCTAGAAGGGGTTAGAAAGAGTGGATATTTGGGTGATGGTGGCACAAGGTTTTGGTGCTATGAATAGGGAGACTTCAGATTGCTGTATGTAAGGAAAGAATATTCTTCTAGTGGGGATAATGGGAAGGAGGCTAAGGACTAGTGGGGGGGAGACCATTTCTGAAGAGAACTAGATGAGAAAAAAAACAAAGCAAGTTTTTCACCATTTATGCATCTGTCAGTACAGTTGTTACCTCAGGGTCTCTACTAGGAGTCATAGTCCCACAGGAAAAAAACAGAAATGGTCCAATTGAATGTCACATCAGTACTTAATTTTCTGGTCAGGTGGTATCAGTATCCCTGGCCAAAAGAAAAAAATAGGGAATAAGTCCATTAAGGACCTGGCAATAGTGAATCTCCTATGACCTCCACCAAATGGCAAAAGTTGTGTTCTCATGGGGAGGAGGATTTCACTTTGATTGAGGTGAGGTTGCTTAGGGAAAAGAGGGGGTTGGATTGTTGAAGAGCAGGAAGGGACCTGGATGGGTTTGAGGAGCAGTACGGGAAGGGGCTCTTGGCATAGATTAACTTCTAAAAGTCTATGTTCTTGAAGTCATTCGAACACCGGTATCGGCCATCTAGGAATCTGGAGCACAGTAAGTTCCGCAAGCAGGGGCATGTATGGTGTTGGCGTTTCCCAAAGAAAGGGACCTCAGGAGAGAACAGAACAAATGGGAGGGTTGAGATGCAGACCCTTAGGGTACAAGAGCATGAGACAATTCAACATAATTTGTTAAATACCTTCTATGTACACAACCATTTAATTCAGTCCTCAGATTTGAGCTGTGTGGACTTCTCCTAGAAAGTGTTAAATCCCTGCCTGATTGCCTTGACACCCAGCCTTTCCAAGCCACCCTTCCTCAGGGATATCACTTTCATATTGGCTTAAGCCAAACATAGTTAATTAGATAAACTTATAGCAAGAAGAATCACAGCACATTTTCTAGATGCAATTGAAGGTGATCCTTTCTAGCCTATGAGGGAATGGCTTAGGACTTTGCTCTCCCTACTACTTTCTTCCTGGGCAGAATCCTACAAGCCTGGCAGCTATAACCTCAGCCTTCTCAAAAGCCAGCTGGGACTGGGAGCAAGCTGCAGGGAGAGCAGTCCCTGACCTGTTCTCAGCCTCCAAAACTATCTAGAGTTTAAATGAAACTCCAAACCAAATGTGTGATTTGGAGAGAATATGAAGGAGGTTGGGGGCAAAAATTTCCCCTAGGCCTGGAGGAGAAGAATCTATCCAAATTCCATTGGGGCAATACAATAAAGGAATACCTTGTTCTAGGGCCTTGAGGGCTAAAATAATCTATGTTGTACATTTTCCTGAGGGAGAGACGGTAGCAGGGGAGGCCTCTGCTAAAGACTATATCTAGTGCATGGAGTTGCAAATTATAGAATCTCTTTAGAGGGCCATAGGACAGTACCCAGGAAAAAGTACAGAAATAATCTTACCTAGTAATTCGGTTATTGGGAATAAACTCTGAAAGTATTATCAAAAGAGGGGGTAGGGGAAAGGACATTTGAGGCAGGGTAAGAAAAAAAATTTGAATCTTAACTCAGTAAACCCACTTATTACTTTTGTGACCTTAGGCACAGTTTTGTTTGCCTGGGTGTCACGTAGAATTACAAGTTTGTTTGTGTTAAGGACCAGTTTGCTAATGCAACCAATAACCCCTATGCCTAGAATCCCTATCTCCTGATCTGTGCGGGTCAGATGTCGATAGTATAGTGACCCCACAACCTTCCCCTGCCCAATGAAGGCTATGTTTGGGCCTGGGGAAATGGTATGGACATAAGATGAGGGGAGTGGGAGCAGAGGGTGGGGGAATTCAGGCATGCTAAGAAATTGTCTACTCTCTTCTTCCTTTTCTTGGGGCTACCCTGTCCCTCTGCCTTAGAGAAATAAATGATCTTAACAAAACTGCCAATGGGAACTCTTAAAGTCACTGATACCTGGGCATATCACCTAATGACAATCCTCCTCTCTCCTAGAGACCTGAGGCAATCGTTTTGCCCCAGGGGGTATGTGAAAGGGTCAAGGAGCACGGGGGCCAACAGGTGTGTTGAAATAGGAGCCCAGGGAGTGCTCTGTACCTTGTGGCTGACAGGGTGACATTCGTCTCCTTCCTGCCCCAGGGGGGTACATATCCGGAGCCCTCGGAGCCACAGACTGATGGCACAGCAGGTACCTGCTCCACACTGCAGATCCCTTTCACAGGCCTGGTGGGAGAGGAGAAGAGACACAGCAAAGCAGCCAATCAGCCAGAGCAAACAGACGTCAGACCTGACAATAATGCACGCATCAAAGGCTTTTTGGGTGGGAAAGGAGAAGTAGAGGGAGGACCCTGAGGGCAAGGAGTAAAGGTTGGCACATGAAATGGGCTGCTCAGCATTCCTTCTTTCCTAGCAGAGCCTCTGTGCCGTGAACAAGGCAAGACTCTCCCAGGGACCAGTTTGGCATATGGTTTGTTGACTAGTGGAGAAACACTGATATGCTTCTGAAGCCCCCATGAGAGGGTAGTGCAACTGTGAAACAGCCTTTTTGGGGAACACGTTTCTGATGGGAAGAGTCCAGCAATGATTCACACTACTGGAAACTGACCAATGACCCTGCTGCATTGGAGGGGTCATCAGACACCAAGTCTGCCTCACCCTGCTTTCACCCTGATCATGTTCTTCCTTTCCCACTCTCCTGATTGCTTTCAGAGGTCTTTCTAAGTATAATGTGGGTGCTCTGTGACTCCTCCTGCCAGAGGATCTCCCAACTATCACGGCCATCTGCCCACAAGAAAAGGGGTGAGCTTGCCTTAGATTTGTTTGGTTTTGATTGTGTTGTGTTAAAAACCAAACACAACACAAGCTGACTGATTTCTGGAACCTATTTTATTTTTTGAGGGACTACATGAATAGCTCCTTGAAAATAACCTTGTGCTGAACTGGAAGAATTCTGTTGTGTTCATTCAGATAGAGGAACCAGTTCCCACAATGAATAGGAAACTTAATTAGAGCAAACACAACATTTTTAGCTCCTCTCCCTACCCTTCTTGCTTTACACCTGCTCACAAGCTTGTTTCGAAGATCAAATGAGATAACGTAGAGAAAACACCTTGCAAATCTTAAAGCATGTGTAAATGCTAGCTATTATCGTTTTGTATTTCCAGGGTTGTCTTCCTGCGTCTCTGAATGATGGGTGAGATTAGATGGCGCAGGGACCACTTAGAATTAAACGTTCTCTCCCACCACAAGTTGCCTGAAACAGTACAGAAGAAGGCAGTCTTCACTTGCTTGTTCTTGGAAGAGTACTTAAGAAAACCCAGTCCCCATTTAAACAGGGGGTATTTTCTTCACAAGCCATCATGGATGTATCGATATGCTGAATGTAAAGGAGAGAACTGAGATCTATCCAGAAGATGCCAATGGCAGAAACAATGGTAAGGCTCTTTGGACACTACCCCAGTCCTCTACTTACTTTCCCTGAACAGAAACAGGCTTTGTAAAATGGTTCAAAAACAAACCAAAATACATCTAAATACTACGTACAGTTAGACTGTTGAGGTGAAAGGCTTCATTCCTGCTCTTCTCCCAGGAGAACACTGTACAGCAAATAACTTTACAAAGCTCATTGTCACAATTATATGCCAGTAGGTGTGAAAAAGAAACAGGAAAGGACCAGGGAACTTGGGGATGAAGCTGAGAACCCCCTGCCTGTTTCCCCAATCTCTCAGGTAATAATCGGTAAGTCATTCCTTCTGTATCTTCTTTACTTGATTTTTAAAAATCTCTTTGCCCTTTCTAAAAGATGACATCAAAAATGTGCATTGGTTCCTCTTCCATCAAAAAAAGTCTTCACATTTCCTTTCTGGCTCCACATCTGCCGATTTTAGTGACACGCTCTTTCAAATGTTGTAAGATCCATACAGAAAAGGCAATGACAAGAACTTTAGCATTTATGTTGAAGAGGGACATTAGTTTTACTGCTTGTGTTTTCGCAGAGGGCTAGTAGTGAACGTGGTTTTTCTCTGCCTCCTGCCCTACCAGGATTTAATACTAAACAAGAAAATGAGAAATCCTCCACTGCATAACTCTATCAACTATAATTCTCTTTTTTAAAGGCTTCGTTTATGATGTAGACTTCAAAAGTATCTGCTTAATTTTTATATACTTTTATTCTTTTGAATTTATTTAGAAATTGTCTTCTCTTCATGGGTATTATAAGTAATCCACTTACAGAAATTGTTCAGAATTTCTCCACATTTTTCCATCCCTTCTGTAATGTGTTGAGATGCCAATAAAATTGATTTCCTTTTTGGACCTTTGTCTTTTATCCGGACAACCCTGAGGTTAAATATTCTTTTCTATTAAAAAAACACAGCTACACCAATAAATCATGTTCACAAAATAATGGAGTTTTCCCATCAGGCTTTCCAAAGAATGCTCAATGGACATTAATGTGAAAACTAAAGCAAAACCTAATATTCAGCATCATGGGGAAAAAAATTTTAACTGCTTTTTTCCCCCTTTTCATTAGTATTTTTGTTTTTGTGTACTTAGAACCAGTTTCAGTTCCTCCAATCTTATTAGACTTATCCAGACAAAGAGAATATATTAATAAGAACTGAAAAGGACAAGATTTTCAGGATTTAATTTTCTTAAGAAGAGGGTAAAAAGCCCAAGTTAAATTTACTCCCCACTTTAAGTAAACCCAGCATCCTATATGAAATATCTAAATTTGCAACTGAGATAAATCATATAATATTACTCACTTTTCATAATAATTCTCTAGTCTAGTAAAGGATTTCTTTAAATAGCAAACTCTATTACTATGTTTAAGATTCAATTTACCCACACATTTCAGGAACACACCCACACATATGTATATGTATATATACATATATATATATACACACACATATATATCATAATAAAGCATATCAGAATAACCAACTGAACAATCTTCTGAAGTCCAAAAGGATGCTGTTGAATATTTCCAAAGTGCCATGCAAATACCAAATTCTATTCTTTATTTCTTTGGTTTTCCTGTGACGCATGAAACCAACGAAGCTAACTTCTTGGTACTTGGTACTAAATTTATATTGCTGGCAGATGCTGGCAGAACATCTCTTATTCTCCCAACCCTCATGGCTAGGAAAATGTTAGATATACTTACCCCAGTGATCACCGCACATTCGGAAATAGTTACTAAAAGAAGTATAAGCAAGACTTGGATGGCAATTTTCATGGTCACTTAGAAAGCCAGCAGAAATCTCGTCTTCCAAAGTATTTCTCTCTCTCTCTCTCTCTCTCTCTCTCTCTCTCTCTCTCTCTCCTTCTCTAGCCAATGAAGTCTGGAACCCCCCGGAGCACTCTCTTCTGCCACACTTTATAAGATCAGGTCCAGTCCTGCCTGCATATGTAACATCTCTACTCTTTCAGTCTCCATCACTGATGCTATTCAAATGATCTCAGAGCACGCAGATGAGACCTGCATCCCTAATGACATCAAATAACCATCAAAAGCAATAAAAATGAATAAATTAAGGACTTTGACAGTTACTCTAACTCACCCAAGAACTCAGTGATTGAGTCATTTAGGTATATTTCACTCCCATCTTATATTTTTTCCTTGGGGCATCATCATCTCATCCATCTTAGGGGAAAAGAAGGGCAGCCTATCTGAATAAAACAATATCACAACGATTTTGTTTACCCATTCCTGCATTGAGTTTTACAACATAACAATTTTTTTCTCCCTTAATTTCATTCAATAGCTATTTCTTTTCAAGCACTTACCAGTTGCTATGAGGGCTACAATAGAATTATAAAGGAGTAGAATTCTGGCCCTCGAGAAGCTTTGGAGTCTCATTGAGAAGACAAATTGCTACCCACAGGACAAAAGTAACAGTATAAGATTTGGTTAATGAATTAATAAAAGAGACTCCAGGAATTAGCAGACCTGGCTTGAGGTTGGGCTCTCTTACTTTATTTATGTGACCGTGAGCAAATCACTTCATCCACCTGGACCTCTTTTTATGCCTGTCATGGCAGTGGGGTTCCAGAAAGTTGGGCATAACTGAAACAACTCAACAAGAACATGACAATTTGAATGAATAACACCTGTGGTTGTTCCCTGGTGAGGATTCATGCTGTGACCAGCACAGTATTTGGCCCAGCAACCAGCTGAATAAAAAGAGAGAGACGGGGATGTACTCAGTAGTCTGTTTTATTACAGAGCCATTTCATACATAGCCAAAGATACAAGAAAATCATAAGGCTTCTATTCCCTATAGCAGGAATTCTTGGAACGAATGGTCCCTTCTTGGAATCTACCACTCCTGCCCCAGCCCAAGGCTAATCATTTATTAAAATTTTATCCTAGGACCACGTCCGGAGGCACAAACAAACAGGGAGTCACAAGACTTGATAATTAACTCCCCTGAAATTTCTATATTTCAAGATCCAAAGAAAGCATCCACCCAACAAGATTATAATCTTTCTGCATTTCTGCCTCATAGAAGAAGGGGAGCATGAAGGTCTGATCTACTACAGATTTGGGCAGAGGCAATATAAAAATGGTGTTTTTAATATGAGGGATACTCTTGTAAGTAGGTGTTTCTAACTTTGGGATGGTCTCTACTTAAGCATCTGTAAGCTCTTCATGAACGATGCTATTGCTTCCAAGGAGGAAACAGGGTATTTTCTGAGAGTAATGGTTGGTGAAGGAAGAACTTTCTAACAATCAGACCTGTCCAGTAAGTGAGTTAATTACTCCTAGCCAGGAAAATGGGCGTGAGATGGCCATGGTAAATGATGAGATGAAAGCCATAGCCTGGACAGAGGGCGATCTGACACCAAGCCAAGGTAAGGCTTCCTCCCCAGAGCAAGACAGGAAGATTCTCAGAATGCCAACCCAGAGGCAGAGTTTTCATCCTTATTTCACATTATTCTTCTTCATGCACTTCATGTTCCAGGCAAACTGCACTAATAAGCTGTTCCTTGAGTTCATTCTGAATTCTTCTTCCTTTGGTCATTGTGGACCAATCAGACATTTAACAAGTATAAATGGGGTGGCTAAGTGGCACAGTAAATAGAGCCCTGGCCCTGGAGTCAGGAGGACCTGAGTTCAAATCTGACCTCAGGTACTTAACACATACTAGCTGTGTGACTTTGGGCAAGTCACTTAAGCCCAATTTTCCTGCCTTCTCCCCTCCAAAAAGCAAAAAAACAACAACAACCAAGCATTAAGCACCTACTGTCTGCCAGGTATGCACTTGAGAGGTTCACCATTTCCTTCTCTAGCTCGTTTTACAGATGGGGAAACTAAGATAAACAGGGTTAAGTGACTTGCCCAGGGTCACACAGCTATTAAGTGCCTGAGGCTGGGTTTGAATTCAAAAAGAAGAGTCTTTCTGACTCCAGGCCCAGCACTCTATTCATATTGCCATCTAATTGTCAAATCTGGTAGCCTTTTTTCAGTTCTAATCCTTTTCAAGCTATCTGCTACATTTGACACTACTGATCACCTTCTCCTATTAGATATTCTTTCCTCTCTGGATTTTCCTGACATAACTCTCCCCTAGTTCACCTCCTACCTGTCCTACCATTCTTGATCAGTCCCCTTTATTTCCTCATCATCAACATCATGGCTCCTAACTGCTTGTTTCCCAAGGGTTTATCCTAAACTATCTTCTCTTCTCCCTCTATGCTTTCTCTCTCTCCCTCTACACTTTCTCTCTCTCTCTCTCTCTCTCTCTCTCTTTCTCTCTCCCTCTCCCTCTCCCTCTTCCTCCCTCCCTCCCTCCCTCCTTTCTCTTTCTCTCTCTCTCTCTCTCTCTCTCTCTCTCTCTCTCTCTCTCTCTCTCTTTCTGTCTTTCCCTCTCTCCTACCCCCATAATCTCATCACCTCCCATGGGTTTATGTATCAATCATCCCTCTTCAGATAACTTCAAGATCTCTATCCAACCTCATCCTCACCCTTGAACTTCAGTCCAATACCCTCTATTGCTCATTGGACATGGGACCTTATCATCAGTTCACCATCACTAAGTAGTCCTCCTTTTTCTCCTTCCATCCTTCTCTTGCCCCCAAACTTAGCTTTCAACATTTTTTTGTTTTCCTTACCATTTATTTGCTGATCTCAACTCATTTCAGGCTTTGGCACTTCAAACTACAGTTGGACTGTTACTGATCTTTCTATCTCCACTGCCTACCACTGTGTCTTACAAATAGTAATAATTAACTTACTGATTAATTATTGGTTGAGCTCCAGTGATTGGGCATAAGATCTATTCACCACCAGTACAGCCTCATCTGGTATCAGTTGCAGCATTTAGATTAGAAGGAACTTCTTTCCAGGCATATCTGTAGAATTCCCTTAGTGGATGTCATGTGGCAATCATCAAAACAGAGTCTGGTGGGAAAACATGGAGAGAAACAAGAGCCCCAGGCAAGAAGAAATGATACCTGTGAACCATATCTTGACCTAGGAAACCACAAATTAACATCATCTATGTTGTATTATATTTTTATTTATTCTAGCAAGCATTCTCCAAGGACTATAAACAGGAGTAATTTGACACCTTTTGTGTAGTAGATGTCATACATGTCATACCCTTAGCAGCTCATTGTTAGCTCTAGAAGAGCACTGGATGGCAATAGGTGGTTTTCAAAGGAAGAAATCCAGGCTATCAATAGCCATAAGAAAAAAAAATACACTAAATCACTAATAATTGGAGAAATGCAAATTTAAAAACTCTTGGGTACCATCTAACACTCATCAGATTGGCCAAGTTAATGAAAAATCATGTGGCAAGACAGACACATTAATGTACTGTTGGTAGAGTTGTGAACTGGTCCACCCTTTCTGGAAGGATATTTTAAGCAATGCCCCAAAAGCTATTAAATTGTTCATACACTTTCACCCCTCCATAGACATACCTCTGAGATACTGTGGGTTCAGTTCCAGACTCCTGCAATCAAATGACTAATGCTAATTTTTCAGTTTCTTAGTGCAAATAAAATTGTTTACACTATATTATAGTCTATTAAGTGTTCAATAGGATTGTGTCTAAAAAATGTACATATATCAATTTTAAAATATTGCTAAAAATGCTAACCACCATCTGTGCCTTTAGCAAGTCATAAACTTTTTGCTGGTGGAGGGTCTGATCTCAATATTGATGGCTGCTGACTGATCAGGGTGATGACTGAAGAAGGTTGGGGTGGCTGCGGCAATTTCTTAAAATAAGACAGCAATGAAATTTGCCACATCAATTGACTCTTCCTTTCACTTAAACACTTAGAGGACATTGTAAGGCTATTAGTTGGTCTAATTTAAATATTGTTGTGTCTCAGGAAATAGTGAGACCTGAGAAGAGTGAGAGAGACAGGGAATGGTTGGTTGGTAGAGCAGTCATAACCCCCACAACATTTATGGACCAAGTTCACTGTCTTATATGGATGGTGTTTGTGGCACCTCAAAAGAACTACAAGAGTAATATCAAAGATCACAGGTCACCATAACAGATATAATAATAATACAAAAGTTTGAAATACTTTAAGAATTACCAAACTGTGACATAGAGCCACAATGTGGGAATGTCTTATTGGGAAAATGGCACCAATGGACACAGGGTTGCCACAAACCTTCTATATGTTTAAAAAAAAATCAGCAATGCACAATAAAATGAGCTATGCAAATCAAACAGAGGAATAGGACCTATTTGTACAAAATTATCTATAGAGGTTCTTTTTGTTGTGGAAAAGAAATGTAAACTGAGGGGAAGCTTATCAATTGGGGGAACGCTAAATATGCTATGTATAAATGTGATGGAATACTGTTGTGCTGTAAGAAATGACAAAAGGAGGGTGGAGTCAAGATGGCAGTGTAGAATCAGGGAAATTCAGTGGCTCCCCCTCTAACCACCTCAAATACCTGTAAAATATGACTCTAAACAAATTTTAGAGCTCCAAAACCCACAAAGTGACAGAGAAACAAGGCTCCCACTGAAGGTAGCCAGGCAGGTGGACAGGAACGGTTCATCGCAGTGCACTGGGAGCCAAGACCAGCCCTGTGTGAGCCGTGGTTTTAGCCCCAGGGCGGCCCGACCAGCCCAGCTGGAGCATTCAGGACAGTGGATCACCAGCAGCTGTGGCAGTTTCCAGAATTATCAACCCATAAATGCCAAAGACAAAGTGAAAAGTCAGTGGAACTAGGATGAATTTTGGGGGGACAGAGCAGTGGGTCCAGCCCTCTGCCCCCAGAGCCAGAAGCAGTGGAAGCAGTGGAAGCAGTGGCTGTGCAGCCACCTCCACATGGCTGCTTCAGAGCTCCCAGACTGCAGATTGCAGGGGGGCCAAACGACCATTCAGAGGCTAAGTGATCTTGCCTTAACCTGTCTGGATTGGGATCGTGGTCTTGGGTGGTGATCTTGAGGTGTGTGACCAATGAGCCAAAGCTGGTGGGGGCTGTAAAGACAGCGGCCTCCTAATAGCTCCAACAGCTGCAAAAACCCCAGTGATTTGGGACAAAACTCTCTCCTCTGAAGTGGAGTTCTACTGTGGCAAAGAGCTCAAAAGTCAAGTTAATTGACTGGCAACATGAACAGGCAAAGGAAGTGAAGCAAGCACAGCAATCCAACTTTAGATTCCTTTCTGGGGAGACTAAAAGAATCAAAGCATGGAACAGGAGGAAGACAACACAATCAGAACTCCTGCATCAAAAGCTTCCAAGAAAAATATGAACTAATTACAGGCCATAGAGAAGCTTGAGAAGGATTTTGAAACCCAAATAAGAGAAGTGGAGGAAAAGTTGGGAAGAGAAATGAGAATGATGCAAGAAAACCATGAAAAGAGAGTCAACAACCTGACTGAAGAAAATAACACCTTAAAAAATAGATTAACTCAAATGGCAAAAGAGGCCCCAAAAGCCAATGAGGAGAAGAATGCCTTAAAAAGCTGAATTTGCCAAAAGGAAAAAGAATCTCAAAAGCTCACTGAAGAGAATAATTCCTTCAGAATTAGAGTGGAGCAAATGGAAGCAAATGCCTTTATGAGAAATCAAGATACTATTAAACAGATCCAAACAAATGAAAAAATAGAAGGCAATGTGAAATATCTCCTTGAAAAAATCACTGACCTGGAAAACAGATCCAGGAGAGACAATTTAAAAATTATTGGACTACCTGAAAGCCATGATCAAAAAAAGAACCTAGAAAGCATCCTTCAAGAAATTCTCAAGGAAAATTGCCCT
>CM053586.1:47598419-47715736 GCA_028646515.1 Pseudochirops corinnae
ACAAAGTAATTTTTTGGTTTGATTGGTATGGCACTAAATATGTAATTTAATTTAGGTAAAATTGTCATTTTTATTATATTAGCTCGACCCAGCCATGAGCAACTGATGTTTTTCCAGTTAGTTAGATCTGACTTTATTTGTGTGAGAAGTGTTTTGTAATTGTGTTCATATAGGTTCTGTGTTTGTTTTGGCAGGTAGATTCTCAAATATTTTATAATGTCTAGAGTACCTTTAAATGGGATTTCTCTTTCTATCTCTTCCTATTGGATTTTGTTAGAGATATATAGGAATGCTGAGGATTTATGTGGGTTTATTTTATATCCTGCAACTTTGCCAAATTTATTTATCTCAAGTAGTTTTTTATTTGATTCTCTAGAATTCTCTAAGTATATCATCGTATCATCTGCAACAAGTGATAGCTTAGTCTCTTCTTTGCCTAATTTGATTCCTTCAATTTCTTTTTCTTCTCTTATTGCTACTACTAACATTTCTAGCACCAGATTGAATAAGAGGGGTGATAGTGGACATCCTTGTTTCACCCCTGATCTTGTTGGAAATGCTTCTAGCTTATCCTCATTACATATAATACTTGCTGATAGTTTTAGATAGATGCTACTTATTATTTTAAGGAAGACTCCATTTATTCCTATACTTTCTAGTGTTTTTAATAGGAATGGGTGTTGTATTTTGTCAAAAAGCCTTTTCTGCATCTATTGAGATAATCATATGATTTCTGCTAGTTTTGTTGTTGATATGAACAATTATACTGATAGTTTTCCTGATACTGAACCACCCTTGTGTTCCTGGAATAAATCCTACCTGATCAAAGTGTATTATTCTCGTGATAAGTTGCTGTAGTCTTTTTGGTAATATTTTATTTAGAATTTTTGCATCTATATTCATGAGGGAAATTGGCCTATAATTTTCTTTCTCTGTTTTTCTCTTCCTGATTTAGGTATCAGTACCTTATTTGTGTCATAAAAAGAATTTGGTAAGACTCCTTCTTCTCCAATTTTCCCCGAATAGTTTGTAAAGTACTAGAATCAATTGTTCTTTAAATGTTTGGTAGAATTCACTAGTAAATCTGTCTGGCCTTAGAGATTTTTTCCTAGGGAGTTCATTGATGGCTTGTTCAATTTCTTTTTCTGAGACGGGGTTATTTAAGTAGTTTACTTCCTCTTCAGTTAATCAGGGCAATTTATATTTTTGTAAATATTCATCCATTTCACTAATATTGTTAAATTTATGTGTGTACAATTGAGAAAAATAATTCCTAATTATTGTTTTAATTTCCTCTTCATTGGAGGTAGATTCACTCTTTTCATTTTTGATACTCGTAATTTGGTTTTTTTCCTTCTTTATTTTTATCTTATTGACTAAAGGTCTGTCAATTTTATTGGTTTTTTTCATAACACCAGCTCTTTTCTTTATTTATTAATTCAATAGTTTTCTTAAATTCAATTTTATTAAGCTCTCCTTTGGTTTTCATTATTTCTAATTTAGTATTTAATTGGGGATTTTCAATTTGTTCTTTTTCTAGATTTTTCAGTTGCATGCCCAATTTATTGACCTCCATTTTCTCTATTTTGTTTATGTATGCATTCAGGGATATAAAATTTCCCCTAAGAACTGCTTTTGCTGCATCCCACAAGTTTTGGTATGTTTTCTCATTATTGTCATTCTCTTGAATGAAGTTACTGATTGTTTCAATAATTTCTTGTTTGACCCACTCATTCTTTAGGATTAAGTTATTTCGTTTCCAATTAGTTTTTAGTCTATCCTTTCATGGCCCTTTATTACATACAATTTTTATTGCATCACAATCTGAGAAGGATGCATTTAATATTTCTGCCTTTCTGCTCTGTATTGTGAGGTTTTTATGCCTCAGTACGTGGTCAATTTTTGTGTATGTGCCATGTACTGCTGAGAAGAAGGTATATTCCTTTTTATCCCCATTCAATTTTCCCCAGAAGTCCACCATATCTATCTTCTCTAAGATTCTATTTACCTCCTTAACTTCTTTCTTGCTTATTTTGAGGTTAGATTTATCAAGTTCAGAGAGGGGGAGATTGAAGTCCCTTACTAATATAGTTTTGCTATCTATTTCTTCCTCTAATTCTCTTAACTTCTTCTTTAGGAATTTGGATGGTCAGTAAAGGTTTTTGAGCATCTAATGGCATGGATAAATCTATTTTTTAGGAGGCTAATGATCTAATTGGTTTACCAAAGATCAACATACTCATAAAGGTGATTTGTAAGGTTATAAAAAAAAATACAGAGCAGTGTTTTGCAAATATTAATCGTGAGTAAACAACAATTGTTGAACCAGTGTATTAGCTTTCCACTCCTATCTTTCTTCATTCACTGTAAGACAAAGAGCTGGCATAAATGACAAGCCGTAGCACAGACCTTGATGGAGGGCAAGTTGGAGGAGTACTTGTTCCAGACTCCTTTTAGGGCTAGGCTCTGTGCCCTACACTGGTGTAGTCAGGAGGATCCAGTCCCATCACAAATTTCCCACCTGGAGCATTGGAAAAAGTACCTGGCTTGGACTTGGAAGATCTTGGTTCAAGACTTACCTTTACCATTGACTGTGTAACTGCACAAATCATTTCATTTCTCCGAATTTCTGTTTTCTCCCAAGATGTCTATACTATGTAAATGTTGAGGAATGTTTTATAAAGTGTAAAGCATTATTTATTACCTCTGAAGTCTCTTCCAGCTGTAACATATGACTGCCCAGGAGTGGGAGAGAGTTTCTCATTCCCCATGGTCTTTCTCCCAAGACTTTACCTGCTTAAGACTGTCACATCTGGGACTGTAAACCTTTAAGATGTCCTGAGCCAGAAAAGAGAGCACTTGGTAGCCGGAGGAATGGGGAAGGCGTCTTGGTGACTCCTAATCTCAAGAGCTGGAGGTGTTGTTGAAGTTCATTTAGCACAACCATCATCTGCAGATGAGGAAACCAAGAGGGGAAGGTCAGTAAATGCACATTTATAGAGCACCTACTGTGTGCTAGGCACTGTGCCAAAGAACATTTTAAGCAACTTTGTCCAAAGTCATGGAATAAGGGTGGCTTGGTGGAGCAGTGAATAGAGCTCCAGCCCTGGAATCAGGAGGACCAGAGTTCAAATCCAGCCTCAGACACTTAACACAAAATTAGCCGTGTGACCTTGGGCAAGTCACTTAACCCCAACTGCCCTACTTTCCCCCTCCAAAAATTAAAAACAAAAGCAAAGTCATGGAATAAATAACAAGGACTGAAATATAGGGGCCAGTCTGAACTGAAATCTCATTCTCCTTCCACGATGCCACACTTCTCTCATCAAAGAAAAACTATGAAAATCACATTCATATGTCCTATTCATATTCATTTTCAAATCCAGCCTCAGACACTAGCCGTAGGACTTTGAGCAAGTCACTTACCCTGTTTGCCTCAGTTGCCTCATCTGTAAAATGGGGATAATAATAGCACCCACCTTCCAGGGTTGCCGTAAGGATCAAAGGAGATCATGTTTGTAAAGTGCATAGCAGCGCACCTGACACATGGCGAGCATTAGCTATTATTATTATCATAATTACATGTATAAAATCCTGAGAAACAGAAACGTAAGAACTCTTCCTTAGTTTTAGGCAATCATGGATTCGGAACTGGAAAGACTTGAAGAGTTCATCCAGTCCAACCCTATCATTTTACAGATGAGGGAGCTGAGGTCTAGAGAAGTTAACATCACATCATAACATGATTTTTAAAAAATATTTACTTGAAAAATTCCCAATCAGAAGTAAAGGGGGCTTTACACTCTCACCATTACTGTTTGACAGTTTTAGAGCTACTAGCAATAACAGTAAGAAAAAAACCCATTAAGAGCCTCTCCTGGAGGGGGATTCTTTCCTGGTACTTTTCCCCCTTGGACTTCTAGCAAGAGTGTTGAGGGGGAAGGGAGAGGCTGAGGGAGAGGGGATTCCTCTCCCCTCCTCCCTTTGGCCTCAGTGGTGGCTCATAGCACAAGCATTTGTTTCTGGAAGGTGAGTACTCTTCTAGATGGGCCCAGAAGTAGACCCTGAGTCCCTGGTTGTCATTCCGTCTTTGTTTCCTTATCTGAACACAAGTTAGCAACCTGCAATCCTGCAAAATAGACTAGACATCTTGGTTACCTCCTGAGTTTGGGAGGTCCTACTTTGGGTTCCAGCTCTTGGAGAAAGATATCATAGCATTGCCTCCCAGAAGAGGACCCCTGACAGAATGACTTGCCCTTAAAATGACCCATTTTGGCCATGGTGAGATGGCAGGATTGGAGAGAGCACAGAATGAAGCTGCAGAGAGTCTTGGGAGGCTCTACATGTGCATCTCCAGTAGGAATGCCCATTGTACATTCTCAGGGGAGAAGCAGTGCAGGAGGAAAGGCTCTGGACTTGGGGGCTAGGAGACCTGGGAGCCAGGCCCACTTTTGTTACTTATCTGAGCAAGTCACTAAACTGGTCTTGAGCCTGTTTTCTCTTCTGTAGTGCAGACCTGACCTCAAGGCCTATCTGGCCACAGGGTATGACGATTTGCCTTCCTAAACAAATTATGGTGCATAAATGTGTATTCTTTGGAGGAGGGTTTCTGAATCCATTGATTTCCCCCAACCTCATTGATATAATCACAGAAATCAAAGGTCAGATAACAGAAATAGATGAGGTGTTAATATGTTAAACAGGGTACCAAAAAAAAATGATCCTAAACCCTTGGCCCTTCTACAATCCCTGAAGACTTCCTTAATGGAATTAGAAGGACAGCCTGCTATTGGACGGCTGGAGGTTGGGCATACCCCAATGGCCTGTGAAAAACCTAAGCTTACCAGGCCAGAAAACAGCCAACAGAGTCCAAGCAGGAAACAGCCTCCAGGAGATAACAGAGATGCTCCATCCAACAAGGAGGAACATGAAGAACACTATGAGAAGGAAAAGGCATCAGAGCTTGTATTAGGGGAGAGGAAGGGACGGCAGTAAGCATTTACCCAGCACCTATTTTGTGCCAGATACTACGTGAAGCACTTTTTACAAATAGCTCATTTGATTCTCAAGACAACTCTATGAAGTAGATGCTGTTATCAGCCCATTTTACAGTTGAGGAGACTGAGAAAAACAGAGGTTAAATGACACACACAGCCAGAAAGTATCTGAGACCAAATTTGAACTGAGGTCTTTTTGACTCCAGGCCTAGCATTCTATCCACTGAGCCACCTAATAGTAGCAACCGTGAGAGTTTTCTTGGCCATAGAGATTCCCTATATGTGGGCCTCATTACTAGAGAATCCTGTGCTCTTTCCTTAGAACTTAACCCACTGAGTATGCAGAGTTGGGAAAAAGGAGTCGGGAGAGGACAAGGGGTACTAAAACGGTAATGGTAATTATTACTGTGCCATAAGCAACAATAAAGGTGAAAAATTCAGAGAAACCTGGGAAGAATTATATGAAGATACAGAGTGAAATAAATAGAAGCAGAGTGACATATATAATAATAGTACTCTAGAGTGAAGGAACAAAAGTAGAAACTAAATGCCACGTGATTATAATGACTAAACTTGGCATATCTAGAGGTCTGAGAAAATGTGATTCTCCCCCTTCTGATGGGAGACTTATGAGTAGAGAGCATGGCATGCGTTTCACTGTCAGACAATCCAAGGACCTTCTAGCTCTAAACCTGCTCTTATGATCCATATTTGATTACAAGGAATGGCTCAGGGTAGGGCAGGGGTAGGATATCACAGGAAATCAGTGTGATGTAAAAACATGATAAAACCTTTTTTTTAAAAAGAAAAAAGAAGGGGACAGTTACTAAAGAATAAATGTAGGCAAGGAGATGTTAAAGAATCTATTTGAAAATGTATGATGATTTATATGTTTCATGACCGAACATGTATAACCTATAGCAAATTGCTTGCCTTCTCAATGAGGGGGAAGAAGAAGGGAAGAATGTGGAACTCAAAATTTTTAAAAAGAATGCTAAAATAGTTTTTTACACATAATGGGAAAAAAGATTTAAAAATTTTTAAATGGAAATAAGAAAATATGTGATTTGTTTAGAAAACTAGGATCAAAGAGATTTAACAACAAAGAAAAGAAGTTGACATAATAAATGGCTTTTTCAAAATAAGAGACTGTGAGATAAATCCATAAAAATCATTGGCCTTTCTAAACATCAGAAAAAGAAAATGATGAAAAGAGGTAGCACCTACACTGACCCTTGAGGGAAAAGAGAAGTTTCAACAGGTGAGAGCTGGGAGACAGGAGACAATAGGATAAGATCTGCCAATAGCCAGGAGTTCAGTAGGGCTAGACCAGTGGTTCTCAACCTTCCTAATGCTGCGACCCTTTAATACTCATATGTGGGTGTATCTGCATGTGGGCGGACCCGCCTGGAGATGGATAGAGGAGTGGTGTCTTGGTTCCTAAGACCATAGGAAATATGTGTTTTCCGATGGTCTTAGGCAACCCCTGCAACCCCTGTGAAAGGGTTGTTCGACCCCCAAAGGGGATGAGACCACAGGTTGGGAACTGCTGGGCTAGACCATAGGATTCACAAAAAGAAATGTGAAAAAAGGTAGAGAGGCCAGTTGGATCTAGATTGTGGAAGGTCTTAAACACCAGGTTAAGGAGTTAATAGTTTGAAGTATAAGTAGTAGGTAACCACAGAAGGATTTTTGAGTGAATGACATTCATTATAATCAAGATTAAAAAGTGAAAAGAAAAACACAGCTCAACCAAACTTAGATCATAAGAGCAGATTTCAAGTTAGACAGTCCTTGGATTGTCCAACAATGCAATGCATTCAATGTTCTCTACCCATAATCTGGCATATGAAAGAAGAGAATGGCATTTTCTCAAACCCTCAATGCCAAGTTTAGTCATTGTAAGTGCATAGCATGGTCACACCCATCCATTATTAGTCAAATTATTTTGGAAACAGTGAACAATAAGCTGCAGAGGGACGAGACTGTGGAATCAAAGACTGTTAAGGAACCACTTCAAAAGCCCAAACAAGAGGTTATAATAGGGACCTGAACCTGATTAAGGTGATGGTAATTTGGGTAGAGAAGAAGAGATAGTTATAAAATATCTCCTCTAGGTAGATGATGGCTTTGATTTGTAGGGTGAAGGAAAGGGAAGAGTTAAAGATAACGGAGGTCTTGAGATTGACCATTTGGGATAATGGTAGCACCCTCAACAAAAACAGAGAAGCAGCCAGTCTAAGAATGAAGATGATGAGTTCTAATTGGGACCCAATAACTTTGAGGTGCCAGATCAACCCTTGAGTGGGTTTTGACCAACAGTTGTGGTGACACCAGAACAGAACTAAGGGAAGAGGCAAAACTCAGAGGCACTAAGTGTGGTGTCTCTGAGGGATGAGCGCAATAACTCTAACAAAGCTTCATTTGGCTACTTCTTGGCTTTCCTGTTTGCAGAAGAGTGCTAGCCTTTCTTTGGGAGCACCTTATTAGTAATCTTCAGATGAACAAGCCCAACCAAATCACTACCTGCTCAGCAGCCATCAACAGCTCCCCATTGCGTACTGGATAAAATACAAGCATCTTTGCCCTTTGAAATCTTTCCCTTGCTTCGTGGCCCATGAGGTCAGATGGGAGTAGAGTGAGAGGTGCTGAGTTCAAATCCTGACTCTGATACTCACTGCCTGTGTGACCTTAAGCAAGGTCAGTTTCATCTCTCAAGGCTTCTGCTTACACATCTATAAAATGAGGAGGCTGCTCTAGGTGGCCCCTAAAAGTCTGATACCAAATCCGTTACTGATTCTATGATGTGAGAATATCTTGAAAAATATAAAACACTATGTGAATGCAAGATACTGCTTCTTTAAATTATGGAATTCAGAGCTGGAAAGAACAGTTGATTTACTCCAAGTCCTTTTTTCAGAATAAAAACTGAGGCCCAGAGAGATTGTGACCTGCCCAAGGTTATACAAGTAGGAGGTGACTCAGGTCAAAGCCTTCCTTGAAAATGCCTCTGTTCAGACTTCTCAAACCACTCATTCTCTCTCTCTCTCTCTCTGTCTCTCTCTCTGTCTCTCTCTCTCTCTGTCTCTCTGTCTCTCTCTCTCTCTCTCTCAGTTATCTGTCCCCTTGTTCTATCACTCTGTTCCAAGTTATTTATAGTCTCCATAGAGTGCTGAGTCTTGAAGACCTAGGTTGAGATTTCACTTATGACATTCACTATCCTTGCCGTCATGGACCAGTCTTAAACTCTCTGGGCCTCAGTCTCTTCATCTGCAAAGTATGTTTTGTACATACCTCACAGGAGCGTTGTGACAAAGTAATGAGGTAATGCACCAGGAGCACTTTGCAAACCTGCAAGCACTGTGTAAGTATCAGTTACTGTCACTGTCTTGGCCTCCCTATAGACCATGCTGATCAGTTATGCATTTCTATATAATAAATATTGAGATGAATGCCCCACTGGGCTAGCTAACAGAGTTGCCATTTTGTTTTGATGGGTGGAGGTTTGAGCTACTCTCTATATTATTCCTTCCCCAAAAAAAGGAATCTGCTCCTTTCTATCCACCAATAGCAAAATAAAAGCTACTTTTCTGGCATCAGACTAGGAGCCTAAAGTCATTTGCTAACAAGTAAAGATTAAATTGTGGCTGGGCTTGCCTGACATTGTCATCCCACTGACTAACTTTGCTGTGGTAAAACCAAAAGATTTGCTGGGGGCATGACAGACTGTGAGTTTCTGTAAAGTTCCTGGGCCTTCCTTGGAAAAGGACTACAGAATAACTATGCCCCTTAATCATTTCTGTAAGAAAATTGCACAAACGCTCTTTTAAAATGACAATTTATATAGCTCATCTATTAAAAGCCAAAGCAGAAAATCTCTACTTCCCCATACAACCTGTACCATGCAGACAGCCAAGGGACCTGCAGAGATGAAGAGGGTATTTTTTCCATCCGGAGTTGATTTAACTAGGCAATAAACAGAAGCTGCTTAAGGGAATATGGTCAAACCTAGGCCTCTTATTGGGTGATAAATCTGTGCTGCCCAACTTGCTGCTAAAACAGGATCATAGATTTAGACCCAGAAGGGGCCTTAGAGACCATCCACCCTCTTAATTCACCCAAGTCTGTTTAGAGAGGCCTAGGTCAGGCTTGGGAGTAGTCTATTCTTCATTAAAGCATAATTCTCTAGAAGGCAGATGGGAAGCTTCATTCAAGTTCTTAAATTTGTTCTTTTTTCTCCCTTTTCTGCCTACAAGATTTATAACCAAATTTGCCTTTGTTTGAGGTACAGGAACTAAGGCAGGAAGGAGCTTCTCCCAGAGGCTTCTGAAAACTGGAAGGCTTTCCAGGGTGGGGCAGCCACATGATCCCCCTTTCCTCCTCCAGCTCCTCATCCATCTCTGTTGGGAGTATATTAATGAGCCACAGTGGCACCAGGAATCCTGTCTCTGGCCCTTTCCATTGAATTGGCCCTTTTCATTAAGGGGAAACTCTATCTTCTCTCATCCCCACCACTGCCCCTTACCCAAGGACTCTTCCTAGGGCCACTAGCAAGGCATCATTGGAGGTAGGACAGGCCAAGCTGCATTTGGGAAAGCTTTGACCTTTCTTATTAGGCCACTTCTGTTCAATTCTCCTTGGTCCCCTACTTCTTCCTCCCAGCTTCCATCTCAGCCATCCCCTGCTTACCCCTTACTCTTAAATTTAAATAGAAACCTCCAGCTATACACTTGAGCAGTTTGTATTACAGCCTCTAGCTACTAGGAGCTTGGAATGTAGCTGGAGGAGAAGAATCACATACACTCAGCCAAACTGGGACAAGTCTATTAAAAACGTTCCCTTTTATAGTGAGAAATGTCAGTGGGACAATAACCATATGCTCAGGACCAGGGGAAATTCTGCTCTAGAGAACTCCCAGCTTTGTTCATGCCTCTCATTTCCCAGAGATGCCTCTTAGCAATTCAATTAATGCCTAATTCATCAACTTGCCCAGTCACAGGCCTACCTCTATAGGGGTTTTTTTGTTTTGTTTCTAAATTGCTATTGTCTTCCCCTCCTCTGGTGGCCTGTAGAGCCAACCCTTCCTCTCATCTTCCCCAACTCCCACCTATTAGGGCAGTGTAGTGTCTGAGGCCAAATTTGAACTCAGATTCTTCCTGACTGCAGGCCCTGGGCCCTATCACTGTGCTACCTAGCCACCTTATATATTTAGATGTGTATATAAACAAAAATATGTACAGCAGCACTTTTTGTCATAGCCAAGAACTAGAAATGAAATGAGTGCCCATCATTTGAGTAATGCCTGAACAAATTGTGGTACATTAATATGATTAAATTTGATTGTACCATGAGAAATGATGCATATGAAAGAATTCAGAGAAATGGGTGAGCCTCGTCTGAACTGATGAGAAGTGGAGTAAGCAGAACCAGAGCAGTAATTCACACTATAGTGTGAAGGAAAACGCTGAAAGATTCAGAACTGATCAATTGGTGACCAGTTATGACAGGGACTTAATTGTGAAGCATGACTCCCAGAGATAAAGAGCAATAGGAATGAGGTGCGCCCATTCTCAGACATGGTCAAGGTTCCAACTTGTTTTGTTCAATTTTACTTATTTCTTACAAAAGAATGTTCAAAATTTAAAAGAATGATCATGGCCCCAAAGAAAAGATATGAGAAAATGCTTTCATTTACTCCTTGCCAGAGACGGGAGGTCCACAGTTAGGGTACAATGCATATATGCTCAGACTTTTGATACATTATTTGATGTTGCTGATTTTTTTTCTTTAAGAAAACTTGTGATATGAAACGGCTCTCTGGGTAAGATGCTAGAAGAAATATTGGTGCTGTAAAAAAATAAAAATATTGACAAAATTTGTTTTTTTTTAATGAATCCTGGCATTCTAGACTAAGGAAGAACATCCCCTCCCACACTGGGCATGCCAAGCAAAGACCTCTTGGAAGATATCATTTTGTTTGCTGATCATGAAAAGACTTCTTAAGTTCAAAGGGTTTTCTCAGAACAGTGAAAGCTCCTTTTCATTTTCCTGCAGCTAACACCTTCCCCTGAATGGTTCTCCCCACTTTTCACCTCAGTATTCAACACTCTCACTTTAAGAGGTTGCCTATAATCCTTTGAGCAGAGTTCATTTGGGATATCATCTCTGTAGCTAATGAGTAGTGTGATGTTGCTCAAAGAGCCCTTGGACCAAGAATCAGGACACCTATATTCCAGACCAATCTCTATCACAAATTACTGATCATGGAGCTTTGAGGAACTTGTTTCACCCTCTAAGCCCCATCTGAACAATTGAAGCCTTTGTTGATGTCAGATATCCTACTAAAAGAGGTATAATAACCTGATGATAAGCTAGAGAGCTGACTTTGCATCTGGGAAGATCTAGGCTCTGATCTCACTTCTGACTCATATTGTGTGACCCTGGGCAAGTCCCTTAACCTCTCAGGTACCTCAGGTACCTCAATGCACCTTTGACTGTAAAATTCTAGAGGAGTTGGTGAACTACATGGAAGAGTTCCCAATAACAATGAAATCACAGGTCCCATTAAAGAAAATAAAACAGGGCTTGCACATTTACAGAACACTTATCTTTTGACATTGCTATGAAGTAGGTAGTAAAGTCTCCAAACTTTTGTGATCATGTGCCCTCATTAGTTAAAAAAAAAGTAACTTTTACCCCAATATATGAATATTTATTTATAAATTATATACAGCTTCAATCCTATTACTATTTGGACTAATGTATTAATATTTTGTACATTATAAAACATACCAAAAAGTAGAAAAAATTTTAAAGGTGATAGATGAAATAGTATTTCAAATATTTCTATTTAAGATGTAAAAAAACAAAAGCTTTTTGCTCTCACTAAACTATTAATAGATATATGATTAATTATAAGATAATATGTAAAATTATTTACAAGTCTATTCTATCTTCCAGGACATGTACAGAGGTTTTTTTTCCCCTTAAATAATGAAGCATATAATATTATATATGGTACTTAAACATTTTTAATTTTATTTGTTAATGACTTTTGTTCTCACTAAAATGCTACTGTATTTGAAAATATTAACATTTTAATCAGAACAAAATATTAATATTTTAGTGAGAGCAGAAGAGTTTTATATTAGCAACAACTAAAATATTTAGAATACATTTTGTGACAACAATTTGAATAGGGATCATTATCAAATGTCATGGAGGATAGGACTAACTTTTGAATAATATTTAAATTAGTAATTAATTAATCATTCTAGTTGATGTCAAATTAATGAACTTTTATTAAGCAATTGAAAGATAAATACAAGCAGAAAGAAAGATAATCCCTGCCCTTAAGGAGTTTGCGTTCTTCTTGTTTAACTCTTTTTAAAATTGTTTTTCCCCCCCCAATAACATGTAAAAATAATTTTAATATTCATTTTTTTAAAATATGAGTTCCAAATTCTCTCCCTCTCTCATTGAGAAGACAAGCAATTTGATACAGGTTATACATGTTCAGTCATGCAAAACACTTCTATATTACTCTTGTTGTAAAAAAAAAATACAGATAAAAAAGAAAAATTAAAATAGCTTTTTAAAAAGTATGTTTTGATCTGCATTCAGAGTTCATCAGTTCTCTCTCTTGAGATGGACAGCATTTTTCATCATGAGTCCTTACAAATTATCTTGAATCATTGTATTGCTGAAAATAGCTAAGTCATTCATAATCTATCATCATACAATATTGCTATTACTGTGAACAATGTTCTGGTTCTGCTCCCTTTACTCTGCCTCAAATCATGTAAGTCTTTCCAGGTTTTTCTGAGACCATCTTGCTCATTATTTCTTATAGCACTATAGTATTCCATCACAATCTTAAACCACAACTTGTTCAGCCATTCACCAAATGATGAGCATCTTCTCAATTTCAAATTCTTTGCCACCACTAAAAGAGCTGCTATTATTTATAGATAGATAGATAGATAGATAGATAGATAGATAGATAGATAGATAGATAAATAGATAAATAGATTATTTTCCTTTTCTAAAAAAAATCTCTTTGGGATACAAATCTAGTAGTGGTGCTGCTGGGTCAAAGAATATGCACAGTTTTATAGCCCTTAAAAATTGCTGGTTGAATTGTTGAATCAGTTAACAACTCCACCAATAATGCATTAGTGTCTCTATTTTCCCACACTGCTTTCCAACATTTAAGGAGTTTACATTCTAATAGGGGAAGAAAACACATAATAGGCAACTGAAAAGGAGGGGAGAAGAAGAAAGGAATGAAGACATGAATGACCTGGGCATCCTTAAGATGGAGGTTTGAGAAGGAACCAGCCAGAGGGAAAACCTGCAGATTTTGGTTTTGGCACCTTTAATGTGTAGAGTCCCAGGGTGGGTAAGCCTAGTAGGTGAAGAGGCTCCTGGGGCATCATAAAAAAAGTCTGGGAGGAATTCAGTGTGGTTAGTAAAACAGGTGAAAAAAAAATTTAAGGTTTTTCTTTTATTGAAATATATACAATACAACAAATCACTAAGTTCTAACAGCAGGATCATGTATCTCTGTATGCAGGTATTCTGTATGTATATCTGTATGATAAACAGTGCAAAAACAACCAAAAGTCAGTTGTCTCCAATTCCAACCAAACAAAAAGTTTTCAGCATAACTTTATTTCTCTTTCTTGATGTGATTCTGCTTAATGGATAACATTCTACCTTAATTCCCTATTCATGGTAAAATATCTTAATGATGTTTTTGCATGAGTACCGTTCTTTTTATCCTTAATGCTCAGCACGGTGCCTGACATAGTAAGTGTTTAATAAACGCTTGCCGACTGATTAAGGAACAGAAAGAAGACAAGTCTGGCTGGACAGCTGAGTGCGGGAAAAGCAGCAATGCTTATCAAGACCAGAAAGGTAGGAAGGGGTCAGATTAAATGGCGTTAAATACCAAACAAAAGATCCTAGAGTCAGTAGGGAACCCACTAGAGTTTATTGAGTAGGCCAGTGACGTGGTCAGATCTGTGCTTTAGGAAAATCATTTTGGCCTCTGAAATTCTACACTTTTTATAAAACTTGATGAAAAAATTATTTCAGAGTATAGTCTCAGAGTTATTAAGAATTAACAATGCCTTGGACGTGTCCAACACCTTCAGTTTTCTGTGTATGGGCTGTTTGGTCATCTCCATTTTCTGCCAGGATTGTTCTCATCTTCACTGGCATCAACTTTTCCCTTTTCACCTTCTCTGTCTTTTCGACAAGCTCATTTTTATGAGGATGGATTGAGGTGGGGCAGCTAAGTAGGAAACTATTGAAGGAGTCCAGGTAACAAGTGGAGAAGGAAATGACAAATCACCCCAGTGTCTCTGCCAAATGGGGTCACCAAGAGTCAGATGTGACTGAAAAACAAATGGGACCTTCTATGGCAATGGGAGGGGGCAAAGTAGGGGAGTGCTGGGAGATAATAGGTGAGGCACAGGTGTGCCTCTGATTTAGCGAAGGGAATAAGCGTTTTATCAGTGACAATGTTTGCTGATCGCTGTGCTCAGCGCTCTACAAAATTTTATCTCACTTGATCTTCACAATAATCTCTTGTCCTTTGAGGTAGATGTTATTAGTATTATTATTATTCCCATTTTAATTCCATGCTAATATTATTATTATTACCATTTTACAACTGGGGAAACTGAGGCAAACAGGTTAAGTGACTTGCCCAGGATCACACAGCTAAGAAGTGTGTGAGGCTGAATTTGAACTCAGGTCTTCCTGATTCCAGGCCAGGTGCTCTACCTCCAGCAGGTAAGCCCTACATTTGACTATCATGGAGATGGTAGGATTCCACCCAACTTCACACCCTCCACCTGGTTGATCAGAAACCCCTTGGGCTCATGTCATAGTCTCCACTGTAGTAAAATACCACCATCCCCATTTAACCAAGGAAATCAAATCTTAGAGAGGTTAAGCAATTTAATCATGGTCCCAAAGCTATTAAGTATTGGGGCCAGGACTTGAATCTAGCTCTCATCTGACTGTTTACCCAGTGTGCTCCTTGCTGTCTGTGACCTCTAACATCCTTCACATTTGTACATTCTGTGATTCTTTGGTGCCCTTTGGGTTTAGGAACCAAATCCGAGTCTCTAGGATCCATGAAGGGTGGACTAGCCTAATGTAGACCTGAACTCTTTTCTCCAGCATCATACCCTTCACAGCCTTGGCCCCTTCTTCCCCATCACATATTCTCAAATTCTGCAAGACTGGTCTTCCTTCTGTACCTAACACAGGACTCTTTCCTCCCTACTCTGTGCCTTTCTTCCAAATGTCTCCATGCCTACAATGCTTCCTCTCTATCCCTCCCACCTAACTTTCCTGCACCCTTCAAGTCCCATTTCAAATACTCCCCTCAACAAAGAGGCTTGTCTGGCGTCTACCCCATTAGTATGGAAGCTCGTTGGTGGGGGAGCATTTTTGACTTTGTTTAACCCTTCTTAACCATTATTCCTGAGGTGTCAGATCTAAATAACAATAGAAAAGTGGAAGAAGTAAAGCCACCATCAGAGACTAGCTCAGGCCTCTTTGGGGTGACTGAGTGATGAGGAGGTAAGGGAGGAGAGCAACTCTTCATCAGAGACCCCTGGTAATGTTGAAGCAAGCATCCTAGGAAACCATGAATTTCTACAGAAGGGATGGATAAGAAGCTTGCAGAACCAGGCATCCCTACTTTGAGCCTGTCGTGTAAATCTCACTGTGTTCATTTAGACAAAAACTCCCCAGCCTCCACATAGATGATAACTTTTAAGTGGAATGCACCTCCCTTCCCCTTCAAATTCAATCAGTATTTACTAACCACCTACTATGTACCAGGCACTGGGGATACAAGTAATAAAAAAAGACAGACATTATCCTCAAGGAGCTTACAGTCTAATAGAGAAATCCAACACATACAAGTAGGCAGGAAGTAAGGGTGGAGGAGACCAAGGGGTATGGGGTTGAGGAGCATCTTGTTCTATGGAGTTGAAACCCAGCAAGACGGCAGATACAAAGTGGAGTGGGCTGAGATTCCAGTTTCTGGGGGAAGGAAGGGATTTGGTGCTCTGCCCTCTGGTCCTCCAAACAGAGAGGAGAGGAGGCTGAGGGAGGGGGTATCAACCAAGGCTGGAGTTAGCAGCATGGTAGCAAGTTTAGAAGTGATGAGCTTATCCTGGAAGGGGCAATCTGGTCCATGGAAATGAAACCAGGCACAGCAGCAGGTGCAAAGTGGAGTGGGGATAGTCCACTTTGATAAGAAATTAGCTCCAAACAAGAGTGAGCTGCTCATGAGTGTGTACGTTCCTTTCTCAGAGATAGCCTTGGAGTGAATTTTTTTCTCAGCATTATGACAAAATAAGCCAGTTGGGGGGTGGGGAGGGGATGGTCAGAGGACAGCAATATGAGAGCCAGAGAGGGTATGTCATTTCCTGGGTGTCCTTGCATCAGAAAAGTTAACTATATGACTTTTCTTTCTCTAACAACAGTTCATAAGCATTAGACATTCCTGTCAACTGCCCCATGAATGACTGTGAAGCCAAGAGCGTCTGAGCTCTATCAGGGCATTGGTTGCATGTACCAGAATCTTCTGTTGACTTATGTCTCTGAACTTGAATTGTTATTAGTGAGTTTTAATGACCAGAGTCAATTAGTATCATTACAGAGTATTAGCCCTGGTAGGAGTCTTAGAAACCATCTGACCCTCCGCCCCAGACTGAAGAAACTGAAAAGCCCACTGTGGTGAAGTAATTTCAATCAAAACACATTTTATTAAATACCTACTATGTGCCAAGCATGGCATTAAGACACTGGGAGAGGGGAGAGGAGGCTGATGGAGGTGGTAAAAGGAGACAAGAGGCAATACTTGACTTCAAGGTGCTTACAGTCTAATGGAGGAGACAACATGATTTCTCCAAGGTCACACAGCTATTTAGAGGCAGAGTTGAGAGCCTGTCCCCAAAGCCTTGTCTTAGCCCATTTATACCATACTGACTCCCCTCTGCCCTTTCTTTTGCTGAATCTCCCCCAAATCTGCCTCACTCAAATTCATAATGAAGAACAACTCCAATATGATTCTTAGGAAAACCCCCAAGCAGTTTTCCAGTCTAGTACTTTCTGAAAGTCATCAGGAAGGACCTTGCTCATGGATCCCAAAGTCAGCACAGGGGCTGTAATTAGGACTGAGAAATTGGGCTTTTGTCTTCAGAATACCAAACTTTAGAGAGAGGTGACAGCACTTTCAATCCTTCATCAGTGCAGAAAAAACTGAACTTAGCACCTTATTAACAAGAATAATTAGTCAAAATAGGAAGGTACCAGATGCCCAGCTTCCTCCCCCTGTCAGATAGCTCCAAATTGAACTCATTCCTGGACTTGTCCCACCTTAATCTCCTTCTCTACCCCACCCCCATTATGAAGCAGAACTCTTGGGTTGTTTAGGGTCTCTGATGTGGTATCTGAACAGGGAGGACCATCTTTCCCACTGAATTTGTTTTAAAAAGTTAATTTGAGATCATGGTAATAATTAATTTTCCCAATATTTCACACTGCCTTCTGGCATACTAGACTTGCTAGTTATGTATGCCTCCGGTCAGCATCAGCTTGACCCACACTAGTTCCCTCTATCCCAAAGCCCTCTAAAGTCAGGAGCTTGGAAGATGAGTTGGCCCTGGACTGGCCAAATCCATCGACTTTTTGATTCATTCCCTGTTCTACAGGCAGGAAGCCTCAGCCAGGGAATTAATTTTCTGGCTTCCTCGGTTCTCTAGCAGGATTGAAATATTTCCCTGACAAACACTAAATGCTACCAGTGTCAATCATGGGGACAAACTGCAAATGGTCCCAGAGCCAGAACAGTCATCTCTACCACTTCCAAAGCAGTATTTATTAATTGGGAGACTTATTTTCTGCCAATGAGTATTATAAAACCACTCTGCTTTGGCAGCATTTGCTTTCTGATGGGGCTGGTTGAATGAGTGCCACCCACTCTTGGGTGCCTTCCCCACCTTCAGCCAGAGGGTCAGCATCAGACTTGAGCAAAAAAAAAAAGCCTTAAGAGCTTCATCCTTTTTTCTCCTTTAGTTTCGTAGACTGTCTGCTTTGCCAAAACCGGCATCTCTTTTCTCTCAGCAGATTTCAGAGGATAGATACAGAGCTGGAAGAATCCTCAGAGGCTGTCTAGTCCAACCCACTGATTTTTCAATTGAGGTCCAACCAAAGAAAGTGACTTACCCAAGTCCTTCCCAATCAATGTAGCCACTGTGGTTTTTCAGGCTGTTTGGTAGCCATGGAAGCTTCAGAGCAGCAGCACAGTCCTCAGATTCTGAGTGGAATAAAGACTGCCCTTAATTTCACCTCTCCCCAAACCAACAAACAATTCATGAACATCAGAGTTCAAGATTGCTCCAAGAATCATTGAGAAACCCAATGGGGCTTTATGTCCTCCCATCATGGTATTTATTGTCACCCTGATTCAGAGAGAGCAGACCCTCAGTCTGAGCCTCCAGGAATTCCAAGCCAAGTCTAGGTGCCACTCCTGTACATGGGAGGTATGTTCTCCCTGAGGAACAGGAAATTCCTTAGCTGAATTGAATGGGAGGGTTTAAATGTTGTAAAAAGCAGTTTTGCCATTTTAAAATGCATTTGATTGATCTCTTGTTTCTGTGTAGTGTAAATTTCTCCTCTGTATTTTTCTTCCTCCCTCCAGCCTTCCCTTATAACAAATAATTTTTTTAAAAGAAAAAAAGTAAGAGAAAAAAGAAGAAAGGGCTTATGTTGTTAGCTTCTCACAGACCAAGAGTGCAAAAATAATTATACTCATTTTATATATGAGAAAACAGGCACAAAAATGACTAAATGATTTTCCCAGGATCTCATGTTCAGGAAGTGTTCTAGCCAGGATTAGAACTCAGATGTATTCATTCTGCTCTCTGCACTCCTGTTCCACTGCGTCACTGATGCTATGTACCATAATGTATACTCCAGAGTATGTCCAGGATAGGTTTACAAGGTTCTAGTGATTTTATATAGGAAAGTGGGAAGGGTAGCCTGTTGTTGTCTGAGTATCTGACTCTGTGTGTGTGTGTGTGTGTGTGTGTGTGTGTGTGTGTGTCCACCTACAGGCCTGGGCTAACATCTTTCACTAAGTGGGCATAGAGATTGATTGCCAGGGAACTTTCTGCTGATATCCCTGGACACATTCTTTGCTGATCCATGCTTTTACAGAATAATAAAGGAGGTTAGTCTTAATCTCATATCTTGGTGTCCGCAAATGATGAACCTTATCTCCTTAACGTAATTCACCCTGCTTTCGGATCAACCCTGCTCTCCTTTGACAGATAGGATTCTATTCTTCTCATATCCCCTTTGGCAATTGAGAATATCAAGAGAGACATTAGTCTTCTCGCCTCTGACTTTCTTGTGGGGGAGAGTGCTGATGGTCCAGAATTAATGCAGCGTTTGATTTAATGCATGGTGCCTGATAGAACCATGGACACTCCATTCAATCATCATGAAAGGAAGCGGAGAGAGGCAGCCTTACACTGACCTGTACCTAGCCCAACTTAGAGAATTATGAAACGTTAGAACTGAGGATAACCTGAGTGATCTTCTATCTACCTGATTTGTTATATAGATGAGGAAACTGAGGCCCAGAGAGACTGACTTGTCCACATGTCACAAAGTGAGTTAGTAGTCTCAACAAAGTTTAGACTAAATGTCATGTCTCTCAGAGACTCAGTTGATTCGATTCAATTCAGTAAACAAAATAAATATTTATTATTAAACACCTGGAGCTTGGGGAGATAGAGATGAGAAATTTAGGTAAGATATGGCCCTCAATCTATCTCCTTCTATCTCTTCTGAATATACCACACGTAACATGTATGTGTATATGCATGGTCCTATTTATTTACTTGTTGCCCCCCCACATTTTTAAATGTGAGCTCCTTAAAGGCAAGAACTATCTTTGCCTTTCTCTGTATCTCTAGTGATTTGCCCAGTGCCTGGCACACAGTAAATGATTAATAAGTATTTGTTCGCTATCAGGGGAAGGTAAGTCACAAACACAAATAACCACACTTCAGCGTATGTCAAAATGGCGCTGTGGTCCCAACATGTTGCATGCCTTCCTCTGGTAAGTATTTTATGGATAAGGTGTGGCATCTAGGCCACATCTATTTTACTTCTCACTTCATGGAAGGCCGTGGAACAGATGATATATGACAATATAAGGTGAGTAGTTTGGAAGAGTTTTAAACAATATGCTTTGTGAAGCCCCAGGCAGAATACTGGGTCAGACAGGAGGGAGCCATGAAGGGTTAATAATGGAGGAGGTGATAAATGTAAGTGAAGGGGTTTTTGTTTTTGTTTTTGCATTTTAAGACTGAATTTCCTCATCAATCCAGGCCTGGAAGTTCAGGTACTATTCCCCACTTGACCCCATCACTGCCTAGCATAGGAATTTTGATCTGCCCAGTCCAGTTTGACCCTTCTCAGGTCCTCCACTCTCAGATGCTCCCTATAGTCACACTAACCTTAGTATGGACACCTGATTGGCATGCTCACTACTGCTCCCAAACTTAAGAGATAATGCCAGCATCAGCCTTTGTAGTAGCTGAGATTAGAGAGAACCGTCAAGCATTCAGCCTAGAGCCCACAATATTCCCAAATGTGCCAGTCAGATTAAAGTGTAATTGGCAAGTATTTAACAAAATAAAAATATAATAAAATACAGATAATATTAATCTGTGATTTTCTAAGTCAATATGCTGTCTATGGGGATCCTTATGTATGTTTTAACATCCCTGGATTACAGGAGTGTACCATCAGGCCCAACTGAATCAAATTGTAGAGGATGACCAGAATTCAACTGGCAAGGAGGGATGTGGGGGCATTCGGGCAAAAGAAACAAGAATAGGAGCAAAGGCTTGGAGGTGGAAAAGCAGACTGTTAACACTTATTTGAGATTTATGGGAATATTAAATGCATGCTATGAAGTAATGGGAGACATTTGTCATGGCAGACTGGTGTTGATTGTAGAAGACCTTGAATGGAGAATGAAATTTACTCAACGCAATAGGAAGCCACCAGAGACTTTCTAGGAGAGGAGTGTCATGACCAAATCTCTACGTAAAGTCAATTATTCCAGCAAATTCATTTTTAAATGGAGGAGAGAAAGGAGGCAGGAAGAGTCAATAAGGCTATTTTGAGTCCCAGCAGATCTTGCACCATGCCCTGGTGAAGGCACTCTAGGGTTCCAGATGATACTAATTGACCCTGGTACTAATCCTTTTGAGAGAACAAGTACTTCCTGGAGAGGAAGGAATGAGACGCCAGAATTCCAGCCTAAGGGTTTGAAAAAGAAAGAATCATAAACCATTATTTAGTTCAATTAGACTAGTTTAACAGATAGAGAAACAGAGGCTCAGGGATAAATGCCTGCTAAAGACAAAAGTAGAAAGAAAACTTATTCTTCCTAAATCTTTGCTTAATATCTCACTGGCATATGCAATATCGTGGAAACTGGGTTCAAAGCCTATCTTTGATGCTTGCTACCCAAATGACCTTAAACAAATCATTTGACTTAACTGGACCTCATTTTCTTCATCTGTAAAATGGAGGACTGGATGGCTTCCAAAGGTTCCTTTAAGCTCTAGATGTCTGATCTTATGATCCTTGAGACACATGCCTAGCTCTGGGATTTTTGGCTTTACTGATGCCTGATAGTAACTGTTCTCTGTCTGCATCCAAATCTCAGATCTCAAAGTCAAAGAGTTTAGGTTGTGAAGACAGTGTCAGTGTCCACTAAGGCTCATGACCATGACTATTCAGACATAAAGTTCAGAAGTGAGAGAACCTGAATGATGGTCTCTCATCCCAGGCTGCCAAGAACCACAAAGAGCTTCTTAAGGCCAGGGGCATCCATCCATCCTGGAGAGGGCTCCTTTGAGCCCTCTAGGGAGAATTCCTTGTCATCTTTGCCAGCTTGTTGGACATGAGAAACACCTAAGAATTGTTTTGATTTGCACTTGTGTTACTATTAATGATTTGGAGAAGCATTTGTTTGGTTTTTTACCCCCTTGGCTTAGTACCTTTACAACCAGTTCAATTAACTTTTTCTGAAATTGAATTATTTACAGTTTTTTATGGTGTTTTGTTAACATGAGCATTTTATCTATCTTTATATAATCCTCCATTTCTTTTAAATGTTAAATTTGCTGATCCTATAACTATATTTATGTAAATTCTTTTTAATTTCTTTGCTGAGGTTTGTTTCACTTGGTTCAATTTTTTTTTGTCAATTTGATTTTCCTCCCTTTTCTTTTTAAACAAGTTAGATAAATTTTTATTGATTTTACCAATCTTTTCAAAGAATCAGATATAATTTTGCTTATCTTTGGAAACACTGAAATGTAGAAATGTGGGCCCTTATTTTTTCCTTGTCTTCTTGTGAGGTAAGAACAGATGATGTTGTTCCAATTTCAGATGGAAAAACTGAGATATAGAGAAGAAAACATTCTAGAAAAGATTTCCAGTATACTGGAATAGACTTTGACATCAGAACATTGCTTTCAAACAGGAGAGTCTGTATAACTAGACACAATTGAGGGTTTAGGGGAAGAGAAACCATTGCGACACAGAGGCATATGGCAAAAATAAAAAATAAAAAGCGGTCCAGAGAAGGGTATGAAGGTTCCCAAATTGCTGAAATTCTGTAATTGACTGAAAGCATCATTGCCCAGGCCCATATCCCAGAAAAATTTTAATACAGGTAATGAATTTTCCATTCATTTTCTAGCTTATTTCATTTACATCTTCCCAAGGCCAATAAATCTGGGCATTACGGATGATTTGATATGTGATGCAGACACTCTAATTAAGGATAGCGTATTTTATCAGCCTTTCTCAATTTTCCTTTCTCTGGTCAATGATTTTTTTATGCTGGAATTGAGCTTTTTTTTATTCATAAGGGCTTTATTCTGATTTATCACTGCCACATTAACTGAACAGCCAATGAAGGCTTACATGCTGAACTTGACTAGAAAATATCTTATTTCTCCCGGGTATCAAAAATAAGTAAACCAGCTGGGAAATAGGTTTCTGGGTGGGATCCAGTGTCCATGGCTCGTCCTGAATCATCTGGAGTATAGTCTGCTTCTGTTTTCTAGCTTGCAGCCCTTAGGAAGGTTAGAGAAGTGACCTGAGACTCCCGAAGTCGCCATATAAGTAGTAGTCTCTGCATGGAGTGCTTGATTTTAGGAGGTAAGCCCCTTTTGCCCTTTACTAAAGTCAGTTGAAGGAAAAGTCTTCAGTGTATAAACTGATAGGGTTGAAAGGTGCCTGGAGTTTATTCATTCAATTCATGATGACAAAAATATATTGAGCTACCACTATAAACAAGACACTATCCTAAGAAGGGAGAACAAGGTGAATAAAATGTGGTCTCTGCCATATCCTCAGTGAACTTATGGTTCAGCAGGAGAAGAAATATGGCTTTGACATAAGTCAATATAATATCAACTAGTTCAAGAAAGTACAGTATAGAATGCCATGGGGATAAAAGGAAGTAAGATTTACTTCTGGATGATAGTAGAGGATAACAATCAAATGGCAAGCCATTATAAATGTGATGGTCACTGTGCTAGGCAATAGGAGTACAAAGATAAAAATGAAATGGTCTCTGCCCTCAAGAATCTTATGTTCTATTAGAGATTTAAAATATGCATATGTAGTACTATATAAAATAGATACAAGGCAAATGGGGGAAGCACCAGTATCTGAAGGAAAAGCTTTTGGTACTCAAGCTGAGTCTTGAAAGAAACAAGGGATTTTAAGGGGAGAAGGGAAGTATGTTCCAGGTTTGAGATATGATCAGTGCAAAAGCATTATGAAAGACTCATAGGATGACGAATTTAAAACTAGAAAGGATATTATGGGCCATCTAGGTCAACCTTTTCATTTTACAAATGAGGAGATAGCTACAGAGAGGTTCCATGATCCTCGACATCATAAAAGGATCATGGAACAAAGTCAGCATGTGAACCAAGGTCTTCGGATACCAAACCCTACTCCACAACGACTCCAAGGTGTGTGGATTTCATTTGGTAGGTAGTGGCAGGAAAGCATTAAATTTATTTTTTTTTAATTGACATCAGAGGAGATTGACATAAGAGCTGTGCGTTAAGTAAATTACTTGGCATCAGCATACAGTATAGATAGGAGGGGAGAAAAATCTCAGTCAGGGAGACCATTTAAAAAGTCACTGTACTGTCAAGAAAAATGGCAATAAAGGTCTGAACGAGAGTGCAAATGGGAGACAAGAGATTATGGTGTAGTGGAAAGGGCGCTAGGTTTAGAGTCAGAGTGCTCTGTTTAGAATCCCACTTCTCATCCTTGTTAGCTGCATGACCTGAGGAAAATTGGGTGCCCTTCTAGCTTTCCTCTTCTATAAAAGGAGGAAGCTGAAGAAGGTGGCCTCTCCATTCTTTTCCAACTTGAATTCCTATAAGCCTCCAATCTATAGTATTCTGAAGATGTAGAACTGACAGAATGTGGCTAATGATTATACAAGGAGGTCAGTCAGTCAACAAGCATTCATTACACACCAGTTGTATGTCAGGCGTTGTGCTAAGCACAAAGGATACAAAAAGGCAAAGAAAAACAAAAAACAAAACGCTGTCCCTACTCTCACAGACAGCAAACAGCTATGCACAAACAAGATACACACAGGATAAATGGATGGTAATCATCAGCATTGGGAAAGGCTTCTTATAGAAGGTGTAAGAAAACTCAAAAAGTGGGAAGGGACCAGGTCGTGAATGGCTTGGGATTGTGGGAGGGTGACAAGTCAAATACTAGAGAATCTTCAGAATTGGAAGGAACCACTCACTTAGGCCAACCTCTATGTAAATAGCAATTCTCCCCTCTCGTACAGCACTCCAGGCATGTGGTAATGGAACCTGAAGTTCTCTAGCGATGTGGAAATGCACTCTACCACAACGGCCCATTTCATTTTTACACAACTCTGATTGTCAAGGGGACTCTAGATTTCCTGAGCAGAAATCAGTACATCTGCTATTTAGCATCACAAGATTATACACCTGGAATTGAGGTATCACCTTACACCTATCAGAAATGGCCAATGTTAGAAGGGTTGAGGGAAAATAGCTAACACTAAAAAAAATTGTTGGTGGAGTTATGAACTAGTTCAATCATTCTAGAGAACAGTTTGGAACTATGCCCAAAGGATTATAAAACTGTGCATATGCTTCCACCTGGCAGTACTAGTGTAAGATCTATACCCACAAAGAGATCAAAGGAAAAGGAGAAGGACCTAGATATACGAAAATATGTATGGCAAAGAACTGGAATTGAGAGACTCCCTGTCAACTGGGAATGACTGAAGAAGTTGTGGCATTTGATTGTAATGGAATAATACTACACTACAAGAAATGATGAGGGGAAGGTGTCTCAGAAAAAAGAAAACATGTGAAGACCTATATGAACTGATGCAAAGTGAAACGAGAAGAACTGGTAGATCATCGTGCACAGTAACAGCAGTGTTATAATGATGATCAACCATAAAAGACTTCGCTACTCTGATCTATACAATGATCTAACACAATTTCAAAAGATTCATGATGAAAAAATGCTATCTACCTGTAAAGAGAAAACTGGCAAACTGAGTGTAAATTGAAGTAAAACTTTCTTACTTTAAAAAAAAATATGGCTAATATGGAAATATATTTCACGTGTATAATTGATGTCATTTTGTTTACCTACTTAGTGGGTGAGGGAGAGATGAAAAGGAGAGAGAGAATGTGGAACTCAAGATTTAAAAAGAATCAATTAAAAATAAATAATTTTTTAAAAGTATTCTTTGTTATAGGATGGCTTTCTGAGAGGAGGGAGAAGAGACACTAGGAAAAATTCTGGTAATGTAAAAAGAACAAAAAAATCTCAAAAATTGATTTTAAGAAGAACAGGGATAGTCTTATCCTTTTTTGCTTTTACCTATCTTTTTTAATGCATTCCCTGGTACAAGTAGGAACTTAAAAAATATTGACTTGTAAAATGTTAAATAATAGGTAAATATTAGCTATTGTTATTTTAGCAAAGAATTTGTGGAATATCTTAGGATATTCTTGTGGGGGAAGTGGAAAGAAGTGAGTTAGACAATGATACAGATGAATTCAGGACTGGACAAGTGGTCAGATTCAAAGGACAGTCTAATGATGAATGTCACGTCGGAAGGAGGCCTCCAGGAGATTGATTGCCTTGAAGATCTCTGTTTGGCCCTGTACTGTGTAACATTTTTTCCCCATTAACTTAGATGAAGTCATAAATGACATGCCTATCAAATTCACATTTGACATGAAAGCAGGAGGGATAGCTAACACACTGCATGATGAAATAGGATACAGGAAGATCTTGACAAGCTAGAAAATTGGGTTGTGTCTAATAGGCGTAAATGTAAAATTTTGTTGTTGTAGCTCAGTCATGTCTGATTCTTTCAGACCCATTTGGGGTTTTCTTGGAAAAGATACTAGAGTGGTTTCCCATTTTCTTCTCCAGCTCATTTTATATATGAGGAATCTGAGGCAAACAGGGTTAAGTGACTTGCTTAGGGTCACACAGCTAGTAAGTATCTGAACCCCTATTTGAACTCAGGTCCTCCCAACGCCAATTCTGGTGCTCTATTTACTATGCCACTTAACTCCTGAAAAGTCTTACCATGTTCAAAATATTATCCTACAAGTGTGAGATAAGGGAGAAATCATTAGACAGCAGTTTTTCTGAAAATGTTCAGGGAGTTTAAGTAGACTGCATGCTCAATGTGAATCAGAAGACAAAAAGTCGTAGGCATTCTTAGGCAACTTTAAGGAAGGTGTGCCTTCCAAGAATAACCCTCTGTCTTCCTTCCTGTTTAGATAATTACAGAATATTGTGTTCAGTTCTGAGCACCGCAGAGGATATCAGCGAGAGAGGTTGACAAACCGGATGATGAATGGCCTGAGTCCATGTCACGTGAAGATCATTTGAAAAAAATGGCAAAGTTTAGCCCAGAGAAGGAAAGACTTGGAAAATAAATTATTTGTCTTCAAATATTTGAAGGACGATCATGTGGAAGATAGATCGGACTTGTCTGCCAGTCCTCGGAGGATAAGACAGGTAGCAAGGGCTGAAAGCGGCAACGAGTCAACTAGAGCCATCCAAAAGTAGAATGGGCTGCCTAAGAAGACAACGGGCCCCCCTTTATTGGAGATCTTCATGCTGAGGCAAGTTACAACGGCTAGTTATTCCATCAACTAGCACTGATTAAGGACCTTCTTTTAGGTCAAGCACTGTGCTAAGTCCTCTGTATACAAAGAAAAAAAGGGAAGAAAAAAAAAAGACATTCCCTGTTCTGGAGAAGCTCTAGGAAAACAACATTACAAAGAGCTATGCACAAACAAGGTGTATAAAGGAAAACTTGGATGCACTCTCAGAGGGCACTCAACGGAGAACTGGGAAAGGTAGGGTGTTAGCTTAGATTTGAAAGAAACCAAGGGACTAAGAAGCAGAGATGAGGAGGCTAGAGTTCCAGGCATGGTGGACAACCAGCAAAAACAGTATTTGTTAAGAGTGGTGATTGCTTAGTAGAGCTGGATTGGACTAGATGACCGATGCAGCCCCTTCCAATGCTAAAATTCTGTGATATGTGTATCTGGAGTTTAGGAGAGAGGTGGATGTGCTCAATGTTTGTGACAGGAGTGGTAGTTGAAGGCATGGGAGTGGATGGCTTAATAACTCAAGAAGGATAGGAAAAGGACTATAAAAGTCTGAGGACAGAAGTTTAGGGAGTGTTCTTGAAGGAAGGAAGATGATAACCTCATTGAGAGGAGGTCCTTTTTCATCTTTGTATTCCTTTGTATGCTATGCTGCATGTGAGTATGGTATGATATCAGATATGGTATCTGATAAATGTTTGTTGAAGAGAAGCCAACAGAGGACACAGGAGTAATCAGAGAATCACCAGAGTACAGTAACGCAAAGGGCCGGAAGGAAGTATTCAGCAGGAGGGTGATAGACCACAGGGTTAAGCACTGCAAAGAGGCCAGGGAGAATGATTAACGAAAGGCCACCAGATTTGTGAAGTAAGATGCCGTGGGTGCCCTTTCAGAGACATCTGGGTAGTTATTAATTAACAGAGCCACAACTTGAGTGTTTGAGGCTTTGCCTTCAGGTGCACAAATATAATGGATGCTGACAACCTCATAGATTAGCAGCAGCACAGAAACAACCCAGCTCAGGATCTCCTTGACTCATGGAGTCAAGGCTACTATAACAGCCTTTCTAGTAGTACCCCCAGGTCTCCTTCACCCCCACCTTCTTGGTGGTATCAGAGAGGTTCTGCTAACACCCACCACTTTCCCCTTAACCTCTCCAGTGGTATCTCAAGGTTCTGGCACCACCACCTCCAGCAATTTTGTAAGGTTTCTTCTCCTACCACCCTCCCTGTGACTTCTCCAACAGTGTCCCTGCCTCCTTCACTCCTCAACACAACTAACCAAATTAAGACCACCATTTTGGTCAGCTCTATTCCCATTCTTTTCCTCTCTTTTCTCAGCCATTCCTTGAGAAAACCATCAACATTTGGGGCCTCTACTTTACTTCTTACACTCTTCTTAACCTCTGTAATCTGATTTTCAAAATGGAAACCAATTTGGAGAAACAATAAAAGGCCAATAGCAGCTTGGCAGAGAACCAAGAGATAATAGTTTAGCTGACAAAGAAGTCCCACAGGGGATCTCAGCAGATTATGGCCCATGACAGTCTTAGTTCTGCAGGGAAGCAATGAACAGCAGCTTCCAAGATAGGTATTTCAGCTGGATGTATCCTAGAGCTATATCCTGTAAACTGTTCAGACTATGTGTATTACCTTTCTCATGGGTGTTGTTCCTCCTACAGGAATCTGTGGAAGAGTCTGCTCCTATGTGTATTAGGGGAGGATATTTTCCTTATCTATCTTGATAGTCTGTTTAATTATATTTTTAAATGACATTTATATATTTAATTATATTTTTAAATTATATTTTTATTTTTTTTTTAATTATTTTCAATTATATTTTTTGAGGGAATGTATTCTCTTGTTTGGTTTGATAAAGAAAAAAATAGATGGGGGCACATGAACTGTGATTTTTTTTAAAAATTGGTTTTCTGTTTCTTATATCACTTTAGTATTCTTCTTCCTATCCCCTTCCCCAAGTGGCAAACCATTTGACAATAATTTTTTTTTATAGAGAAAAAAAGTCAACACAAATCATCCACACATTGAGAAAACCCAAAAACACGTGCAATGTGTAACTCCTCTAGACCTCCCACCTCCAAAAAGGGGAGCATCTCTAAATCTGATTCCCACATGATCTTTATAATTCTGTCACATTTACTTTTGATTTTTTTTGTGTTGTTGCTTCCATTTACATTGTTGTAGTTATTGAACATATTGTTTCCTTAACTCTACTTACTTCACTTTGCATCCGTTCATATAGATTTTTTCATGCTTCTCTGTAGACATCACACATCATTTCTTCTAGTACAGTCATATTCCATTACATTCATGTACATTTTGTTTAGCACTCCACAGTCAATACTTTGTTTCTAGTTCTTAGCTATAACAAAAAGTGCTGCTATAAATATTTTGAAGAAGATGGTGACTTTTTTTAAAAAAGATGGTTTCCTTAGGGTATACATCTAGTAATGGAGTTTCTGGTTCAAACGGTATGCACATTTTAGTTACTTTATTTGCATAATTCCAAATTGCTTTTCAACATGGTTGTATCATTTCACAACTCCACCAAAAATGTATCAATGTGGCTATCTTCTCACAACCCCTCCAGCACTGACAATTGTCATTTTTTGCCAATTTGTAGGGTATACGGTGAAACCTTGAGGTTCTTCTGATTTGCATTTCTCTTATTGTTTGTGATTTGGAACATTTTTTCATGTGGTTGTAATTTTTTATAGTATGATCTTTAATATTAAAGTCACACATCTATTTAGAATTAGTTGTAGAACGGGGTGTAAGGTGTTAGTCTAAGCCTAATTTCTGCCAGACTGCATTCCAGTTTGTCTAGCAGTTTTAATCAAATAGGAAATTTCTCCTAGGGCACTTGGGTTTTCCACTTTTGAGTTGTATTGTTTCTGAATCTCACTTGGCTATGGTCTTAGTGCCCTCTGGTGGCACAGTGGGTCATATGCCACTCCTTTCCTCTGAAGCACTCCACTGTAAACACATCTCAGCTTCTAAAATAGCAATGACCCTCCACCAGTCAGAAGATGCCCTTTGGTATCCATATATAACAAAGAGAAAATGGAGCATTTACTCATGACCCTACAAGTGATTGAGCCCCCAAAGGTAGTCTCTTTTCATAAATGGGTCAGGAGTATAAGTGGACAAGGCCCTGGAAAAATTGATACCTACAGTATGGTACAGTGGCATTGGGTTTGGGGTCTGAGGACCTAAACATTCTGGAAAACTATTTGGAATTATGTGAGACAGTCACTAAAATGTTGATTTTTTTTGTATTCTGAGATTTCACTACTGGTCATATGCACAGAGAAACATGATAAGACCTGCATGAAATGATTCAGAGTGAAAATATAAACGAAAACACCACAAAGGAAAGAATTCTAATTAAGTGTAATGATCAGACTTCATTCTGGAGAAGTATTGGGGGTGAGACGGAATCTATGGGTATAGGTCACTGATGGGCTAATTTTACCTCACTGTTTTTCTTTGTTAGAAGAGAAAGACACGGGAAAATTATTATAATGTGAAAAAATAAAACATGCCAAAACTTAAAAGAAAGGAAGAAAAAAAAAAAAGAAAAAAGAAGGTAAAAGTAAGGAAGTCTTAGCTTTCCCCCCATTTCTTAACTTCATAATAAGGATAAGCAAGACTTGACTTCTCTGAACTTCTCTTGTGCTTGGCCCTGCGTGTATATTGATGTAGTACAGGATCCTGCCAGCCTTCAAAGGAATGGGGAAGAGAAGAAGTGTGAGAGGGTAAGGATGGTTAAAGATCTATAAGGGTTCTAAAACTTCCTTAGCTTCTGACCCAACCATTCAACTGAAACTGCCCTCTCTGAAGCTACCAACAATCTCTTGTTGCTAAATCTAATGGTCAAATGGAGTGGGTAGGGCTGCTTAAGACTATGCTACACTACAGGGAAGAGGGAAGCTAGGTTAAAACACTTGGCCTTGAGGCAGAAAGACCAGAATTTAAAAATCTGACCTTACTAGTTTTGTGACCCTAGGCAAGTCGCTTAACATTTGTTTACCTTAATACACTAAAAAAGCAAACAGCAAACTCCAGTGTCTTTGCCAAGAAAAACCTAGAGACAATATGGTTCAACACAGTTATGAAGAGTTGATCATGATCGTCTCTAGAAGCCCCCCAATTTCTCAGTAGACCACTGTGCTGTGAGAAAATTTTCTCTCGTTGCAGAACACATTCTCTTATCAGAACTGACAGAGGGGTGCCTGGGCCAAGAATTTTTGTCCCTGACTGGCTCAAGAACTTCCCCTCCTGCAGGATCCCCGAGGTCCATGACAACTCCCTCAATTTCTGGTATCAACAAAGTTCTCTCTGTAAAACTCCCTACATTTTCCCGTCCATAGTTCCCAAAGACACCTGGACCCCTCAGCCTCCTTTCGCTTGTCCCTTTTCCATATAACCCCCAGCACCACCCTAACCCTCTCACTTTCCTGAAGGACCCTTGCCCACTTTTGCTGAAGCGTTACAGTAAATGTTTTGCCATTTGTTTAAGAGAAGGCTTGAGTGTATGAATTCATTCCAGGCAGCTCTGTCTAGGCATTCATGGGGTCCTAGCACCCTCAAAACTCATCACATGCACAAGACAATGTGTTCAGTGCTGGAGATATAAAAACTTTAAGGCAGCGAGGCAGCACAGTGGATAGAGTGGCCTGAAGTCAGGGAAACTCATTTTCCTGAGTTCAAATCCAGTCTTAGACACTAGCTGTGTGACCCTAGACAAGTCATTTTACCCTGTTTGCCCCAGTTTCCTCATCCATCAAATAAGCTGGAGAAGGAAATGGCAACCACTCCTGTGTCTTTGCCAAGAAAACCCCAAACAGGGTCAGGAAGAGTCAGACACGACGGAAATGACTAAACAAAAACCACCATCGTCCTTGTGGCTAGTTATCCAGATTTGCAACAATGGGTTTCATCCTTAATTCCTCCCTTGCTCTCCCCTCTCCCCACCAGATTGAATCAGTTGCCAAGTCTCCTTGTACTACATCTCTCAGGAGTAGTCCCATTCTCTCACTATCTCTTAAGGGCATTGCAATAGCCTCCTGATCACTCCTCTGTCCAGCTCATCCATGGCATAGTTGCCAAAGGGATATTCATTCCTACAGCACAGTCCTCATTGTGAGACTCCTCTACAGATGAGGTTCTAGTGGGCTCCCATTTGCTTCTAGGATGAAATATGTGTTGGTATTTTGAATTTAAAACATTTAAAGCCCATCACAGTCTAGCCCCAGCTGACCTTTCCAGGCTCATTGAATACTACCCTTCCAGATACGCTATGCTTTGTGTAGCTCAGTGGTTCTCTCAGAGTGGTCCAGAAACCCCTCAAATCCCTGAGACCCTTTCAGGAGTCCTCCTTTCAGGAAGTCAACAAAGTAGAAACTATTTTGTAATAATACTAAGATATTTTTATTTCTAAAATGACAAATATTGATAGATGCTTGAAGGGAAGGGGAAGGGGGGGGATCCAAGGAAAAATATAGGGGGAAAATATCTATTTTAAAATAATTGGTTGCTTTGGAGAAAACGATTTCATTTGAATGGTTGAGGCTGAAGCTAGTTTACAAGTGATTTAGAAATTGAGTGAGGATGTCTACTAACCAGTATAGACAACTTTTTACAGGAGTTTTTATGGAAAAATCAAATTAAAGATTTGTTTTTATTTGTTTTTTAAGGCTAGGGAAGACCTGGGCATGTTTATAAATGCTGGAGTAGAAGCCAGTGGAAGAAAGATTTAAGACTAGAGAATGACGGAAGAGATGATTGAATAGAGAGCAGGGTTGGAGGCATTTGTTAAACACCTGTCTCGTCCAGTCAGTCCTTCAACTAACATTTATTAAGGGCCTACTATGTGTCAGGCAAGGGGTAGGCATATAAAGAAAGGCAAAAAATTCAGTCCCTGCTCTCAAAGATCTCACAGTCTAATGTGATATGATAACCATGAATAATATGACAGATACAGAATAAATCAGGGGTCACCTCAGAGGGAAGGCACTAAGATTAAGGGGGACGGTGAGGTGGTTTTCTGTACAAGGTGGGACATTAGCTGATTCTGGAAGGAGGCCAAGAGGTAGAGATGAGGAAGGGGAGACTTAGAGGTGTGGGAGACAGAAAGTGAAAATACCCTCTCCCAGTCTGGAGATGAAGTGTTGTGGACAAGGAACAGCCAAGCCATAGAAGCTCAAAGAGTGAGAGTGGCCCAGGCCAGGTGTGGGATGTTCAGAAAGGTGACCAGGGGCCAGGTCAGGAAGGGCTTTGGAAGGCAAATAGGAGCTGTCTTTATTTGATCCAGGAGGTAATAGGGAGCCACTGCAGTTTATGAAGAAAAGTCTGTTTTGGGAAAAAAAAGATTTATGAATCTTAAAGCCCTACAGAAATGTGTATTTTCACACTCACCTCAGGTAAATGGGGAGGATTCCATGAGGGTTCTGAGGTTCTCAGCCATGAAGGAGGCTTTTTTAAAAATGTGTGTGTATGTTTATAGCTATATAAATGATAAACCCTAATGTAAAAAACATTTATTTTTATTTTTATATATATTTATATATAAATATATTTGGATATATACATACATGTATATTTTAATGTTACATATTATATATTAAATGCATTTATATATTTCATAGTTTTATATTTCTTTTATGTATTTATAATTTTAAAATATATACTATAGAGAGATCCCTTTCAGTGTTATTTCCTTTTTAGTCCTGTGTATTTTGTTTTTTGGGGTGGTTTTTTTTTTTGCTTCTTTTTGGAGGTGGAGGGCAGGGCAATTGGGGTTAAGTGACTTGCCCAAGGTCACATGGCTAGTTTTTGTGTTACGTGTCTGAGGTCGAATTTGAACTCGGGTCCTCCAGACGCCAGGACCAGTGCTTTATTCACTGCGCCACCTAGCCGCCCCTGTGTACTTTATTTTAAACATTTAAAAACATGATTCTAAGAACGGGTCCATGGGTTTTACTAGGGGGCGGCGGGGCCCAAAAAACCTGAAAAACCCCTATTCTAGACATTTCAGAGAGAAGGTGGGGAAGTGACTGCCCCTGGATCACCTGGTCATTGACAAAGCCCAGTCCGGGGACGTTTCTCCCCACCCATCCAGGCCCAGTCTCATTCTGCCTCACGCCCCCCCAGGGTTGTAGGGAGGGAGGGAAGTCCGGTGCCAATGGGCAGGGCCTCGAGGTCGCGCGCAGTCGCGAACGCGCCTCCTCTCCCCCTCCCTTCACCACTCTGCTGCCTCGCAGGTAACCATGACAACCCGAGGCCTAGACGCCCAGAGGACGCTCCTCCGCCACCCGAAGTCTTGGAGGTGGCGTCCCCTACCCTGCTCAGTGAGGGCAGGGATACAGTGGATACAGTGGATGCAGTGCGCAGGCTCCAGACTCTTGACACAGCGGGAGTGGGAGGGGGGAGGAGGGACGGGAGGTAGGCGAAAAGGAAGTGTTTTTAATTTCGGACGCGAGTTGATTATTTTTGTCCCGTCGGAAGTGCCGTTCCGTGGCTGTTGCGCCAGGACCGCTGAAGCCACGTGATTGCATCAGAGGCCAGATAGGGGGAAGTCACATGACTTGACGCCCCGGGAGCGGCCTGGACTGAATCTGCTGTCAGGACCCGAGATGGAGACGACCCTGGAGCAGCACCTCGAGGACACGTGGGTAGTGCGGACCTGGGCGGGCCGGGCATTTAGGTGGCCTCCTCGAGGCCAGGCCCAGGAGGGAGGGAAGGGAAGCGGCGCATTAGCTGCTCCAGTCCGCGGTATCCGTGCAGGCAGTCCCGGCCCCCCTGGTGGTTCGCTCCCGTAACCTCGGCGTCTGGTCTGTGTTAGGATGAAGAACCCGTCCATCGTCGGCGTCCTGTGCACGGACTCGCAGGGGCTGAACCTGGGCTGTAAGTAGCGCGTTCGAGGTGGAGCGTGTGCCCGGACCCTGGGGCTGGGGGAGTCACGGGCACTCACTCCCGCCGCCCCCATTCCTGGTGAGGAGGTGCAGAAGGGAGGACAGACGAGTCCGGTACCACGGATGTCTGTAACGCGCCTACTGTGTGCCGGGCGCGCGGGGGATAGGAAGCAGCCCAGGCTGATTTCTGCCCCCGAAGATGCTGAGCTCTAACTGGGGAGGACCGCGAGCAATTGACCATATAAAGACCCGGAACAGCCAAGCTCCACCCCTGGGGGGCGGGCAGATAAAGCCTCCGCCGAAGACGGCTTTCTTGTGGGGAGGGGGGTGGAGAGGAAGAGCATTTCAGGCTGGGACCACCTCGGACAAAGCATTCATTTAGGGGTGAGCATAGCCAGAAGGCCGGGTCTCCGGACTTTAGGAGACCTCACTGGCCCCAGGTGTTGTGTAAGAAGGGAGCCGATAGGTGTACGGACTGATAGGCAAAATGCCCTGGTTGTCGTGTATATTGTTACCATATTGATGATAGTGTTCCGGACGGCGACGTCGTTGCACTTTATCAGGGGAGAGAGGGCTACATCTCTCTCCACCATGTCTCTGTGCTATTCTCTTTACAAGAATTTCCACTACTTAAAAAATATCTGTGGTTTCATTGTGTGGCTACTCATTTCACTGTGGGAAACATTGATCTTTCTTCAGCCTAGTCCAGAGGATTTCTGTGAATTGTCAGTGGAAGAAATCAAACAATGTAACTGGCTTCACTACTCATTGATAGATAATCCCAAGTGGGTCCTCCGTGCAATCTTCTAACTCTTCCTCATCTCCACCCCTCCTGTCTGTCCTTGGCTTCAGTCTCACAGGAAGACAAAGCCCTCCTAAAAAGGCATTCAGATCCTTCTGCTTATGCCCCCAGCCTCATCCTCAAAGAGCCTGTTTAATCAGTCACTCCCTAATTCCAGTCTTAGGGATTATTTGGGAGATTATTTAGGACAGGAGATAACTACTCCCATCTACTGACTTCATTGCTTCTCCCCAGCCCCAGCTACAGTTAAGCTTGTCTGACCCATCATTTTAAAAGTTCATTTGCCTCTGCTCTGCTCACATGCTGCCATCTTTTTTCAGTGCCAGATTCTTTGAGAAAACTGCCTATACTCTAGGTCTCTTGTTTCTTTACCAGACACTCATTTCTCAGCCACAGATAATTGGGCTTCCCCCAAGGTTACCGAGGATCTCTTTACTTGTGGAATCCAGTGTCCTTTCCTCAGTCCTCATGCACTTTGATTTCTCTGAAGCTTTTACACATCCCTTCTTGACTATATTTTCCTTATTTGGGTTCCTTGGCATTGCTCTCTCCTGGTTCTTGTCTGTCCTCATCCTATGAAATGTCTGCCTTGCTGAAATGCCATCCATCCCCTACCTCCTTAATGTGGCTGACCTTCCAGCGCTATCCTGATCCCTCTTCCATGTACATGTTCTCCCTGGTTTCGTATGTTCTGTAGTGTAGTTTTAATGTATCTCCATACTTGGAACTTTCATACCTGTGTTTACAACTCTGATCTTTTCCTAAAACTCCATTTCTATATTATCAGTTGCCTGCTTGTTATTCCCTGGATGTATGATGGTTTATTGCAAACTTGTTCAAAACAGAACTGTTATCTTCATCTTGAAACTGCTTCCCCTAAAATTCTTCATCCTTGGCTTTTCCTTCTCCCTCCCCCTCACCAGTCCCACCACTTGCCAACTCTTGTTGATTCTGCTATCCCTTCTCGTCATTCAAAGTGGTTGCCACCCTAGTTCAGATCTTATCACTTCTTGCCTAGACTTCTGTATTGTAATAGCCTCCTAATTAAGTCTCCCTGCTCCCAGTCTCTCCATTCTCCTCAGCCACCGAAATTGCTTTTCTCATTCAAGTCTGATCATGACACTTAGGTCAAATATCTTTTGTCTCCCCATTGTCTAGAGCATAAAATACAAACTCCTTAGCCTTGAGTCTCCCATAATAATAATTGACACTACTTTATAGACATCTTGTTTGGGCCTCAAAACAGCCTTGTGAAGCAAACCCTGCAGGTCTTATTATACTCCCATTTTATATGTAAGTAATCTGAAATTCAGAGTTCAGTGGCTTGCCTTTGTTCAGTTAATGTGTAGAGGTGTCTGTCCCCTGAATCATTCTGTGTCTCAGCCTAGCTTACCTTTATTGCCTTGTTTCCTTATATTCTGCTTCAGAGGCTCCATATTCCAGCCATACTGGCAAATTATCTGTTTCCAGAACTTGGTATGCTGTTTCCCAGTGCTAAGAGACTCCTTCCTCATTGATGCCTCTTAGAATTTTTGTGGCTGCTGCTTCTCTGGTTCACCTCTGATACCAACTCCAATAGGAGACCTTTCCTCCCATCTCCCTACTGTGTTAGTGTAACCTCCATCTTTCAGTTATCATATATTAGAGTTGTGTACTTGTCACAGAGTAAGCTCCTTAAGAGCAGGGACTTTATATTTGTTTTTTCTAGGATCCCTAGCATAGGGCCTTGCATACAATAAGTACTTAATAAATGTTTAATTGATTTGCCACAGCTAAAAAAAATGGAGCCAAACATCCTTTTCGTCTCTCAAATGAACTAGACTGGCTCAGACTACAGCAGATCTTCACCAGGCCCTTATTTGAAACCTTTCAGGCAGGTATTCATAGGAAGATAAGAAAAATACTTTTGTGAGGTTGGGGGTTTTGTTGTTTTTTGATGGAAGGAGGCATTAAGAAGGAAGATTGTACTGGGTTGCTAAAGAGGATCAGTGAAGCATTTTTTTTTTTTATGTGTAAAAGTTCAGAAAAATTTTTAATACTTTTGTGAGGGCACCCATAAAAAAGAAAGTGAACCATTGCTAGGGTTGTGTAGCCTCAGAGAAACTGAGATTTTGAGGGCCTTGGCAGCATATTCCATTTGTGCCCATTGAAATAACAGGAGCACCATAAATGTTAGCACTATAAGGAACTTTAGAGATCATCCATTCATTATACAACTGAAGAACCTCAGATTGTGGAGAGAAATTGTTACTTGTTCACATCTACCAGGCCAGATAATGCCAGTCAGTATTAGATCTGGCTATTGTTGCCTTTAACCCATGCTGGAGTACTGGGTGAAAAATGTGTTTGGAAGAGATACTAATGTAATTTGTTATGTGGGCAGATTTGGTTAGGGGAGTTAAAGGGTTAAAATTACTTTCTAGTTTCATTTGCCAAACTTGTTTAGAATGCAGATACCTAAATTCTGCAACTTGACTTTGTGTCCCCAAGAGGCTTCCTCCAGTCTTGTAAAACAACAGTCCCTTTGGTTTTTATGTTTCAGGCAGCACATCAGCAATAAATCCACATAATCTATTGTGACATGTCTATCCCCTGGCTTAGTTTCAGACACAATTAGGGTATCCTTGCTTGTAGTTGCTGACATACTTCAAAGTAAACTTTTTTTATTATCATTGGTTTGTAGGACCTGAGGCTTAACTATTATCCCAAGACTGAAATAAGGCATCAATAAAAACCCAATCTTACTAGCATTAGTTAATTTAGGAGGATTTGGCCTCAGGAAATAAAAAGTCAATTGTTCTGACCCAGAAATAAAGTGCTTCCAGAGCACACACCTTATCAACATGAGTTGGCCTTATTGATGATCCTAGACAAAGAGCTTTAGGGGACATGTGGTTGAGTTTAGTAAATGAAGTCAAATCTCCCCCAGAAATTAACGTGTTCTATCAATCTTTCATTTTAGTTAACTTTGTGTGACTGAATCTATGTGACTTTCAGATTGACGTGAAATACAGCGTTCATCCCATTGATGGGATGGATCATGAAATTTTAGGGCAGAGATTACCGGTGGCCCTTTGTTTAAGGACTGACAGTTACCTAACTTGATTGTGCAGATATAGCCAGTGGTTAGTATAGACAGCAGTAAGTCAAAATGTTCTTCATTGAATTGGAATCTAAATATCTATCCTCATCCCAAATAGTAGATGCTTAGTTTGGAGCATTTCTGTGTCTTTCAGGCCGTGGCACCCTGTCAGATGAACATGCTGGGGTGATCTCTGTCCTAGCCCAGCAAGCAGCTAAACTAACCTCTGACCCAACAGATATTCCTGTGGTCTGTCTAGAGTCAGACAACGGGTGAGTATTTACAGTTCGGTTTTTAAATGCCTCCCTTTCCCATTATTAATGAGAAATTTTATATTAAATCAGAGTTGCCCTTCCATTTTTCATTCATGTTTCAGTGCTATCATAGAGCTGACTGAAAAGAAGCTTTTCTGTATGTCCTTTAGGAGAATTTATGTGTTCCTTTGCATAACTTCCCAAAGTGGGCAATACTACCCCTTTGGGGGGCTGTTGAATAAAAATAGTTAACTTAACCTAATGGGGGGGGTGCCAAGTACTTTTTTTGTTTTTAAAGGGGGCAGTAGGCTAAATAAGTTTGAGAACCTCTGCTTTAAAGCAAGGGTTCTTAATCTTTTTGTTTTATGAATACGTTTGGCAGCCTGGTAGAGCCTATAGATATGGATCCCTTCTCAGAATAAGGTTGTTGTTTTTTTTCCTCTACATTCATAATTGAAGGAAGTGATCAATTTGGAGGCTAGTGAAACTTAAAGATGGAAATTTTTTTTCCCCATTACAAATTCACAACCCCCTAAAATCTATTCACAGATCCCTTGGGAAATTAACAGCCTCAGCTTTAGAACCACAAATACAGCAAATGGGTTGGTAGCTTTTACTTAGGCCCAGTACTAGTTTTGTTAATCCATTCTGACTTTAAACAAATTTCACTCCATCTCAGAGCCTCAGTTCCCATATTAGATTAACACCTTAAGAGAAGTTATAGAAATTAAAGATAGATTTGATAGTACATTGTTTAAATGTAGACCTGATATTCTCTTGAACCAAGAAACGAGTAGCACAGAGGGGGAAAAAAGTTATCCTAAAATATGTCATTTTGCCCTGTGACATGTACCCAATTATTTTAAAATGTGAAGTCCCAAGTATCTTAGCTGTAAATTTGAACTTCTGCTGTTTCCCAGTAATAAAGCAGAGTGGTTATATGGTCATTAAGTTGGAGACTAGGCAGCCTGTGATGACACCACTTGTTTGAATAAACATTATCAAATTTCCTCTGCTTTGCCTTTCAGGAACATAATGATCCAGAAACATGACAGCATCACCGTGGCAGTGCACAAAATGGCATCTTGACCTCTCAGACCTAGTCTCCAAACAATTGTAGAACTCAAACCAATCTTTCCATTTCATTTCTCTTATCCTGCTCTACTTTTAAGTACCAGTACTTAGGTCAGCCATTAAATATAATAATTGCTTCTTTCTTGTTTATTATTTTAAAGTTGCCTTTGGTAAGCACTTAGTGAGAAAGGGTAATAAGGTTTTAAGGCACCTGTCAAAATCAAGTTGTTCTGTATTGCTGGACTTTGGGTATGGTCAATAAACATAGCTGGAGAAAAGCACTGAGCTTTTCCTAGATTGTGTAAGATGTCTGTTTCACACAGCCTATCCAGCATAGGATCAGAGTTTTCTATATTTTCTTTTTTTTGCTTTTTGGAGGGGGGAAGGCAGGGGAGTTGGGGTAAAGTGACTTGCCCAAGGTCACATGGCTAGTTTTATGTTAACGGTCTGAGGCTGGATTTGAACTCACGTCCTACTGCACTGCAGGGCTGGTGCTCTATTCACTGCACCACCTAGCCACCCCAGTTTTCTATCTTTTAAAAGACCTATGATCCCAACTGTATACCTTTCCAAAATTTCCTGAAGCCCCTGCCTTCTCCATAAAAGTGGTGTGCAATGGTAGGGGCATGATGGCGAATTAACCTTAATTTCACTAGCAAAGCTCACTTAGAGGCGAGAGGAAAATACTTTTAGCTTTCTGTTAAAATAGTAACTTTTTGAAAATAAGGAATGTGATCCATAATGCATAACCATATATATAAGCAGGCTAGCAGATATTTGATCTGTGCAAGTGAAATTTAATCCTTGTTGCTCTACACTGAGAGCAGCTATCAACAGTATTAGGAAGTGTCAACCTCTAGAAAAAGTTTGGTTAAAGGAGACAAGCAAATAGTGATATACATTTATCTCGTTTTATTCCCTTAAGCTAGAGACACTTGTACAAGGAGCCAAGAGCTAAGTCCTGACTGAACAGAGGAGTCATAAGACTTCTTAAACATTTTAGAACCATCTCAATTCAGGATGGCCATATCACAAAACTCTATGACTTCCATTTGTTACCATCTATATGTGAAAAAGAGTTCCTTGGTTTGACAACAACCAGAGCAGGGTCTGTTTACATTTTATGGTCTCAGGATGTAGTAAGTCCCGAGATAAGGGGAATCTCACCTATGGTCTTTTAAGTTGCAGACCCAAGGAAAGGCATTTTAAAATCAATCAAATAGTTTGATTAATTCAGACTTTGGCCAAAATATAATTTTTAATGATAATCAGAAGAAATTGTAATTTTAGAGTAAGAGAAGATATTCTCCAATATACTTTCATGGCAATAAATACTTATTAAATGCCCGTTTGCAATCTGTTAGGAAGTTCTTCCATGTATCAAGGCAAAATTTGCCCTTCTCCATTTTCCAGTCCCTCCACGCTGAGGCTTTCCTCTGGACATAATTTGTGTAAGACACATTTTCAGACATCTGAAGACGGCTCCAAGTCCTCCAAGCGTGCCTCAGAACATTGTGAGTCTTCACCTCGTGTGCCTTCCGGAAGCCCCTCATTTCTGTCAGTGCCTCCTAAACCGTGATTCCTCTCCGAAGCAAATTTCATCTCCTTGTTCTTGGCGCGGTGGGTCCCCCCGCCCGACAGACGCTGCTCCTGCTAATACAGCCTGGGGCAGAACGGGGCAGGAATGCCACACCTGTGGGTCAACAGCAAGCTATTATCTCTAGCCCTGTTCCCGTGCTGGCCTTTGGTGATCAGGTTTTTCTCACAATGTTAGTAAACGCCAGCATATTCTGTTCAGTCCGTCATTTAAGTTTATTGAGATACTCCCAGAGCCTGTTGTCTTACCATGGAGTGTGGTGAAAAAAAATGTGGAGTCAGGAAACATGAGTTAGGGTCCCATCTTAAACACTTATATGCATTACCTACTTCACAGGGTTGTTATAAGGGACATTTTTTAAGGTGTTAAAGAAATATGCCTTACATAGTTCTTCAGATCAGTTAAACATTTATGTGCCAACTACGTTAGAAGCAAGTGGATACTTTAGAGCAACGGTTCTCAACCTGTGGGTTGCAACCCCTTTGTGGGTCAAACGACCCTTTCACAGGGGTCAGAAAACACATTTCCCATGGTCTTAGGAACCTAGACATGGCTCCTCTATCCATCTCCAGGCGGGTCTGCCCATGTATGAGTATTAAAGGGTTGAAGCATTAGGAAGGTTGAGAACCACTGCTTTAGAGGATCTAGGCTTTTGCCAGGGCGGGTAGTGGTGACGTTGACATCCTACTGTAGTCCTTCCCCCATAAAGCTTTCATAACCCTGTGACCAGCTTGATTATGAGCCTATCCACACTTAAACAAGGCTAACACCCAATTAGTAAATACCACTAGGCCCACAATCTTAAACCTTTTTAGTTCTTAACCAGAACTTTCATTCTAGCCAGCTGAATCTTCAGGAATTCAAGGTCACCTTCACATCATGATGAAGTGCTGAAGTATTACTTTACTGAGTCTGCCAAAAAAAATGCCCATCCATGCCCTTGAGGATCATAAATCCTACTAAGGAAGGAATGTCAATTAGGATACAGTGTAGAGTATGAAGGAGGCAAGGAAGGGATCCAGAAAAAGGGAGGGGTAACACTGATCAGGACAGGGCTTTTGGAGGCGACACCAGAACTGAATCTTGGAAATGTTGTTTTTGATGGGGAAGAAGTGCATTTTGGGCATGGATTGGTTGCGTGAACTATAGTTCAGGGATGGGAGAGGAAATCTGCAACTATATTGACAAAAGCTCAGTATCCATCTGGGGGGTGGTAAAAGAAGGCTGGTGTGACAGATGGAGACAGCCTTATGATGGAATCCCTATCCTATCTCAAAGGTAAGAGAAAACAATTGATGGTTTTAAAATGATTGACAACTTTGTTTAAAAGGATGGCTGGGAAGGGGGGGTGGGGCGCCTGGAGTGAAAAAATGCTACTTAGGTTATTTCATTCCATATAAGATATATAGAGACAGAGTGAGTGGAGAGGAGTGAAGGGTAGATGCAAGAACCAGCTGGACTTAGACAACTGAATGTGGAGAGTGGAAGGAAGAGGCAAACCTGCCATGAATCTTTTAAGGGTGGGTAATGGGGAAGATGGCGGTGCCATGAACAGAAGTAGGGTGGGCAGGTTCATTAATAAAGATGACACTGGTTTTGGACATAATTAGGGTTGAGGCAGACCATCCATGGACATGTTCACCAGGTAAACAAGATAGAGGGCTAACAGAAGGGCAAAACTGGACCAGGTATGTGTGTTAACCAGGCACACGCGCGCGCGCACACACACGTTCAGTGAATAATCCAGACACTATGGGAAAGAATCAACAATTGGGCCCCAATGGGCAGGGCACTGTAGTAGGTGTTAGCCACACTTAAGGGACAGGATAATGAGCCTACCAAGGAATGGGATCTGTTACAGGAGGAAAACCAGGAAAGCAATGTCACAAAAGCCAAGGGGAAAAGAGAATAAAAGAGCATAGAGTGAGCAATGTAAAATTCATAGTTGGAAGTGATCACACTCTAAACCTCATCACTCATAAGATCATAAGAACTGGGGTCAAGGGGGAGAGGTGACGAAATATGAACGCTAGGGTGTTTGGTCATCAGAACCAATACTGAAGGTCCCAACAATGAAGACAGATAAAAAGGGAGAGAAAAATTCGACCACATACTCCAAGTAAATTACGAAAGGGATTAACCTGGAGGTAAGGATGAAATAAGAAGACGTTATGAATTTCAAAGGAGACAAGTTTGGCACTGCAGTCGGGGAAGAATAAGTATGCTGATTCTCCCTGGTCCAAGCAGGGGGAGGAGGGAGTGAAGGAGAGAAAGAGTTCCCGGAATCATGGAAAAGATAGTAAGGGACTTTCAGGAGAAACCCACAGGATGGAAGTTTACAAGATTAAGAAGGAAAGGGTGGTTGTTTACGATAGAATAGGGTTTGTGGACCCCGAAGGACGTCTGGGGCCAGGCCAGGATAGGTGGAGCTGAAAGGCAGGGATGAGTGCTAAGTGGCCACTAGGGAAAGACTATTTGCCTGGATCAAATGACAGACCTTGCCCCCCCCTTCAGGAAGCAAAGTCCGTTGGGAACCCAGCCTGGTTTTGCTCAGTCTGCACTTTTTCAGGCTCTCATAAATGCTCACTTGTGCTACGTTTCACAGCTTGCTGAAGCAAGAAGCTGCTGAAGAGTAAAAATCCAAGACATGGTATAATTTGCTTTTCTTCTTAAACTGCCTTATTTGATGAGGCTTTCTTTCCTCAATTTCACATCTAAAGGTAAGATGGAAATGAAATTTTGTGCTTCATTTGACTAAGAGTGGGGATATTCCCTCCCATCACAGTTCACCAGTTTAGAAATTTGGAGTTGCCATGCTGCCCCAGAACTGGGAACTGGGACTGTCATACCTGACAACCACCACCTATCCTGATCTGTGGAGAGCGAATAAACGAATCCATGCCAATATAGTGCATTAACTAGGGCCTATCCTAACATCTTTAATAGATGGGGGCTTTCTGGAAGTGCCTTAGGGTGCCTCAGACTTTTTGGAGGCCGGGAGAGGGCCAACTATTAGACTTTATAATTCATCTTTGTAAGCACTTCCACACAATAGGTGCTAATGGTTTAATGAATTAAAGTATCTATTAGCATCATGAGAAAGTGAGAGGGAATTGGTTTGGTCAAACCTATCATGGGAGAACGGAATGAAAAAGGACCCCCATGTCAGTAGACTATCCTCTTCATTCAACCAAGACAAGGCTGATCAGGGATCCCTCCCCAAAGTGAGAACTTTAAGAATGCCCCAAGCTGATGGGTCAATGACTTTCCATTTGGTCAGACCTTAAAAGTTGTGAAGGTCAAATAAGCGGGGTTAGTGTAATTCTAAGGGATCAACACATGGAAGTCAGTTTTGTTTTAAAAAAAAAAAAATAAAGAAAACTGAGAAAATTCTCAAAACTATCAAGTTAGTGTAGACAGCAAAATTTCTTAGACTTAGGTCACAGAACCTATGCTTTAAGCTCAGAAACAAAAGGGAGCAAGCAAATTAGAAAGGTAATGGGTTTTTAAATTAATAGACTGAAACATACCCCTAAAATGAATAGGGTTTAAAAGCTTACTTGAGTCCAAAAGAGACTTAAACTACTAACTAGGAAATGGGCACTTTCTTACAGGATTCTCTTACAAGTGAGAGAAGTGGAATATTCAGTCGTCATGCTGAAGGGGACAAAGTCACATCCTTACACTGAACCCCTTGATGGAGGATGGGGATGGATGATAGTGTTTCATTTCTTCCTGGTAAACGTTTGTGAGATTATTCTTTCTCTTTCCTACCAGAATATCCAAACCACTAACAACTGTTTTACTCTACTTTCTTGGAAGTTGGGACATGAGGATATCACACAGTAAGTAGGGCTGGTCCTTTTCTGGGAACATAAAGGATGGGACAGGGATATTGACAGAAAACTTAGTTCTGTGGCAAATGCCCACTCCTGACTCCTTTTTCCCAAGTATGTGTGCAGGTAGGAGAGACACTGGCACAGGACACGCCCACATCAAAGAAGGCATTGTGCTCTATGAGCAAAGCAAAACTCCAGTAACTCAAAAGAAATGTGAAATGTGCAAATTAAGAGATATCTCCATTCCAAATGTCCCTGTGAACTATTTGTGCCCAACCTGTAGTAGAGCTTTCCAAGCTTCATGTTAGTTGGATCAGCCACAGCTGAACACACTGTACCTTGACCCCAACATAGTGATGTTATTTTGGTCCTCTTTGAGAAGGACAATGGGCCAACCATGCAAGATAGCAGCACCCATCAGGATGGAAAGGGGCAAAGAGAGTAGCTGAATTCTCTTGCTTAATGAGGTGGATTAAGATTCATAGTCAATATGTAAGTATTTGTAACTTTCTTAACTAAAAATATAAAAACCTACTAGGACACTGACCTTTCCCCACCTTGAGCTATCCCATTGTTAAAAAGTAACTGGATTTCTCACTCATTTCTACAATTAGTCTACTCTCTTTCCCTCAAGAAGCTTTGTGAAGGGAAAAAAGGTGGGGAGGGTTCCATGGGGACCCATGGAACAGTGGAGAGAGGTAGACATGAACCTTGTCTGTGAGATTCCACCTCTGAATGTGTCTATACAACCAGCCAAGTTGAGCCTTACTGCCATTCTTAGTAGCAGCCACTCTTCACTGTGCACACCATTTGTGTGATGGTGTTGGTAGTGGGAAAATGAAGGGAGGCTCCAGATGATTTCCATCTGGCTTTAGGAAACAGTCAGAAAATAAAATACTGCTCAGGTCCTCATGCTGATCCCCTCTTGGCTCAGACCATGTGTCTTCTTGTTGTTCAGTTGTGTCTGACTCTTCATGATCCCATCTGGGGCTTTCTTGACAAAGATACTGGAGTGGTTTGCCATTTCCTTCTCTAGCTCATTTTATAGATGGGAAAAATGAGGAAAATAAGGTTGTGACTTGTCCAGGGTCACACAGCTAGTAAGTGTCTGGGGCCAGATTTGAACTCAGAAAGATGAGTTTTCCTGATTCCAAGCCCAGTGTTCTACCCACTATGCCACCTGGTTACCCACAGTGTGTCTAGGAAATGAAAAAGTAACCATGGTGGATACCAGAATTTTACTGTACAAGGTAATAACCAGCTAGATATCATATATCTCCCTTAAGGTTAGAGGGAAATGGCCTCAGAAGTCAGCAAGTAGGAGAGGTATTTTTTGGGTAGGGTCCTCAATCAATGTGCACTTATTGAACACCTACTCTATGGGCTAGCATTGTGCTATATCACCTAGGAATACTAAAGTGAGCCAATTTCAGTGCCTGTATTCTGCTGAGGAGAAACCTGTCCAGGAATACAGGACACATGCTAATATTCAGTGATAGGGTAGAGACATACAAAATAAACACCTGGGAGATTCACAAATAATATAGTGATGAGGGTAGGGACACTATAACCTGGGGGTGGAGAGAGAATAGGGATGGGGAGCAATACAGAAAGAGGGAACAGCCTGTGCAAAAGCATGGAAGCTGGAGATGTCCATGCAAAGCATCAATAAGATCATTTTAGCTAGACGAAGGGGTGGGGAACCTGCAGCCTCAAGGCCACATGTGGTCCTCTAGGTCTTCAAGTGTGACCCTCTAACTGAATCCACACTTCATAGAACAAATTCCCTTAATAAGAGGATTTGTTCTGTAAAACTTGGACTCAGTCAAAAGGCCATCCTCAAGGCCCTAGGAGGCCACATGGCCTTGAGGCAACAGGTTCCCCACCCCTGCTAGAGCATACAGTCAATGTATGAGGCAAAGTAACTGGAGCCAGACTGCCAAGGACCGTTTGTCCTAGGGACAAACAAAGGAGTTTGTATGCTATCCTAAAAGCTATGGAAAGCTTCCTAAGCAGAGGAGTGCCATGGTCAAACCTGGACTTCTTTTGGCAGCTGGGGAGAGGGCAGGTTTATTGGAGAAGGGAAGGACTCAGGGAACTGAGAGGCTATTGCTATATAGTCTGGGAAAAGGCAATGAGTGCTTGGTACTTTCAGAGCCTCACAAGATGCTTGGGAACCAAAAGACTAAATGTAAATTGCCCTTAGAAGAAGCCATGTCCCAAATGCTGATTTCACTCATTTTCCTCTGATGGAGAGATTTTTTTTTCAACACAAGATGCAAAAATTTAACTTCATAAGTTGCATGATTCAAACTAAAAAAACCTCAGAATTTTCCCCCTTTTCCTTACCACTTTGAAGGAAGGTTTAAAACTAGTCTACTTGGAAAATAAAAATACTTGCCAGGAAAACTTCTCCAAAGACGTGTTACTGTTTGTGACAGTAAAATCACTTTCATATTGCCCACTTTTTAAGGAGGTCACTGACCTCATCTTCAGGTGATTAACACCATCAGTTTCCCAAGAAGGCCTTAGTGGGACCTCTCAGATTATAATAGGGACACCCATCGGGAGGCCTCTCCAGCTTGAGAACCACACAGGGAAGTCATGTGTCAAAAAACACAGATCATGCCACTGGAAATGAGGAAATGTGTCACAGCTGCCAACATTAAAAGAGAACTGGCTTACTGATAAGTCACTCGATGAGTTTTTCCAAAAATGGAAGGACTGTCCTTGGCAGCTGTTCCACTTGGTGCTTACTAACTGAACCACCAGAGAATGGGGAGGGAAGTTAAACTGAGAATCAAGGCTACAGGACTGCTGGGCTGAAATTAAATCTTCACCACAGAAAGAGCTGCTAGGTCCAAGCAACAGTAGCTTTTGGAAGCATGTGGGGGATGCTCAGTTAACTATTCTATAAATCATCAGCAAGAGAAAAAAAAATAACCAAAAAATGAGCAGGTGCCAAAATGATTGGACCAAAACTTTGAGCAAGAGGGCACAGAGATGCTGGTTTCCTCAGAGCTGGACTAAATGCAAGCTGACAGCCAGAGGGAAGCATCTTATGAATAAGTGGGCCCAAAAGAGACATATGGCATTATCTTAATATTGGTGTGAAAGAGGGATTTTTGGTTCATGGAGCATCTTTAGATCACTGATACTAATTGATTTCTCAAAAGCAGGCTGGCCCATTCCCTTCCTCTTAATCTAGTTCTGGAGCTAGCTCATCTCTCTTAGTGTCCATCCAAAACTGCCATATAGACAGCTAAGCTTTATAGGTGAAAGCTGTCCAAGAGTGCATATTATGATCTGGCCAAGAGGCATTCTTCATGGACTTGAGGCTCAAAAAGAAGCCTGTGTTAGAGATTTGTATCTGAGTCACCTGCATAGAGGTGTTAGTTTTAAAGTGAATGATTGCCCTAAGAAAGAGCTGAGGCCAAAACTGTGGGGAAGGACTACTTTAAAAGACGAGGTTTAATTGAAAATTGGAGGTTGGAAAGCCTATACTTGGAGTTGGTCAAGTCCTTTCCCATAGGATAGTTATCAAAATTCTAACTATAAACTTAACCTGGCATTGCAAGGCCTCCATAATGTAGCCCCAACTTACTTTTTCCCACCTCACTTCACCCTGTTCACTTTCACCTTTTGAATCCCAGCCAAACTGTGTTGCTGATTTTGATTTCATTCAATCTACTGTTTACTGTCAAGGATTAGTTTACTTGCCATGTTGTCCATGAAATCTTTCATAATTCTACTGCAGTTAAAATCACCTCAATCTTCATTCTGATTTTGTATCAGTTTTATCTATGCACAGTTCACATCCTTATTATTACAAACGTGAGCTCTTTGTGGACAGACTCTTGTTTTCATCTTCTAGGGACAAAAAGAGGTATTAAAAAAGGGTCTGCTGAACTGAGTATAAATCATCTGAGAAACCAAAGGAGGTGAAAATATTTTTTATAAAGGGGGGGGGTGTTTGAATATCAGATACTGCAGACGTGTGAAGGAGGGCTAAAAAAAAGAGGCTATCAGATGTGATAATTAAGAAGTCATTAGTAACCCTTAACGAGTTGTTTCAGTAAAGTGATAGTGATGGAAGCCACATTTTAAGAGAGATGGTAAGGAAGTATAGGCAATCAAATGTGGTCTTTTAAAAAAAAAATTCGCAGTGAAGGGGGAAGAAAGATTAGTTGCTAGCTATAAAGAGGAAAAGAAGGTATTTAGCTTGAGAAGATCTAAATATGTTTATTGGCAGATGAAAGGATTCAATGGAGAGAAAAATTACTGGAGCCATGACTTATAGGAAGGGAGAGAAAATGGGGTCAAGGACATAGATAAGGTAATTCAGCCCATTCTTTTGGAACAGTTTTGAGATTCCTCACACGCCTTTGCACCTAGTTTGTCAATGTCCTTCCTCAAAATGTGGCACCCAAAAGTTGAATCCTTGGCCATAGGTAGGGGAACTCTTCTTCCTCTGAGTTCGGAGAGAAGAACAGAATTGATAAAAGATGTTCAGGAAACTCTTGTCAGGGTCCTCTGTTTCACAGAAACATAAAATCTCAGAGTTCAAAGCTACTTCAGAGGCCACCTAATCCAACTTGTACCTCAACAAGGTGTTCCTGTATAATGTACCCAGAAGATAGGGACCAAATCATTTGCAATAAATGTGAGGAACAGGTATGCAGTTTGAGGTTTTGAGGAGAGAGTGAACGGTTTGAATGAAGGAAGTCACTTCAGGGAAGGAGATCTTTAAATTGTTAGAAGAGAATGCTCATGTCCCCAAGTCTTCTCTTCTCAAAGAGAAATATGCCCAGCTACTTCAACCCATCCTGTTACAGATATACTTGAGTCTCTTCACCATGCGGGTCACCCACCAGTCACTCTCCCATTGGTGCTTCAAAGACGACCAAAAGTAATTTAATAATCACAAGCTTTTTCAGTACCTGCAGATGTTAAGTCATTCAGGTCAAATGACCTGACTTCACTGAGCAGTGAGGATTTCAGTTTCCTGCTAAACTCTTGTTTTATCCTTACTTCACTGAAGATCATTCTCTTTGGTGAAGGAAACGGAAACATAATAAATGGGTCCTCATGTAACAGGATCATGGGCAGACTGTACCTTACTAACCAAGATTTATAAACGTCTGAGCTGAACTGCACAAACATTCTCTAAAAGATATCTCAGTCTGAGGGTAGCTGCTGATGGAAAGAACCCCTCAGTATGATTTTCCCCTGCCCCCTAACCTGCATTTCTAGGAAATCTTGTTAGCTCTCCTCTGGATCAGTAACCAGTTACCAAAGGTGTTGGCAAGCATCAAAGAAGTTTGTTCTCAATGGTCCTGATGGGGAGAGAATGGGAATGAATAACCCATTCTTTGTTGATACAAAACCACCCAGTTGTTTGATGGGATGAGAATCCTTGTTTGTTAGAACATCCCTAAGACCTTCTCAGGAATACACAATTGCATTTAGTTTTAGTAGGTTAATGCCAAGAGTCCTTAGTCCAAGTGTCCAGTGGAGATATAACAGTCAGTGAGAGTTAAGACATCAGAGTGGAAGGTGTTCCTGGAGGACAGGGGAGATGCTGAAGGAGGTCGGGAGAACACAACAGACTGTTCTTAAAACTTCAGGGATGTGGCAATAAGGATAAGTGTAAACTGGTAGGTCTGCTCTGGTTTTCTAATGCGGACCTCGGTGAGGGCGATGGCACTGGGCACATGATAAGGTAAATGCAGAGTATGGAGATCTGTGCCAGGGACCTAGCTTGTGTAGCTAGGTAAGGAAAGGCCTAGACTTTAGGCCTAGGGAAATAAATCCTTGGTTATTTTGGAGGTCAGGACAATACAGTACTACTCACCATAAGATCAGCAGACAGGTGGAAGAAAAACTGACCCAGACCTGTTTGATGAGCCAGCAGTCTACATAAGGGCATACAAGCAGTCCCCGTCCCCTTCAGTGAAGCAAAGTCACTTCCAACCAGGGATGCTTTAGGAAGATCTCTAATACCCAGAACAATAGAAAACATCTGCAAATAGGCATGGTGATCTATTTCTCAAAATCCCTAAACTCTGGAAATAGCCCTTTCCCCTGCCCCCTAAGCCCAGGGCTGTAACTTCCTCCCCTTGCACCTCTTTCCCTTAATCTCACCAAATCTCTTCTTTGTTCAGCTATTCCCAATACCCTTGCGGTCCATCAGCCCCGTCTGCCCTCCCTTCTCCCCCTGCCCACAGCTGACCTGCCTGCTACTTCTATGTTGTTTGATCCTCCACCACAGCTTCCTGACTTTCTATCATTCTTTTTTTTTAATTAACTTGTTTATTTTTTAGTTTACATCATTGAGTTCGACAAGATTTTGAGTTACAAATTTTCTCCCCATCTTTCCCCTACCCACCACCCCAAAATAAGTGATCCTACTGTATACCCCCTCCCCCAATCTACTCTCTCCTATATCTTCCCCTATCACTTTCTATCATTCTCACCACAGTAACCTAACAACCCTGGAAAACTCTGCCGTCTCCTTCCTCTGGAGTGGCCAAACGTTACTGGGCACAGCCACAAAAACTGAGACAGCTGGGTCCACAAACAGTGTGCTGCCCAACATGAACTGGGTGCTCACTGTGGCTGATCAATTCCTAACCATCACGTTCTCCTAGGCTGCTGTTGTCATCCTCAAGCCCTGACGCCATCCCTTCCCATCACCTCTTCACCCATGAAATCACTACATAACCACTTCCTCCCAAGACTCAACTTAGGTATGCCTCCTCAATGAATACTTCCCTGATCCCCTAACACAAAAGGGTGTCTCCTCTGTAAAATTCTTACTGCACTTGGATGCTCTTTTCATATAAAGCAGATGAATACAGAAGAGTATTCATCTGCTTTATATAGTTACCAGTGGATATTCCTTATGCCTCCTGTAAGCCATCTGAGCACAGGGCAATGTTATTCTTCATCTCTGTGATCCTCGAGCCTGGTACAGGGCCTTGCCACTGCTTAATGAACACTCAATGAAGTGACAGGAGAATGTGGTTGAACCAGGGAGGGAGGGAATCTATCTCCTGTAATAAATAATTTCCATATACTACCTTACAGTTTACAAAGCACTTTCCTGCTAAGAACTCTGAGGTAGCTGTCTTAAGTATCATCCGAGAGGGGCAGGATACCATAGTGGACAGATTGCTAGACTTGAAGTCAGGAAAACTTAAGAGTTTTACCTTAGATACTCTACTACTGATAGTTCTGTGACTAAAAGCAAATTAATTAACTTTTCTACCTCAGCTTCCTCATTTGTAAAAGGTATTAGACCTACAGTGCCTCTCTCACAGGGCTATTGTAAAGACCAAACAAGATAAAAGTAAAGCACTCTATGTTTTTTGTTTTTGTTTTTGTTTTTTTTTTACTAATTTTATATACTGATAAATGCTTCGGAGGAGTTAAATATACCTTCTTGGCCATCTACAGGGTGTCCCTAAAATCTGGACACATAGGAAATCTCATTATGCATATTTTCAAGAAATTAAATGAGTGAAATTTTCAACATTTTATTTAATTAGCATAAATTTTAGCCATGACAATTTCACATGGAATAAAAACTTTCATTAGCTACTGGGAACTATTTTCCATATTAATGAGATTAATTTAATTAATGAGATTTCCTATGTGTCTTCTATGTCTTCCTATGAAATCTCATTTTAGGGACACCCTATACAATATTGCCTCTGACTGCTGTTAAGTATTCATAATGTGACTTGGGGAGAGAGAGTGGGAGAGTTGGAAAAAATCACTTCTTTTGAAGAGCACAATGTCAGATAAGAGCAAGATGATCGATATTCTACTCCATGTCAAGAATTTTTCATGTGGTACCGTACTTCTCAAAGACACTCTGGGGAAACAGATGAGGGATACCAGGCTAGGAGGGTCACCTAGCCAGCAGCTGAAGGACTCTTGGATCAGAAGGAAGAGAGGTTGTCTTTTAGCCTGAAAAAAGGGAATGTATCACTCACCCGAGGGTGGAAGGTTTTCTAAAGGCACTGTCGGTCTCTTATCAGTCTTTACAGTCGCTGTCAGTAAGTAGACCGTTATAAATTTAGAGCAAAGATGATTTATTTCCTGTTGTATGTTATTTTCCTAGTCTATTCTTTGTAGGGACATGTCTAACATATAAACAAATGCATCCTACCCCTCAAAGTGCAGGAAAAAAAGAAGGGGAAAGAAGCCCTACCCAACTTCATGCATGCTGAGACTGAAACCTTCACATGTAAGCCATCATGGTCAGTCTCCAGTCAGTGCATAAACCAGGTGAATGTAGCTGTATAACATGACGGGTTAATAAAATACAATCCCTTCCCTACTCACCCTCAGAGCTCAGTGATTATCCAAGAATTCAGAGATAAAGCCAGAATGAAGTTAGTCTGAGCACAATGTTCAGCAGCTGACACAATGCTAGAGGGTTTAATCCGTCCCTAATTAGCTCAGCAGACACAAGCCTGCTAGGGAAGAAATGCTGAACCTTCACCAGAAAGGGAACCCTTCACCAGGTAACAATTTGGACTATGGATCAACATCACCTTTGGGCTAAATACTATTCTTCCTTAAAAGATAACTGAAAAGGGATTCCTCTTAGGACTGAGCAAGATGACAAATGAATGCCTAGGCTAATTTACAAAATTAAAAGAACTCAGAGCCCCAGGACAGAACCTACCATATAATTTACAAGCAGGAACCAGTCCTCAACATGCCCCAGATCCAGAGCTGGAAGGGATCTCCAAGAACACAGAGTGCAGCCCTCTCGTTTTACAGATAAGTAAGCCGAGACACAGAGAGGCCTTTGCCCCAGGACACACAGCTAGTCACTGGCTGACCCTCTGACTCTCCATCCCTGCCCAGTACTGCTTCTTACCAAGGTAGAAAATCAATTTAATGATGGAGGACAAGCTAGGAGTTAAAACCTCTAGAGGGAACAGCCTGGGCTGTCAGGGTTCCAGGCCATTATGTCTGGAAGACAAAATATGAGATTTAAACCTAATCCCTGACTCCACACACACATCAGAACACTGAAGCCCAGGAAGCTTAGCTTGAAGACTGAATGCGCCTTCTGCCCCACACACACATGTTCCGTTTTCTTCAGGACTGAACACACCAGCTCCTTCCACTGTCTCTCATGACACAGTTTTGAGTTACCTCGTGCCTCTGTTGCCTCCTCTGGGGACTGTGTAACAGCCCAGCCACTGACCTGAACCATCTGGCTCGCTCCAATTTAGGTAAACACACTTCTAATGGGACTGACCAAAACCTTCGCTATCTTCTTTGTGGTTTTTCAAGAAGAGTTTGGTGGCACTTCGGAGCAGATTGGCTGGATTGGATCTTTGTTATCCTCGCTCCGCTTCATTGCAGGTATGAGACAAGCAGACAAATGCCCCATGCCAGTCAAGCCAGGCTAAAGGAAGACACTGGGAAAGGTGCCTTTAACCTTGGAAATCTTTACCAAAATCCACACTGACCTATCAACATCTAATCCTTTCAAGTTGAGTTTTCATCTATATGGCATTGGGTCCCCACTTTCAATGCAGACCCAACCTCCAGAACTACTGATTATGCCCCAGGGTGACAGGTATCTTCCCCAAATCCTGCCAATCAGGTAGAATTAGCATGGTTTGGTGGGACAAACAAGTATCAGTCAAGTATTCAAGGCATAGCTCTATAATATATACATGGGCCTATGTAACTATCCTTCACCCCATCCATCACCACCTCGATCCCAAGAGATGGACTGGAGGCTGTCACACAGCTAACAACACTCAAATTTGTTTGCAGAAATACAGCACTGACGCTGCATTTTTACTACTCCAGTCACCCCGAGTTCACTAGAATCTAACATGATATGTATACCCCCTTAGATGGAAAGAGACAGGACAGAAAATGCTATTGACTATCAATAAAAAGACAGCTTAAAGGGCTGTTTTGCTTCTGACCACTGGCAATTTACCTTTTATCTCCAATATTCTGAGACCCTCAAATTCTCTTTTACCCAAAAAAACCTTCATTCACCCTCTGAAATCTTCATTTCCATCAAGCTATTGTCCCCTCTCCTTTCTGCCTCCCCTTAAATACTAGAGCTTTTTAACAAACCACTATACAACTTGTTGTAATACTTCAGCCAAATCTCTTCTCCTACATATTGCCTTATTCAATTACTTCTCCCATCTCTCATTGCTCTTGGTGTCTCCTAACACCTTCACAAAGCCCACTCCTCCCCCAGCCATACTCCAAATGAAGCTCCAAAATTCATTTGCTCCTAATCAGCCCTCCTTCTGGTCTCCACATTTCTGGAATACAACATGGCAGCCAGGATTTGGGGACCATCAGACAAGCCAGCATAGCTATTATTCAATAGGGTACGTATACACTTTGAAAGCAATAGGCCTTAAACTTTCCTTCAATCCCCTCTTCACGTTAGAAATCACAAAATAATAATGGTGCTGGGCACTCTCTATCCTAATTTATGCCACAAAGTTTAACATCCATTGTCTTAGTTTCAAGAACAACCTCTCATTTTCAAGTCTCATTCCTTTTTCCCCAGCTCCACTGGCTGCCACATTCTGTGAAAAATTTGGAGAGAAGCCCACATCCATTCTTGGTGCTCTTCTCATTTGCACAGGATATCTGATCAGCAGCGTGGCCACAGGCATCTCCTTCCTCTGCATATCTATGGGGCTTTTACCAGGTGAGACTAAACCTCACTTTTATTGTACACTGTGTTCAGTTAGATTACTTCTCACACCATCTTTTCCACATTTACTGAATCCCCTCATCTATCAACGGAAGTGAATGTGATTCCAAGTCTTTGCTTTTGCTTTTTTTAGGTGTGGGCTCTGCTTGCCTATACCAAGCAGCTGCTGTGATAACTGCTAAATATTTCAAAAAAAGACTGGCCCTTTCAACTGCTGTTGCTCGTGCAGGGATGGGGCTGACATTTCTGCTGGCACCTCTCACAAAAATCCTGATAGATAAATATGACTGGTCAGGTGAGTCACAATGACAATGGCTCCAGTGACATTTTAAACTTTGCTAGACCAGGAATTCATTTTAAAAAATGCATTCCGTTCTCCCTGGGTAACTTGATGGCTGGATGCTGTGGTAGCCAGTTTGGGAAATGAGTAGAAGCAGGAAGACCTTTAATTTCCTACTCTCTAGAAATGGACTAGTGGGACAGGTCTCTAAATATCTGCAGCGTTTACCAGCAGGCACCATATAGGCTTTTAAAGCTCAATACCAATCTCTTATTAACAAGCAGGGTTCAGCCACCAGGGAGAAATACTCTGTGTATCTTGGAAACACACAACAGGGAAAATAACCAATGAAAAGGGACATCTCAGTAGTTTCCAATACTTTTTTCCTTTAAGATGAACAAATAAAGAAGGAAAAAGAAAAATGGATTCTATACTTAATGACAGTAAGCAAATATTTTAGCCATTACTACTCACAAATTTCGGAAATGGGAGAAAAAGAGGATAAAAATCAACTCTTGAAACACACACTGGGACACACACCTAGAGAAGAAAGGAGGGAGAGGTCCCCCTTTCTTGGGGGCGGGAAATGGGATATCACCAGCAGAGGATGAGCACAGGAAGTCACCACTGCTGTCAATGCAGGGTCTATGGACTCTGGTTCTGCTTAACTGTTTTTCTTTGTTACAAGGGAAGACTAATGGGGACTTTGCTGATGAAAAAAAGAAGGTATCCAACAAACTGAAACACACAGAGGACCAGCTCTTCAAGAGCTTTATTCATGATGGGACCACATTCAGTAATCATTCTCCAAAGGAGAGTCTAACATCCAAAAGAAATCAGTAACAGAAAGTACACAGCCTATGGTGGCCGGTTCTTGGAACCTCTGGAACCACTGTATAAAACTAAGATAAGACTATTTCAGCTCAAAACTTCTAACACTGAAATCTCTACCAAACCTATAACCAATAGGAAAAGGAAAGAATGAGTTACATTAACTCTTTTCTCTTCAGGTACCCTTCTAATATTTGGAGGGATCTCATTAAATTTGGTGCCCTCCAGTATGCTCTTACGACCCATCAACCTCAAAAGGGAAGAGCCTGGGCCTACCAGAGGTCCAGATGCAGTAAGGCCACTGGAAGTTCCAGCCAGCGATGATAGACGGGAGCCTCCCACTGGAAACTGCTCAGTCAGCAAGGATGAACACACTGGTCAAGGGGCAGCAATCTCAGGATGCCAAGAGGATGATGAAAAGGTCTTTAGCAACAAGCCTCGATTTCACAAGCAGCTCACAGACTTCTCTCTATTCAAGAACCCTTTATTTTACATATTCACTGGCTGTTTTCTATTCGGCCAGCTAGCATATTTCATCCCTACTTTCCACCTGGTAGCCAGAGCTAAAACTCTGGGGATTGACACCATGGATGCCTCCTATTTAATTTCAATGGCTGGTAAGAAAAATGAGGCTTTAATTTACGCTGGTTGTTTTCCAGGCTGTTAGCTTTATAAACTAAAAAGGAAAGATGGGACTAATTCTGCAAAAGATCAACCTGTCATTTTCTTAAGAAAAAGTCTAACAAGAAAAAAAGAACGGAAAAGGGAGACCACAGAATAAACAAGGGCCTGGAAGAGAGTTCTCAATGTCCTACTTAAGGTTTTCCCTAAACACAGATCTCTAGAAACTATGTTATTAAATGATGAGTTCCAGTTAATCAAGTCAACCACTGTTTATTTATTAGGGCTTATTACCTGCCAGGCAATGTGCACAGGTACCTATTAAGTAAAAATTTTTTAAGTAAATATTTTCCTCCCCAAATCATTATATGATTTCTCACTGAATTAGGATAGTCCTATACAGAATTATGGAATTTTGGAGATGGTGAGCCTCATTTTGGAGAGAAAATGGAAATCCCATTGTTTCAGTGCCTTGCCTAAGGCAAGTGGGTGAAAAAGAGACAAGCAAGACCCAGATCTCATGACATTCAGTCCAGTGCCCTTTTCCTTAAACCAAGATAATTAAGCCAGTCATAATAAAGACTTGCTTTATTATTGACCCAAGACAAATCCTTCTTCTCTCACATACCAGCTTTATGACCAGAGGCAAGTCACAGCCTCTCTGAGTCCACTTCCTTAGCTGTAAAAAGGGGAGAATAGGTGTAGTACCTACCTCATGTTTATATGTAAAACACTGCAAACTTTAAATTATTTATCTTATGAATATATTTTAGTAAATATTGTTTATAACTCACTTGTAATTTTTCTACGTCTCCCTCTCTGGGAACTATAATCCAATCAATATTGTCTTTGCTTTTGGAAGGGTATACCAATCAACTCCTCTATGGGGCCACTCAGCTAGGTCCATGAATTCTCAGCCCAGAACACTCTTCCCTAGCTATCACTTCCCTAGGTGTTTTCTCGATTTAGAATGTAAGCTTCTTGAAGGCATCTTCTTCTAGCTTTTGTAATTATAACCCCAACAGTAAGCAGATGCTGGCACCTAGTAAGAACTTAATGCCTTTTTCCCATATGCATTTTGTACTAGCATTTATGGAAACTTGTGCTGGAACTCACTCTGCTCCAGCAAAACGACTATACTCCTTCAATGAGAACATGAAATGGCATGCAGAAATGTAGACTCACAGAAGCCATTAGTTAATACACAGGACAGATCATTCTAATAACCATCTGCAAAGCTGATTCAATAATAACTGCTTAAGTCACAGGGTATTCAAACATCGGTATTTTATATTATGAATCCATACCCTCCCCTCTGCTAGCTGCTCCTGTATCATAATGTTCTATTTCAAAGTCAAAATGAGATTAACATACTTACACAGAGAAAAATAATGCACAAAACATGGCTTCCTAGCTGGTTAACTCACCCAGCTGATGCTGCCTGCACTCAGTTTTTCATCTCTTAGCTCCAAGACTTTCCCCAGTGCTGGAGTCTTTCCTCCCCTGCCCCTCGGTATCCTGGGCTTTCTTCAAGGTTCAGCTCATCTTCTATCTCCCATGAGAAGGAACCTTTTCTTGCTCTTGCCCTCCTCAGATTATTTTTCACTTAATTATCTATACAAATGTTGCATTTCCTCAGCAAAAGGTAAGCTATTTGAGAAACAGGCTATTTTTTCATATTGTCTTTGCATTCCTAGTGCCTAGCACAGTACTTTGCACAGAGCAGATACTTAATTGCTTACTGATTTGACTTTTCATATATATTGTAAATTTACGTTTGGGCTTTCTCTATACAACTGGGCCAAACAAAAAGAGGCTAACTGTAGGAATATTCCCTTACCTATAGCTATGTGAAACTGATATAAAAAGTATGGTTTGGGGCTTTTAAATAACTATCTTTCCTGAAGCAAGTAAGTCTTAATGACAATTTATATTACATCCAAACTACAAATATTGTCTACAGTAAAAAAAACCACATGCCACTCACTTCTCTGCAGGAAGTTCTTGATTCAAATGTCTTAATTTTACATAAGCTCATAATAGGATAAAGGATTTCAAGAAGAAAGCTTATGAGATTCTAGTACTCTGTAAAAAAAAAAATCCACAAACATGATTTATGTTCTGGCCTCCCAGTCAATTCATAGGAGACCCCAGTGAAGGAGTCAGTGTTCTGCAAGATAATGTACTTCTGGTCTCCTTCCAAGGTCATGCTTGAATCACCCATTACTGCTAAGCACTTGCAACCTGTATGAAGCCCACAGGGAACCGTGATGGGATATCAAAACTTTACATTAGGTCATAAGAAAGAGTCCCAATTTTCCTTTTTAAAAAAACTTTATTAACTATATTCTAAGCACCTTTCCATCCCACAACCACTCCAGCCCAAGAGGACACAGGACACTGACTTGAAGGTTCTAAGAGATTCCCCAGGAAGTCTTGCTTCCTCGGCAGGAAGAAAACCGGAGGAGAGAATGCTCTTCTACAGAGAGGATCCCTTTGAGGTGGGGGAACCAGGGAGAAGGGACTGTCAGCTCGAGTTCTCTAGCAGGGCATCCCTGAAGCTCTGCAGCACTGAGTCCTTTAGAGATGACCAGAAGAAACAGGATTGAAAAGAGTTCCTCTGAGGGTATTTCACTGGCTATGCTTAGGACAGATAAGTGAAAGCCAGATGCATAAAACTGATTTGTTCTCCCTGGCTCTCATCCCAGGGCTCTGTTACTCACATTACTCACCTGGCTGAAAGACCGAGTCATATGATATATGCAAAGATGCGGTGTGCGGTCACTCATCTCAGGGAGATGAGGAAACTGGGTCCAGGCTTTCATGTGGATCTTTTCCAATGTCTCTCCAGGTATCACAGAGACAGTCACACAGCTACTGTCTGGATGGGTTGCTGACCAAAACTGGATCAAGAACTATCACTACTACAAATCTTACCTCCTCCTTTGTGGCATCACTAACCTGCTCGGTCCTTTAGCCACCACATTCCCTCTGCTCATGACCTACTCCATCTTCTTTGCCATGTTCTGTGGTGGTTATTTGGCACTGGTGCTCCCTGTAATGGTGAGTAGACACACTCATTAAAACTATTAGAAGGAACATCAAGAAAAGACAATGTGTTATTGCAATCTTTCTAAACAGACTGAAGTTAGAAGTTAATCTGGTAGCCAGAGAAAACTGTCCTGGGGTCTATGACGGCTAAGCAGAGCCCAGTCAGTGACCTGTCCAGTCATCCATCTTGGGAAAGATTAGATAATGGGAGAGAATTATTCCACCCATATAAGTAAGGAAGCAATTGAAGAGAGCGTGGAAAACTCAAGAGGAGCCTCAAATCAGTTTATCACCAGAGACACCTCGAGTCTACTCTGCCCCTATGGCTGCAGAGCTATGTTTGGCTCCCGACAAGGTACAGAAAAGGAGATATATTTGTGGGTTAGAAGAGGGTGTGACCTTGTGTGCCAGTTTTCCAGTTTGAGGCAGGAAGCCCTGAATATCACTCCTATATGCCATGGATTCAATTTGGAACCAAGTCAGAGCTTCCCAAGGGGTTTACTTTCTCCAGTATCATGAGCAAGGGCTTTTCTCCACAGGAAAAGGCTCTCTAGCTAAGTGTTGGCCTTGCTAATCGGGACAAACTCAAAGAATCCTAGAAACACAAGGGTGGCTTTACCACCACCACCAGGAGGCTCTAAGAACTCCATGGCCGGGTGGGGAGAAGGGGGGTGCAGTGAATAGAACACTGGCCCTGGAATCGGGAGGACCTGAGTTCAAATCCAGCCTCAGACACTTAACACTTACCAGCTGTAGGACCATGGGCAAATCACTTAACCCCAATTGCCCTGCCTTCCTCGCTCCAAAAAGACAAAAAAAAATTAAAAATTAAAATTAAAAAAAATTTTAAAAAACAACTCCATAGCCACAGCTTCCTACTTAAAGGGGTGCAAAGTGGTTTAAGAAGCCTACATCTCAAATAAAAGCACAAGAAAACAGGTTATTTACAGCATCCTCAAATTAGCTCTGGCTCAAATCTCAACTTCTACGTGTTGGCTACTTACCAATGGTTTGGGGAGACCACCAGTTTAGCTCTATGAAATGGGACATGGCACCTCGGAGGCAAGCCCTTCCTTCAAGTACTTCCAGGTTTCAGTTTTTTTGATGAAACACACCAGAAATCTGGTTGTGATCATTCAGCACTCAGAGCTGTGAATCTCTGAAATTTTCACATAATTCCTAGTGTAAAATTTCTTTTTTTTTTACAAAACTTGGGATGACAGACTTTTATTTCTTAAGAAATTATGTTTTTACATACTCCAACAATGGTTCTCTGATTCCAACAGGTTGATTTTGCTGGGAATTCTGCACTAAACCAGTTTTTGGGATTTGCTGCCTTTTTTGCTGGGCTGGCTATTCTTTCTGGACCACCTATAGCAGGTAAATTACCTACCTTCTGAGTAAATCAACACCAGAAAAATACTGATACATGCCTAAGTTTCAATCAACAATCTACCAAAAAGGAACTGTTTCATTTCTGACTTAATCCCTTATCTCTTCCTTTCCTCCCTCACCAAATGGTTTGTGTGCTCTTCTCCAAACTGGAGCTCCACCTTCTGACACTAAGCTCCTACAGATTCAGCCACGCCTGCAATGCTCTCCTTCTCTTCATTTCGAACTCTTAAAAGCCTTGGCATCCTTCAAGGAGTCAGCTCAAGGGCCACTTCCTATGGGAAGCCTTTACTAGTCACCAAAGGTTAGTGGCCATTCTGTCCTCAAATTCTTTTCTTCACTCCTTTGTGTATATGTGAGACCCCCCTACAAAACAGGGGAGGCCAGGGGCCATTTTCAACTTCATGCCCATAGCCCCAGTGCCTCCATACCCATATGTCTCATGCCTACATGCGTAATAAATGCGTGTTGAATTGAGTCTTCTCCTCAAGAGAATAGGTTTCAGGGAAAGAATTTGGCCCAACTGTTATAGGGAGATGTCTGGGTCTTGTTACCCTAAATTCAGGACTTTTCAAAACTCCGTGGTCACAGCTTGCTGGGATCTCATGGGAACTGTCAGACCATCACTGAGACAGACTCCCAACAGCTTCGTCCTCACCAGTCTCTTCCTTCCTTCAGCAGCAGGGCCATGTTGAAGGTGTCTCCCTAGATTCTTATCATTCCACAAAAGCCTGAAGATCAGTCATTTGACTTTTCATGAGAAATTATGGGTAAAACATCATCTGGACTAATAAAATTAGAACAAAACATGACAGGAAAGCCTTGTTGGGAAAAGTGTTAGCAAATGTGGGTGTGCCCTGACAAATGTGGAAAGCCGAGCAGAATGACAGCAGCTCTATGCTTTTTTCAGTTAGCTTCTCCAGGCTAAAAATCCAACTTAAATTCACCTCTTTTTTTTTTTAAACCTTCATGTGGATATCTGTTTTTGAACAAGGTCAGCATCTTGAGAGCTAAAGTTGGAGGGAGTGAGGAACAATTTCTAGGGGAAAACGTTTGAATGCTAGACAATAAATATAACACTTTCCAATCATCTGGGAAAAATACAGCCAATGGAAACTCACTTTTATGCTTCCTCCAGCCATGACAATGAGACAAGGAGGGATCTGATCTCGCATTTTTCACCTAGGTAGTTTAATACTGGAGACAGATTTCAGACATTGTAAATTTAAGACTCAATAAAGGGCAAAGATCAAAAAGGAATTTATACAGAAAATTTATTTTAGCATCTAAAGTTAAATTAGGGGGCTGCTTTAAAGAAAGTTATATATGAAGAGAGAAGGAAAAAAAGCACAGAACTATATTTAAAGTCTAGTTTGCATATAGTGAAATGGAGAAAAGGGAAATTTATACAGCCAGACTCCTTGATCTGACCACTCCATCTTCTACATGCAAAGATAAATACTATTTGCCAAAACACTATCTTTATTTCATATGTGGAAAGCAGACTGACATTTTAAGATCTAATATCATGAATTAAGTTTTATAATAACTATAGAGAAGAGGCCAAGTACCAGAAAGTGCCCAGCAGAATGCTTTCATGGTTAATGTCTGTACCAACAAGTACTGATGATAGTCTAAATTCAATTTGCATCTATGTAACATGAATACTGCCTAGTAGGCTGATCCTTTCAGGCCAAGAGAACAAGGCAGGAAATGTACCTCAATAATACATCAACTAGAGATTATATAATTTCATTAATAATTCTAAAGGAAGAACACAAAGATCTAAAATTTTAATGTGTTTAAACTTTTAAAAATAAATTTATAGATTTCAGCGAACCAGACAGCTAGAAGAAGGCCTTGAGGGGTAAGAGGAAGAAAAGAAAGGAATTATAAAACAAAGAGAATGGCATAATGAAAAACTTAGAAAGACTGTAAGCAGAGAAATCATAAGAAATGTTCTAACTTCCAAACTCTGTGCCATAACCTATGGATGTATTTTTTTTTTTCTAAAAACTAGAAACCCGTAAATCTTAAACTCTTAAGTTTTTCTTACAGTCACGGAAAGGGATAAGGTTATTGCTAGAAAGCAAATGTTTATATAAGGATCCTTAAGTCAAGGGGCTTGTTAGATACAATTTTACTCTTAACTACAGCAGCTAAAACAAATTATGCTAAACTCCTCTCTCTGTACTGTGACCACTCACTGACTGCAGAACTGACCTGATTAGAAGCACCAGAGAAGAGAGAATCTTCAGGCAGCTCCCTGGTCTTATAACTCAAGCATTATACAACTAACTGGAGGGGTAGGGGGAAGAGAGAAAGAGACAGAGAGACAGAGAGAGAGAGAGACAGAGAGAGAGAGAGAGAGAGAGGGGGAGAGGGAGAGAGAGAGAGAGAGAGAGAGAGAGAGAGACTGTCTTTTTGTGTGTGTGCATCTCGTCTGTACTTCAATGTTAAGTAGTAAAGCAGGAGGAGAAATATTAAACCCCTGACTGATTCAAGTCTTTTAAACAGAGACTGAACGTTGTAAGATCTGTTAGATTTCCATTGTCTTAAGAATTATCTTGACAAAATGCTAGAAACAAAGTGAAAAACAGGTCTTTCTGCTTTGGTGCACATCACGAAGAATGTTCTCTTTCTTGCCGTCAAAGTCAACTATGACTCTCTAGGCCCCTTTGTCTCCCACAGAAGACACCTTTCCCTAGGGATCCCCAGTCAGAACATCAGTTGAGAGCTTACCAGAAAATTCATTTTTCCCCTTCCTGTATGGAAGTGAAACAGGAAAAAAAAAAGTTAGTTCTTTATTATTTGTTTCAATTCAATGAGGGCCAACAAAGAGCCTGAGAAATTTTAGACATAGCATAACTGCATTTATACCACTTTAAAGCCTAAGCATATCCACAAATGCTTTCAAGGACTTATAAAAATTATTCCACCCATTTCTTAACTGTGAATGTGAGAATAAAGAGTAGATAAATTCATAATGAGAACTTAACTAAAATTTGCTGATGCACGAATACTGCACAAGTACCGCCGAAGAGAACGCCACAGGTAGATCACAAAAATGAACTGATACTGCTCACCACCAACCAACCTTTCCAACCCCCAAAACCAATTGGATCCCTATCAAGTCTCAGGAATACAGCAGTGAGATCTTCAAGCAGTCTGGCTCTTATTCAGGGGGCACTCGGCAAGAATCCCAGCCAGAAGCAGACCTCCCAGACCCACCCTGGGTTAATCCCAGGGCCATCCTTGCGACTTGAGTCAAATACCCTTCACAAAAATAAATATCCTTCCCCTTGACCCAAAGTATGTCACAGGCAGGCTCTGGCCAGGTGACCCTGGGATGATTTTTAACCCTTCCATTGCTCATGCCTCAGAACATTCTGTAACGTCTCATTATTCAGCTTTCTAATGAGCCTCTATTGATTTAGGTAAATCAGAAGAAAACAGAACACCTTTAACAAACCTGGGCAGGCTATGAAGCAGTCATCAAATCCTAAACACAAATACAAAGCAAAAAGGAAATGACTTACCTGCAATCCTTCATGCTCCATCCACGGCAAGTGACTAATCTCAAACTGCTAAAAGCTCAAATTTGTTAAACTGCCCCATCAAGGACTGGAATTAAAACTTACCTGTCAACAAAGTACAAAAATAAGTCGTTTTTCCCCCAATGCAGTCATGGTGTTACACAGAAATTAGATTAATATGCATCTTCATCTTGAAAAGATTTTTTTTTCCCTTCCAAAATGTTATTGTTTTAAAAAAAAACATTCATTCATACATTTGAGCCTGAGCAAACCCTTAGAGAAGGAACAATGTAGAATGTACACAGCAACTTAACAAAAGGCTGCATTTACCACAAGTTCTAATTACCAAAAGCAGTTCATTCAAACACCAAGAATTATTAATGACAATACATGTGGAATGTGCTATTACAAGAGGTCTTGGGTTTCCCCTCATTAAAGGTGCTGAAACAAAAGTCTAGCTGTCCACAAGTTAGACGTTTTTGTAGAGGGAATTCTTTTGGGGGTATGTCTGGACTAGAGTCACTAATGGCCCATCCAACCCTGAAATTATGCAACTTGACAAGTGTTAGCCCCTCTACCTTATGGTGCAAGCTTCAGAGTACTTCGAGTTCCTCCCCCCATTTTCTTATCTTTAAGACAGGTGGAATTTTTATTTGAAATTGCTATAAGAAATTGATTTTTTTTTTCTTGAAGTAGAGGTCCACAAAGGTTTTTTAAATGATTGGTCCAGTCAACAGTGGAATTCAGGGCAACCTCTCTAACAGAATTCATTTTCCAAAGTGAATAATTGCAAATCAACCATGATCTTAGGTAAACAATGAACTCTCTCCTATTCATGATTAAGCCACCTAATCTGGTGCTTCTCAGCAGTCACAAAACCTGGGTTATCCTCCTAGTTCTGCCACTAACTAGCCAGATAACCAGGGAGCCAGTCAAATCCTCCTCTGAGTCTCAATATCTTTGGATGAGGTCACCTTCAAGCCCCTTCCCGATATGATTCTGTGACTTGGGGAGAACCACTGATAAATCATGTCAACTCCCTATGAAATGCCTTGGAATATTAGAACATTTCTACTCATACCCAAGAATTTCTACTAACCCTAATCCCTCTCATTGCTACGAACACACACACACACACACACACACACACACACACACACACACACACACACGAGTTCCAACTTGGGGGATAACCCATCCACAGGCATGTCAAGGAGGTGAGTGGGAGGAATTTTAATGTACCTAATACCTTTCAGGAAACAGGCAGGTGTATCTTTTAAAGTGTGAGGCTTTTCAGTTTAGGTTGAAGATGTGAGAGAACAGGAATAGAAAACAGTACTCCCTATGAAATAAATTTAGGATAGCTGAGTCCAACACAATTGAACAAGTATTTATTATATTCAAGGTACTGCCAAGGCCTGAGACTCTAGGGAATCCTGCAGCTAACAATTTAATGAAAAGGATTACTCAATTAAGACTTGGTAAAATCATGTGGTTTAGTCTGTCCTTCAGGACATCTCTTGGGAACCCTGGGCACACTGATGTTTCCAAGAGCATTCAAAGCACCTTGTTTTCAATTGTTGAGACCATGTTTCACTATCAAGACTTTAAAATACCCTGGACACTTAAATAAGAGGAGTTCTTTTACCCAAGCCTTAAAACAATAGCCATAAATAGAAAAAAGTTGGGCACAATCACTGCCCTGTGTTCTGCCTCTGTGAGAACCCTGAGGCTGCTCTTGAGACAGCACAAATGAACTTACTTTTAGGGTAGAGGCATTCTGGGGGCTGTAGTCCACCATTCTATACAGAGTAGACACTCGGATGCATCCCGAGTTTCATGAGTCCAGTTGGAAACGTAACTGTGTAACCTTCTGACCTGTAACTCAAACCCTGCAAATCAGTCCATGTCCCTTGCTCTTCTCTACTCTGGACTTCCCAACAATCTAGAAGCTTCTAGAGTCAGGATTTACTGCCACGGTCTAATATTCTATAAAAGGTGTCAATGGCATTCCTTGTCCTTCTGATAAATCTGCCAAACTGATCTTACAATTTTCATACCTGGCTAGACTTGGCAGTCCACCAAATACTCCTTGAACCACCATTCTGGGCAGCAAAGTCTAGAAGAATTGACAGACCTCACTCATTAAATGAGACTGGGGAAATGCATCAACATTTTTGTCTAAGCCTTTTTTGATATCAAGCTTTCTGAAACATCTATCTGAGAACAACCTGCCCCATTAAAACCTTTCATCTTTACTTAGCCATATCACCCAGCTGCCTTCTTTGTAAAAATCATTACTAATGCAATGGCTGATGCCACATTCCTTCTCCACCTTCTTTCTTGTTCCTCCCAATCAACATCACCTCTATTTTTAAAGAACATTCAAGGTATTTCCTTAAAACATTAGTAACTGCCTTCAAGTGTACAGACCAAAGACCAACAATCTTTCCCTAAAGATCTATTTTTGATTCTCCCAAAATTTCAAGGTCACTACATTTGGAGGGAAAGGACTAAGGAAAGTGGGTATTTTTGCCAGCTATTCTCCTTTTCAAAAGGCACAAAGAGGGCATGATGGTGGCAACATGATGGGATGCCAACCACATCAGTAAGCCTCCCAGTTCTACAATTTGGTCATAATCAGCCCAACTTGTCAAAGAGGCCTTCCTTTTGTAGAGTGGGTTGAAAATGGTTCTTTCAACAGCAAGGTCATCTATTTTTCTACTGATGACCAAAGATCCAAAGAAGGGGGAAAAGTAATAAATAAAGAACGGCTTGATTTCATTTAAGTTTTGGGGTTTTTTAAAGAAATATCAATTGTTGTACTGGCAAATCAAAAACAGAAACAAAACTGTATTTTTAGTTCTTTAGAACAGTCAATTAAGGGAAAAGAAAGAGATATAAACCAACATATGAAAGAAAAAGAAATAGTTTCATGGAATGACAGAGTTGTAATTGTTTTAACAACCACAAACACAAAATGAGTACCTTTAGTCTATCTGTACCACTTCTAGGCTACTGCCAGCAAAGCTCACTAAATTTTATTCTTTTGACAACCAAAGGCATAAATAGGACTGTCTTCAGCTGTCCATTTACTTACAGGTTCACCATAGTGTTAGCTTATGGATGCCCAATAATCAAAGTTTTACTGGACTTCAAAAATCGTGAATTTATTCACATATTCCTTTGAAGGTAGTAATAAACAACATGTGTTCTTCCATATGCCAAACAGATACCTAACAACAAAAAATGGGATATATGGTCCAGAGGGGTTTCTCTTTAATTAGGAGACAGGAGATGATCAGTCTTTCCTTCGCCAACCCAGCTAACTTGCATGACTTAGGAAGCTAAAAATAGGAGAACAGTGAAGGCATGGAGTCACACTGCTGCTTTAGTGCAGGAACAAGGAAATCATTCTAGCAACTGCCTGGTCTACACGTCACATACCCTGGACCAAATGCTAGGATACAGAATCTAAGAGCTTAATCAAGCTATATAGGAATGGGAAACAGATCATCTCTGGTTTTCATCATCTCTACTTCCTCCCTTAGTCATCTGCTACGTCAGCAGGGAGTAGAATCCCATTGTCACAGACTTTAAAAATGTGAATTCTGGACACTTTATCATATACCTGGGTAAATCTCAAATTTCCTAAAATTAAGTTGTAATATGGAGTTTATCTTAAACATATTTCCATTCAAGAGAACTTTGAATTTATCAGAATAGCTCTTCATGGTTTCAAGTACCATACTCTGAATTCTCTGACGTTTAAGTTCCCTGCATATCATGACATGCATTTTCAAAACTGAATCCCATTTTTAAAATCTCCAAATTTTGGCTTAACACTTGCTTGAGTTGATTAAGTTTATGTGAGATCCCAAATAAACTAAACTAAGTTTCTAATGGCATATGACTGAAAGAAAGTATAGCTATCTCAAGCAGGTTCTGGTCAAGAAGAGTCTTTTACAGTCTCCTTCACAGAAATTTCTCTTTCTCTACAGGTTGGCTATATGACAACACCCAGACATATGTCTATTCCTTTTTCTTTTCTGGGACGTCCTATCTGCTTTCATCAGCTTCTTTGTTCTTCGTGCCCCTGACAGAGAAATGGATAAGGAGACACATGGAGCAAGAGAGGGGGACTCCAACCAAGTAGCGACAAAACAAAAGAGTCAAACTAAAGCCTACAATTACTAAAGCCTGGAAAAAAACAGAGATCTCTGACTCACTTGAGAAAAAGTTCTATTTAGCCAACAAAGCTAAACCTAGATTTTCTATTGAAATTACAGTTTAATTGTGGTAGTCTAATCTAATCTTGTCAGTATAGACTACTATTTTGCCACCACCAGACAGTTCTAAAATCAACAGTCCTGTAGTTCAAATAAATGGTAAATTAGATCAAGACAGAAGTATTCCAATCTTATGAGCCTGGATTTTTCCATTTTTATTTATACATTGACTTGCAAAAAAGATTTTAATATATTTGTTTCTAAATCACTTGAAGTATCTTTTTTTCTTTCTGCAAAGGACAATTATTTTCCCATAAAAACTAATCAAGAGAACCACCACCCTAGCCTGAAATTAGTGTGTTTCTTTGGAACCAGAATGGTGGTTTAATTTCTTTGTGGCATACACATTCTAGCCTGATATGCCTTCCCCCCATTTTGTGTAGCTTATTAGCACTCACCACACTGGGTCAATTAAGTATGCTGACCAAATCTTTTTGCTGATGGTTTTACTTGCCTTCAAGTGAGAAATAAAGCAGGAGGGCCCAGCATCCTCAGCCAAAGGGTCACAAAAGAGCAGTGCACAGATTAGTGGCTGAACAGACCTGCTTCTCCTCTTCCTTAAACCCCTTTTTGCCTTATAATAGTAACCGTACTTCCTAGAGATGCCCTGTCAAGACTGCCCGCCTCACTTACAGGCACCTTTTTGGGTGCTTGGAAGCAGGGCTAGCTAAAGAATGACTGACTTCTTAATTCAATTTGCACAGACTCTACAAGTTCAAGCAATACATAAAGGTCTTGACCTTCTCTACAAAATAAAGACAGTACCTTTATCATCTGTGTCACTTAAAGATCCGAAGAGCCTAGGCACTAGGACTTTTTTATAAAAAGTTAAGGATTTCTATAATCCCCGACAGTGGTTGACATTTTCTCATTCATTTGCTACTTTACATGTATATTTTATAAGATCTCAATTTAGCTAATCAACCCTAATAAATACAATAACCCCTGCAGTCAGTTTATATAGTGCATTTTCTTCTTAAGAACTCAAAATACCTCTTTATGTTCTCCTTTTTCCTTAGAACATTTTGGTAAGTCAGAAAGGAACTATGCCAGTCTCACGGTAAAAACGAGACACTCCAGGTACTGGGATGTCCTTAAGTCAAAGCTGGAGCTGAGAGCAATCATCTCCTCTAAGCTACTCTAAGTCCCGTTAGCAGAGACGGGGCTCTTCAAATGTTTAAAGTACCATGAAGCACCTTGAACTGGACAGCAGAGACCACAACATGCCTAACAACTGCACAAGAAAAATGCCAGGTAACATGTTCCTATAAGGGAACAACAGGCAAATTAAAATAATTAATTTCTGAAGACTTTACAACAGCTGAATCTGTAGGATTGGTCAGATAATTTAAATTGATCAAAGAAAGCACCATTTAGATAGAAATTTAAAGTTAATACTGAAGCATCTAGGCTAGAACTTATAGAAAATATAGCCCTATATCATATAAAGCATGCTTCTCTTGAACAATATTCAATTTATTTTCTCTTAATTTTATTTTAAAACATGCTATATTTTTCAAGTACATCAGTTACCTGTATTTTCTTCAGAAAGAATAATAAAGTTTTTTCACTTGTTTAAAAAAGTTAAGACCAGTTTTCCTTGCTTTCCTGGCTTTAAACAAACAGCAAATTCAAATCTAGTTAAACAGGGTACCCTTTGGAGGGGCACATTTTACCTTAATGCAAAGAAAATATACCAAAACTTGGCAACAGCATCGTGGTGGCAAGACAGAAGTGAGCTGTCTTTTTTTTTCCCCTGGCCCTGGCTTATAAGTAATAGTAATACAACTATTCATCTGCAGAGAGACAAAACCTAGGAGAGAGCTGCCTCCAAGGCAGAAAGTCCTGGGTTCAGAGCCAGCCTCTGAGGCTGGATCTTTCTTTGCTTACACTTCAACAATAACAGCTAACATCCGCACTGCGCTGACTACACACCAGGCGCTACACCAAGCCCTGTACAATGATGGAGACATTAGATCCTCCTGACCACCCTGGTAGCGTAGATGCTATTATCCCCGTGAAGAAATTGAAGCAAACGAGAGCTAAATGACATGCCCAGGGTCACACAGCTAGTGTCCGAGTGTCTCTAGCCAAATTTGAAGTCAGGTCAGTCGGACTCCAGGCCCCGTGCTCTACCCATTGAGCCACCTTTGAGCAATGACTTATTTGAAGAAAAAGTCAGTACGACAAAATCCATACCTACCAGCCAATCAAAATCCCGACAGCTGCTGTCTACATACCTCCCAGTTACTGCCCTTCCTCCCTCAACAAGTATGCCTGGTTCCCAATTCTCTCTCCTCCCTGACTCCTCCCTTCATACGGAGGCATTTCAGCACAGCTGCTGATTCTTAGAGAGAGTCACAGAGACCTCCGTTCAAATCTGGCCTCAGATATTTAAGCAGCTGTGTGACCTTGCCTCAGTTTCCTCAACTGTAAAATGTGACTGAGAGTACCTACCTCACAGGATTGTTGGGGGAATCCAAGGATTCATGTGTAAGTGCTTAGCACAGTGTACTGCACACAGCAGGAACTGCAAAAAAAAAACGTTTATTCCTTTCCCTGCCCCACCCTCTTTTCTCAAACACCCTGGACCACTCAGCTCCTCAACCTGCCCACTTTCCATATGCCTCCACCCCACCTCAGTCACACACAAAGGTCATACACTAGATCTTGCCATCACCCCCAAATATATCACTTCCATGTTCAAGAATTCCTAAATCTCCTTATCTGACCACAGACTACTGGCTTTTCAGCTCTCCCTGGGCCTTCCCTTAGGTAACTCTACTCTTCATTCACATCATGACCCCTAAATTACCCTTGACCCCTCAGTTCTCTCCAGGCTATCTCCCCCACACTAGCCACTCTCTCCTCTCCTCTCCATCTTGACCCTTTGGTGTCCTCTTCTTTTGAATCCCTGGCCCCCTTATAACACTGATTAGCCACAGTCATGTCTCATTTAGCCTTGGGATCACTCATCATGCCTACCATTTTATTCACTACTTTCTCTCCTTCAAACGTGCTGAACAAAGTGGGAGAAAAATCACACAACTTTTGACTGAGTCCACTACAAATTCATGTTACACAACCTCAACTGAGCCCTCAGATGCGAGGCAATCCCACAGCACCTCCCTCATTTACTCAGCCCACTCTCTCCCAAACTCTTGTCATCCCTCTTCAAGTCCCCCAGGGCTCTCTCCTCTCAACTGAGAACCTTGCTCTGCCTTATATCTAACTAAAAATCAAAAAACAGAAATAAAACTGAGGCCATTCACTGTGAGCTCCCTCCTCATCTCCTATCACTCCGATGCCTTCTGACACTTTTCTCCATCACCCTACTTTCATACAAAGAGGTGGCTCTATTGTTCACCAAAGCAAACTCCTCTCCCTGCAAGTGATCCCATTCTATTCTGTCTCCCCCATTCTATCTCAATCTGTCTACTGGCTCATTTCCTACGGTCTACAAACTGTGTCTCCCCCATCCTTACAGACTCGCTCTCGACCTATCATCTCTTCTGCCGTTTGTGGCTAAACTCCTTGAGAAGCTGTACAATGGGTGCTTCCATTTCCCCTCCAAGTCTCACTCATTAACTCCTTACAATCTGACCTGTGACCTCCTCATTCTACCAAAGTTACCATCTCCCAAGTTACCCGTGATCTTGGTAGCCACATCTAAGGGGATTTTCCCCCTCAATTCTCATTCTCTGACTCTTCTCCGGTCTCTAATCCTGCTGCTCACCCTCTCCTCTTCCATATTCCCTTTTCTGCATTTTCAGGACACTGCACTCATGGTTCTCCTCCTACCTCTCTGACTGCACCTTCTCTGTCTCCTCAGCTGGATCCTCCTCCAGATCACACCCTCTAAGCATGGGTGTCCCTCAGACTCTGTCCTGGGCCCTCTTCTCTTCTCCTTCTATGCTACACTTCACTTGGTGATTTCAGCAGCTCCCATGGATCTGACTACCATTTTTATCTATCCTGACCATTCTCAACTCTACCTTTCCTGCTCTCATCTCTCTGCTTACCTCCCATCTTGCAACTCCAACTGCCCTTCTGACATTCAAACTGAGTCTAGCAGACGTCTTAAACCCAGCATGTCCAAAACAGAACTCATGATCCTTCCTCCAACCCCTCCTCAGCCCCTTCCCCTGTTACTATGGAGGGCAACACCATTCTCTCATCCCTCAGGCTCACAACCTAGGAGTCAACCTGGACTCTTATCCTCACTCACCCTCCACATCCAAGATATTGCCAAGGCCTTTCAATTTTACCTTTGCAACATCTCTTGAATTCACTCCCTTCTCCTCTGACACAGCCCCCCCACTCTGGTTTAGACCCTCATCACCTCATGCCTGGATTACTTCAACGGCTGCTGGGTCGGGGATTGAGAAGGGAGTGGTGGTCTGCCTGTCCCAAGTCTTTCCCCACTCCAATCCCTCCTCCGTTGGGCCACCAGAGATTATCCTAAAACACCTATGTCACACATACCCCCACTCAGAAGTCCAGTGGCTCTGTATTGCCCCCAGGAGCAAATACAAAATGTTCTACTTGGCATTCAGAGATCTTCATGACTTTGCCCCCTCCTACCTTTCCAGTCTTCTTATATCTTACTCCCCAAAACATACTCTGATCCAGCGACACTGGCCTCCTGGCTGTTCTATGAACAGCACCCTGCATCTCTAGGATGTGGGCATTTTCTCAGCCTGTCCCCCATGCCTACAACTCTCTTCCTCTTCACTTCCCTGGTGACCCAACTAAATTCCTAATTCCTACAGGAAACTTTTGCTAACTCCTCTTTATCCTAGTGCCTTATCTCTTTCAATGGTTTCCTACTTAATCCTGGACATAGCATTTGTGTGTATGTATGTGTGTGTGTGTGTGTGTATGTATGTATGTATGTATGTATGTATACACCAAACACACACACAAACATACACACACATACCCCTATACTCCTTCAGGAAGGGCTCATTAATTCATTTCTGTGTTGACATTTATATCTGTAAATGGCTCAGGTACCACATTGACCTGCGGTATCTGCTATACTCCAACTATCAAGTTTAAAGCACTAGGGATGGTTCTCAAGTGGCCCCCCTCCCGAGTAATGCCTGACCATTCACACTATATACCTCTGACATGTGCAATACATTCATTAGACACGAGCTCCCCATAGGTAGGGATCTTTTTTTTTGTATCCCTAGTGGACACAGCAGAAGCTTAACAGCAGCTGACTGATATTTATTTTGCCAAAATCCTCTGAGCTTAGCTAGTGTTACTTAAATGACCTGCTACTAACATGTGCATTGATTAGTGCCAAGATACAAAAGGATATCAATAGGCTGAAATTTTGTAGTAAAACTAATGAAATAAAATGTAGTGCAGTTAGAACTCAAAGAAACAGAAAAAAGTCAGGTCTAGTATTTTTCAGTGCTACTGCTGTGGGAGTGATTTCTTCTTTTGACCAAAGGATAGAGACTCTTGCAAAAAACAAAGTAAATAACCTGGCTAAAAATTAAATTAAATTTTAAAAGCTTTTGTCTAAATAAAATACAAGATGGGCTAAGAAGGTAAGTGATATGTGTGTGTACACACACACACACACACACACACATACACACACACACACACACACACACACACACACACACACACACACACCACAAACCCTTTTCAGATTTATCTGGTAAAAGTTTTTTTACCCTAGTCACCTTCTTCCCTTTTAATCCTAGATACATTAATTCTGTTTGTGCAATGTGATGTAATAAATATTATCTGTTACCTTTTGTCATTTCCTGTGTCTCTTGTTTGCCTGTGAATTCATCTCCTATCATCCAACCCATAAGATAACGTACAGAAATGGAAAAGACAAAAGGCATTCCCCAAAAAAGAAACGGTCCAAGAAATTAAATAAAAGCTCTCAAAAGAGGAATTGCAAACAACCAAAGAAAAACGTCCCAGAGCACTAGTAAGAGGAACGTTCATCAGCATAACCCTTACGTCTCAAACTGGCAAAGAGGACTGAGATGGAAACAGAGGAAATGCTGGAGTGGAAAGATAAACACACTGGCCCTGTTCTGAAGCTGTGAATTAGTGCAGCCTTTCTGGAAAGCAATCTGGAATTATGCAAATAAGGAGGCTTCTCCCCTTGATTCCGAGGTCCCCCTGCTAGGTACCTGCCCTAAGAGGTCACTGACAAAACAAAGGCTCCATACACACCAGCAATACCTTTTATGGAAAGTACTAGAGAAAGAGTGAATGCTTACTGACTGTAAAATAGGTAAACCAAGTGTGGTCTGTGAATATAATGAGCTGTAAGATGACAAATATAGTGGTACAGAGAAGTGTGCAAAGAGGTTAAAAAAAACCTGATGCAGAAACAAATAGAACCACAAAAACAACACACACAAAGACAACAATGTAAATGGAAAGAACAACCACAAAACAATCATGGCCCCAAAGAACACATGATAAGATATCCTGCTTCCTCTACTCATTGGGTCCAAATATTACATATATTTTCAGATTTTTTCGATATATCATCTGGTTTTGCTCATTTTCTTGTTTTTATTAAAAATATTTTGTTTTGTGGGATAATCCTCTGGAGGAGGGAGAGAGGGATACGGGAGAAATTCAATCAATTTTAAAATAAAAATTGTAAATAAAAATGTATTTATAAAGAAGGAAAAAGAATATTGCAAAATGACAAAGAAAGCATGGCCCCAAAGAAGATATATGAAAAGATACCTCTGCCACTCCTTTGGAGAGATGGGGAAGAAAGGCCCATGAGTATGAAACACCACATGTCAGATCTACCAATCAGTTTTGAGAAATTTCTTTTCTATTTCTTCTTTTAAAGAATTCTTTTATTATAAAGTATAGCTCTCTAAAAGTAGGGAAGGAAGGAACACAGAGGGAAATCTAGGGGACATTAAAACAAAAGATATCAATAAAAAACTTCTTTTAAAATAGAATTTTTTAAAAAATAGTAAAGTAAAAAAAATTACTAAAAATATCTCTGATAAGGGATGGATTTCTAAGTATCGGTAACCAACAGAAACATATAAAACCAAAAGCAATTCATTCCAAAAAGTGGTCTAAGGTTATGAAGAAAGAATTCTTAAAAGAAAAATTGTAAACAATTATCAATCATATAAAAGGATGCTAATAATCACTGATAAAAGATGCAAATCAAAACACCCATGAGCTTCTACCTCATACCCAGTAAATGTGCAGATCTGACAAAAGATGGGAATCATTAATGTTGGAAGTGCTACAGAAAGATGAATACATCAATGTATTTTTGGTGGAAGTTTTGAATTAGTAATTTTTAATTACATGCGCACACACACACACATGCACGCATGCACATACACACACACAGCCGCCCCACTAAAATGTCCATCCCATTCCTTCCACTGCTAGTCCTGGTCCTATGCCCTCAAGGGAGATAATAAAGACCCGAACTACACTGCGGACATTGTCGGGGAAGAAAAGGGGCCAAACTCAAGATATGCTGCGCAGATGAAAATGACAGGCCTTCACAACAGACTGGACATTCAGTTGATGTCTGAAAGGCAAATGAAGATTCAAGATTGAAGGTCAACAGGGAGGTCAGGAAAGATTGATAGATTTGAGAATCATCAGTACAGAGATGGTAATTAAATCCACTGGCACTGATGAGATTCACCAGGTAAAGCAGCACAGGACAGAAGAAGGCCACAGGACAGAACCCTGAGGGACACCTATGGTGAGAGGGTGTGATCTGGAGAAAGACCAACAAAGGGAAGAGAGAAGGTGCCATCAGACGGGTAGGAAAGTGGAATCCTGAAAACTTAGAGGAGAGAGTGATCAACACTATCCATGGCTGCAGAGAGGACAAGGAGAATGAGGACTAAGAAAATGTCGATTTAGCAAGTCAGGTTACTGTTAACTTTGCCAAGAGCAGTTTTTGTGGGATGATGAGGTCAGAAGCTAGTTTGTAAAGGGTTAACAAGAGTGTGAGGAAAGAGAGTACTCCTGGCTTGGCTACAGCCTGCACACAGGCTTGGAGGCCAGAGGTGGAATGCTGTGTATGTAGGAGAGCGAGTAAGCAACTTTGAACCCTTTGAACAGTAGACTGTGTAAAGATGGAGTCATGGGTAATAACCCTGGAGAGGGAGACTAAAGTTAAATTCTGCCAGGCTTTGTGTGCCAAAGAGAACAATCTGTGAAGGTATTAAAAAACAGGACAGTGACAATTTCATACCAGACCAATCCATTCTGATAGTTCAAGATCAGCCCAACCTGTAGACAAGTCTGCCTTTTGTGATAAAAAGAGTATCAACGAACTCTAAAAGATCTCAAAATCTCAATTGTACAGAGTTTTAAAATGTATCATGTCCCAAAGGGACAAAATTAGAAAATCACTATGTTTTCTGCCTGAGTGGGATAGCTTCCTGTTTCACTTTGTGTTGCCCTAAGAATGGTTTTATTTGGAACTGCTAAAAAAAAAAATTTTTCCCAAGCTGGCTCACAACTATAGACAATAACATTCTCTTAGAAGGCAAGAGTTTATATCTTAATCTTGACACATCATGATCAGGGATATCAAAAAACCAAGAATTTTGAAATAAGAGTAAGTCAAAATGTAATTATTAATTAGCAAGAGAGCATCAGCTGTTCCAAGATGACTGGGAACAATTTACAACACAATGTGTAGAAGTGTGGTAAAAGTGGGGTTTCCTCACACCCTGGGACAACGTGCTCTAGCTCTGGAACAGAGCCCTTGAATACCATCACAATGAAATGACTCACTCTCTGGCAGGGGACCTAGGTTGTACAAAAAAAGGGGTAACTGCCTAAAGGAGATCAAATGTTATGTCCCCAAATAGAAAACTATAACCTATAAGGCTAAGACACAGAAGACGCTCATTATTATCCAGTTGTATTGCTCTTGTTATCCTCCAAAAAGAGGTATCTGATTTCACTGTGCCCAGCAGAGCATAATCTACACAACTTTTTTTATGTCGTATATATTCATTTTTCTATTCCTCATTTTGTTTTTTATCACAGAATTACAACAGGAAAAATCTAGACATCCCAAGGAGTAGATAGGACTTAAAGTAATTCTCTTATCAAGCTCTTCTAACCTTGTTCCTCAAGAAATGGGGAGCCAGGGTCCCTAGAAAAGCACATCCATATTTAAACCCTTCCATTTCATTGAGGGACCTGATGTCAGTTTCCACTGCAATGAAAATCAGCAGTGCACCTCAATAATAGCTCGAGTTTCAAGCCGCTGTACACTCCTGGGTTCAAACTGACATTATGCCACCATCAAAAAGGTTGGGGGTTTTTAAATATGGAACTTAAAGGAAACTTACCCTTCCCTTTGTGCAGCTCTGACTTCCAACCCAGTTTCTATTTTCTACAGAAACAGGAGGACAAGTGTCCATGCCAGAAGTCTGCCCATGAGAACTCATCTTTTTAGCTGCTGGTTAATACAACCAGATTCCAAAGCCCGTTATACCTTTTTGATTGTCAGTAGTGCCTAAAAAAGAGACCCAGGAGGAAAAAAAAAAACGTTTAACCAATCATTTTGATACTTCTTGCTTTAAAAAAACTTTTTTTTAGTAGAAAAGTAAATTAATTTGCTGGGATTACAGAAACAGAGCTATATACTCCTTGAAGGGCAGACAGAATAAAGAAAAGGTAACAGAGTTCAAAATAACTGTAACTACCATCACTACATGAATACTATATTTTTAAAATGTACACTCCAAACAAAATAAAGTTATCTTCCTCCCACCCCCAACCTATCAAATTAAGATCCATAGAGATCTTGTAGAATAAATTTTCCATCTGATTTCAAAAGTAAAAGTGTCCAGGAAGACTGATCCTCATAAACAATGCTTTTCACCAGCAAAAAGTAATTCTCTGACTCCTAATGAAAACCTGTAGACCAGAACTGAGCACCAGCCAAGGGGGATGCATGGGATGAAAAGCCTGTATTTCCCACAACCACCCTCTACCACCACTCTCAAAGTACAAAAGTATACATCTTAACTTTTAAAATGGAAAAAGTAAATGTTTTTTAAAAAGTAAATGTTTTTTAAGCTAATCTAAAAAACCTTAAGTAAAAAATGCATCCTTCTGGCACCCAGAATCAGTTAAAATAATGCAAGTTAAGTCAGAGCAAAGTCTTTAAAAATCTCACATTTCTACTGGCTCCCTTAGTTTAACATAAGAATTTAAATACTTTGACACCCTACTGGGGTCAGCAAACTAAAGCCTAGAGCCAAATCAAGTTCATTGCCTATTTTTGTGCACTGCTAAGAACAGTTTCTAATACCTGTAAATAAAGCATCATGTATTTTAAAAAGTAAAAACCATTCTTAGCGCATGGGCTATACAAAATGAGACTGGGTGCCTTACTGTGGTTTACTGACCCTTGCTTAATACTATAAAATGTGTGCTGATTTCTAGAACCCATTGGTTATTACCCCTAATTTTACAGATTAGGAAATGGAGGCACAACAGTCTAAAAGAGATGCCAAAATGAAATCAAGAAAATGTTTATACTGAATTAGGTTAAGGGTTTTTAATCTCAGCTGTATAGAATTTTATGGAAACACAGAAATTAAGGGAAAAACAATGATTTCTTTACCTGCAAAAATACACAAGAGTTACCCCAATAGTTATCACTTTTGAAAAAGTTATTAGCCAGGAAGTAAACGAAGGGTCAGGCACTCTGGTGTAACTAAGGTTTTGAGTGAGAAAACTTTTTTTGAACCCTCCTTGCTGAAAAACCTAATATATATTAGTAAACTTCCCTGCCTTGAGAATACAGTAAATATAATAAAATATTTCTTTGACTGAATACCTTTTTCTATCTGAAGGAAAGAGATTCTGAACATCGATTCTCACTACCCATTATTATAGCTACAGTTCTCCAAGACTGGGAAAATGCCTCAAAATAAAATGTAATTTATTTTCTTATAGTTTCTCACTATTAAAAATTAATTATAGCAAAACTTATCGAGTGAGGATTCATTCAGATTAGTGAGGTTCTGATTAACTGAAGTTTGATTTTGGTGTTCAGAAATTGTCGTTTATCAGGTATTTGCTTACCTTAAGTGTAAAGTAAAAGGATCTGTGATAGTTACTTTCTATAACATGGTAAAAATAAAATAAAATTTAAATATAATAGAAAGTGTACAAAATGTGTCACTTTTGCATTTAATCTCCATTCTAGTCACATGATGATACATGGTTCTTCCAGCTACAAAAGTCTATGACTATATACGATTACTTCATGAAGACTCTTTTTCAGGATAAAAAGAAAATGTTGTCGTCAGTTTGTTGGTGAGCAAAAAGAATGGGATTAAAAAAAATTTCAGTACTTAAAAATCACACACACACATACACACAGACACACACAAAATCCCTTTACTTGGTTCATGTACAATAACAAGAGGAACCTATGTCAGGTCAAAGAGGAAAAAGACAATTGTCTAAGGACATTAAGTTAAATAAGTTATAAAATGTGAAAAAGTATTACAGCTTGTTAGGCCATAACACACTGATGACTGCAGTTCAACTAAGTGGTTAAGGATGAAATTAGAGTAAGCATGAGAAGAAAGTTGAAGGGAGTAATGGGGGAAGGGTGCCTTTAAAGCCTCAATTTGGATAACAATTGGGGAGAGAAACCACATTCAGAGGAAAGAGCACTCTGCTGATCTCTACAAACCATCAAGATCCAGCCCAAGCAGCCTGCTCAGTGTTCCTCACACACAGCAGACCCCTTCGCCCCGGCCATCCCCCACACCTAGGAAGAGTTCTCTCCTGCCTTCTGCCTCATGGAATCCTTTCCTCCTTTCAAGCCTCTGCTTCAGTACCACCATCCCCTGATTCCCTCAATTTCTGCCTTCCCTAACTCCCCTGTATTAATCTATCTATACTCATCCATGTTTATACTGGAGGCATCATGGCATGAAGAACACCTGGGTTGAGGCCCCACTACTGACAAAGTGGCCGAAAGACCCTGATCAAGTTACTAACTCTTCACTGCTCCGGGCTGCTGAGACTAAGATGCAGAGCAGGTAACAACCTGTATGGTAGAGGAAGGTCCTCACTTCAGAGCTCTAAACACCAATGAAATCAAAAGTCCACTCCCTATCCCTAGGCATGTGCTATCGTCCCCAACAGAATATAAACTCTTTCAGATGAGCAATTTTCATTTTTTGAATCTGGATACACCAAGCAACATGCCGAGGCACACACGGTAGGCACGTAATTGTTGACTACAGGATTAAATTTGTACGCGTCCTAGGAACTGACTCAATTATCTGCACTAATGATAGGGAGCAGCAGGACAAATCACTCAAAACAGAAAATAATTTTATTTTTAGTTTTTGAACACTAGTCAACACACATATACTCACCTTCAGCTCCAATTCTTCTATATTAACCCTACTCTTAGCATCCTAGCTAGGATCATAGCTAAATGGAAAAACGTACGCATAATCAACTCTCAGTTCAAGGCACACTGGTCAACAGATTTCAGTTTAATGCAGTCATATCACGGTGGGGATTAAAATACAGAGAGTCTAGAATATCTCCCAAAGTTCAGTCACTGAGAGCATCCTTGGTCAACTCAAGGTCTTCAGAGATCAGTTTACCTCTCTCTAAAATATGGGGTCTTCTTCACCAAGGCTAAACAGGACAACTGAGATAAACTGCGTTCCTGGAGAAAAGTGCTACATAAACATAATCTATCCAATAACAGAGGAACAGCATGGTATAGCAGAAAGCTGACCTCAGCCTACAAGTGCTGGGTTCAAATTCCACCTGACACATGCTAGCTATATGACCCTGGACAAGTCATTTATAACCTGAGTTCTAGGCAACTCTCTATTTTGTAGAAAAGCTACTGTCCTGTTTAAGAATTTTCAAAGCCCGAAAATATTTGCTCCAGGCCCTATCCCTAGCCTATTTAACAATGACTTCCTAAACCCCCAAATCTATTAAGTCTTTCCTGTCTTCATTCTTGATAACTTTCTCCAACATTAAAACCTGAAGACTACTCCTTTCCTTCAGTGATATTTCCTAGTTCTCCTGGTAGACTGTGTCCCTTCTATCTCTTCTGCCAGCCTCTCAAACGGAGAAGGTCCCCAAGGTGTAACATTTGGCTCTCTGCTTTCCTCTCTCCTTCACTCAGAGCACCACCATCCATACAGAAGACTCCTTTCTGGAGCCCCTAATCCCACCTTTCCCCATTGGATTTCCACCTCAAACTAAGCAAGTGTTCATTTTTAAAACACCTTTCCTCTCAAACTAGTTCTCTCCTGTCCCCATCTTTTTTTTTTTTCTGTTGAAGGCAACTGACCACTGGTCTCCCCATCTTGATTTCCTCTCCCTGTCTATAGCCCTCCTTGATTGCCCCAGTCAGAAATGACCTCTCTCTCCTAATGTGTGATTGTCCATATAGTAATCACATGGTTCCCAAGGATAGCTCTTCTGTTTGTCGGCAGTATTATTTTTAAAAGAAATAATAATGTTAGCTTTTCTCATTTAATGTGCCATCTACCTCCCCAACTGATTTGTAACCTTCTTGAGGGCAAAGTACTTCTTATCTCCTAGAGCACCAAACTGGACCTTACACAAAACTGATTTTCAATAGCTATTTGAATTGGCTTTGAAACTCTTGACACCTGAGGAAAAAAATATGGTCACTTGAGCTGTATCACCTAGGACATTGTTTTATCTCAAGGTCAGATGATTCATACCTTGGTTATCAGGAGTTAGGCCCTATTAAGTCTACTGTAAACCCTAATGTGTTATTTCAAGAAACTACCAACAATATAGGACTAGGATAGTTATTAGACCAATAAAATTATGAACCAAGAGGTGAACAAGATAGGTGAAATAAAGAATTTCATCCTGAACACCCTAAAGGAGTGGAAGAGAAGAATAGGGAAATGTTCTTCTGGGCAGACTCTCTGATGTGGGTTATTTTTTTCTTATGCTTCAAGATTATGTGCCATTTTAAGCTAGGAACCTTAAAATATACTGTCTGTCACTAATGTCATTTTATTACATGGATGTCATATAAATTTGTGACCTACCACTAAGGGAAAGAAAATCTTTATGTTCATTGAGCAATCTCTCTCAAGTCCTTAGAAGTGCTCTTTATTTACAGCAGCACTTAAACCTAAATCATAATAAAGATAATTATCTGGAAAGTTGGCTATTTACTTCAAATAAAGAATGTTCATTTTATAATCAGAGGTCTGGTTCACACTACCACCTTTAAATCAGTTAAAGGCAAATCTCTCTCCAAAAAACAGTTGGGATGGAAGGAGGGAAAAGAGCTTCACTATTACCATTTTAAAAAAATTTATCTTCTGTATTCTTCCCAAAACAGTTCTTCATACTTCCAATAACCTATGACTTCACTGGCATAGGATTTCTCCCTCTACTAATCCAGATCAAAACTCTTCTATGACTTAAATCTTCAAGGTCACTGTAATGCCAATCTGATTGCCCCTATCTAGGTAAAATATATGCACCCCCTGTGCATAATTTTTTTTTCCTGTTTCCCTTTGTAGAACACACCCTGGAAATGCATTTAAAATTTATCAAAGCCTGAAGCATGAATTTCCCCAAGAGTTATATGTTTCCTTACAGATTTGAGTACATGAGAGACTTATGATTTAATTTGCTATTACTAAATAGAAAAATGGCAACTATGGCAAATAAAAATGTTTTTTTAAACTGGGATGAGAAATCACTTTGCAAAATCTTCAATGAAAACCATATTTTGTGCAGGGTTTATTTTGTGTGCATTTTTAAAAAAAGTGTTCTTGTTCAAAAATTAAGACTGAATACCCTGAAATCCAAAGCAAACTCCTAGGTGGCAAAGAAAGGTAAGAGCCCTGGGTCTGCGGTCAGGAAAGACCAGAGTTCAAGTTCGCTTTAGACACTTACTAACTGTGACTGAGGACAAGTCAATAACCTCTGTTTAACTGTATTACTTTGTCTGTGAAATGACAATAATAGTACCTACCTCCCAGGGTTGCTGGAAGGCTCAAACGAGATAATTATAAAGTGCTTGGCACAGTGACTGCCACACAATAAGTGCTATGTAATGGTTAACTACAGTTATCAGGACAAAATATTATCTAAAGGGGCTACCCAATCCTGTGAAGAAATAAAATAGACAAGCTCTAACTGAACTGCCCTGTACCCGACAGCAAGTTCTATGAGGTGTTCGGGGTAGGTAACACTCCAAAATAATTATATCCCCAGTTAAAGAGAAAGAAATATTGGGGTTTGAGTAATGAATGCCACATGATAGTTGTGGGCAAGGGATACGAGTCTCCTACTTGGGTCTGGGGGAAAAAAAATAAGAACTGAGAATAACTGTTCTTCTTGAGCTCCCCAAGCAGAAAGCTGCAGATCAAACTACATTTTACAACTAACTCATCTCCCTGGAACGAGAAGGCAAACATTCTGCACTGTAATGTCATGCCTTCTATGCCAGGGTCCTCAAGTCTATTATTCTTGTATGAGAGAGATGGTGATACCATCGTTATCGAGGTGCAAGATTAATGCTTATGGATGAGAGCAAAGCTTTTCTTGTAGCAGTAGGTGTCTCTTGCAAGAACAGGCAAGTGAACAATGTTCCTATTTCCTATCTGAGTTTAATGGAGAGTGAACTTCACAAAAGAAGAAATCCTACTCTCTGCTATAGTAAGCAGTTCATCCGAAGATCAAGTTCCTCACCTGTCCCCCAACATTCTGCTCCCATGATCAGGGGACAGCTACATAATGGTCAATGTATCACAGACTGGGAGAAAACCAGGGTTCAGCTAATATTTAAAATGTAGGGAGGATGAAATCAGAGGATTTTTAATGCAGAAGTCTAGGTCAGATATCTAAGATTCCAATGTCTTCTAAGTGAATGTTCTTTAAGAACCTCCTCTAATAAGAGGCAAAAACAGCCTTACTGCAGAGTTCTCATTCTACCTCCCTTTATGGAAACTGGTAGTATCATACTTTAGTGAAGGAGGAAGGTGTTAGTAACAGAGCATCACAAGCACCTGAGAATTTCCAGCTGCAGAAATCCAGCAGGGAATACAAGCAAAAACCCTCACCCTATATATTACAATGCATTTTGACTTCTGAAAACCCTCCTTACCTGTTTACAAGTTTACACAGCTGTTTGCCACGGGAACACCACCTTGTGCAGAATACAAATCGTGGCATCCTTTGTTGATAATCACCTGTTGCCTAGCAATCAACATCCTGCATGGAGACGGACAGCACTAGGGCTCTTCCATCCGAGGTTTAAAATTCAACACAAGCCAGATAAGCCTGCATTTCAAGGTTGTCTTCGTCTGCAACTAGTTAACTTTAAAATTGGCAAACCACAACAAAAGGTGTCTGAAGCCAGAATGGTGCAGCAAGGTTAGCTTCCTCTTGGGCTCTGGTGTAGTCCCCGTGCCATGATGTCTCCTGCGGCAAACATGGGAGTTGTGCTCCTATAGTGGGAGCAGCCTTCCAAAGCTCAGGAGCCCCCATACAGGACAACGCAGGAATTAAGGCAAACCCTTTCTTTCCTTAGGAATGCCTTTTTTTCCTCACAATCTGTACTACAAACCGGAGTGACAGGGACTGAGTGTGCGTTCGTACCTACGAAACCATCACGATGCATGCACATCCAAGGCTTGTGGAACCAGAGGTCAAATAAGGCACTGAGACCAATGAATGGTTTTAATTACAAACGCTAGCTCTCAGGAACTCTTCATCCATTCAGAACTAAACCCATGATTGCATAACTGGTGAGAAGCCCCTGGAGACGGAGGAGCTCCTCCAATGTGTCAGCAAAGGCTTTATTAACATCATTAACATTTAAAAGCAAACGGAGCATTTCTCTTTCTTTTGGCAATTTGGTGCGAGCGGTTTTAAAGTGCAAGACAAAGCAATTTCAAACTTTTTCTTCAAATTAAAAATGAAACTAAGGCCAAACGTGTTGGGTGAACAAAATAAATCAAAACTTAAAATTCAGCAACTCCAGCTCTTCCAACCAGCAAAGCCCCAGACTTCTGCAATGTTCTGAGGCTTAAGGTGCTCTCCCTGCTTCTTGCATCCCAGCAAACAGCACCATTCCCTCGAAAGGATGAGGATCGAGCAGCAAATGACCCCCAGTAACACATTCACTAGAGATCCTTCAGATTTGACACACCAGGCTTGTCAACACGAAATGATGGCTTAACTGCGTCTTGCTCAGGACATACAAGATCTGAGCAGCAGCAAGTGCCCCCTCCGCTGCAAACAAAGGGGTCATTGTTGTCAATTCACTTCCAAGCAGAAAAACATTTTCCTCAAAAGAAACCATTTATTTAGAATGAAACAAAATCAGCTCAGCTGTGAGCGCACGTTTGAGTGACAGCTACTTTTAAGCTGTGTGAGCCATAGAAAGGGTTTTCCTTTACTTTTCCAGAAATCTTGTGTACACAGCACAAAGCAAAGAGGTCATTTTTTTCCACTTAAAACACGGGCATTGGCATCACAATAGCAGATACACAACTTTTTAAGCTGCCATTTTAGTAAAATGCACAAATACTAAACAGATAAGCTTTCTTCCAATCAAGAGGCCCATGTAAATTCCACATAAGCCACAACTTCTCTTCAAAAAGGTCCATTAGAGTTTAGAATTCCAAATCTTCATCCGCTGTCCACCAGCTTTGCTTGCAGAGGGGGAAAAAAAGGTTATTAAGTACAAATGTTTACAACATATTTTTTCCCTACAATACACAGATGAACATAAGCTACAAGGCCTTTCTGGATAGTCCACTTTGATTTCAAAAAGCACCAATAATACCCACTGGCACAAACCTTGAAATGAATTCATTCCATGAAGACACATAACAAGTATAACAGGTTGGGTTTTTGCTTTTGTTTTGGGGTGTTTTTTTTTTATAAGCTAAGCTTAGGGTTATAGAACTGAAAATATCCTTTACACTCAATTGAGTGTGTGAGACAAAGGGGGAAAAAAAATTTCCAGCGAAAAATCTAGTGAAAGCTTATAATTATTTTTTTTTTAATGTGATTCTTCCTGAAGGCAACTTAAAAGTGAAAAAATGAAAACATGAATTGCAGTCAAACTTTCACCTCTGTGGTGTTTTTGTTTATAATAAGCTTTTCAGCAATAGGTTGCTCCAATATCATAAAAAAGGGGCCAATGTACACAGCCACTTAAAATCTAATGGGCTATGTCACCACTTAAAAGACAACAAGATGAACCGTTTCCATATAAAGAATTGCTAAATAACCAGCAAATCCTTTAAGATCCTTGGTTTCAACACTATCCCAAATCTTATATACAAACTCTCCATCAAGCTTAACAGTTCACTACTGTTACCTGTGATAATATTCCTTTTAAGGATGTCACTATAATCGAGAGGATAGGAGTCAAGTCTATCAATCTAACAGCTGCTTCTCATTTTCACAGTGGACTCCTTTGTAAATATTATCTCAAACCCAGTCATGGCAATGAGAAAGAATAGACCCAGAAAATATGCTCATTACATACGCCAAAAATGTCCTTTCCACAAAAGGTCATCCAGACCCTCTCCTAAGGTGTTCTCTTCATTCTGTTACTGCTGGCAGTTTCTGATGAATAGTTCTTATACTTAGAAAGCAAAGGTAGTTCTTTCAGCTATACCAGGTAGGAAACAAAGGGCTTCAAAGTAAATTGACTTAAAGGAGGAATTGAATTTTTATAGTAACCCTCGGGAGGAACTTCCAGTTTCCATCAACAAAAAGAGATCAGGTAAAGTCATTGACCAGCAGTTGAGACAATTAGGGAACCAATTATACCTTTAAAAGTTTAGAATTTTGATACAAAAGGCTTAATCATCTAGATGGTCTCCTTTTCTTGAGTACCAAACCATTAAATGTTTCATAAAAATAATGTTCTTTCAATTCACTTGAACTTATAAATTCTAGAAACATCAACTGCACGCACACAGTCAGCATCAAGAAAATTTGGTTATAGAAAATCCAACAATGGGATTATAAAATTCTGGCTAACAGTGTTTAGCACCACAGAGATGGTTCTAGACTTTCAGAATTTCCCATTTCTGAATGAAGTGAACAGTTACTGATGTTACACACCTGTACAACAGGATAGACAAGACACAAGACGGCAGCATTATGAATTGATGGCACTCGGATAACTGCCGTACTAAACATCAATTACTTTACCTTATACACTCAAGAATGATATTAAACCTATTTCACAAATAGAGCAGAAAGCACAAATTACCAGATCTAACAAAAACCATCACTTCAACTAAACATTCAGACAGGAAGTAAAAGCACAGTGCTGCCTATTCCTGTTACCCTTCAAACAGACCTGATTGAAAAAAACACCTTGGATCATAGTGAGAACTAGATGCCACAAGTTTACTCTTCAAAAGAGCAAAAATTGCTTTCCCAGTTCATTTTATCAAAAGGGACTCCAAAAATTGAGTGAGATAATTTCTAAATGATAAAGTATTTCTAGGCATAAACTGTACTTTGACCCCATACATGCATTAGTTTTTGAAACAGGTGTCTATTGCATATTTGAGTCCCAATCACTGCTTTTCAAAGGCCTTAAATATAAAAGGCTTAATACATTTTTTCTCCCCAAAGGTGTACCAAGGACCTCAAGTTCAAAGTCCAGCACTGACTTTCTCTCCACAATAATCATCAAAAGTGTGAAGTTTTTTTCCAGTTTCAAAAACAAAACAAATCCAAAAAAACCTTACAAATGTATAAAGAAAATCAAAAGGATGATATACTACAGCAGTGATGAGGGTCATGCTGACATGCGTTAGACACCTGCCAAAATGGAAAACAATGAATACAATCTTTTAAAAAGTAAATAATGATGAATTTAACATATGAAGTTTCCCTTGGGTTATTATTGGTGCTATGTCAAAGTATCAGCATGCTCACTGATAATAGAAAGAACAGCCAAGTTCTACTAGGCTTCGAACAAGTAAAATACTTCCACAGATAACAGTAACCATAATCCAGATCTTCCTAAGATTTCTATTCATAACTTAACATGTATTACAGGCATTAGTGGAGGTCATCACCATTTCAATCAGGGGGGAAAATGCAAATTACAGTCAAGGATAATTTGACATATAAAAAATAAATAAATAATACACTGATGAGTTGTTAGATACCCAAGCAGCAAAATGCCTGCTTACAAAAACAGAAGTAAAAATAATGTTCAGTTAAAAGAACTCACAAGAGTGAACTGAGAGAGAAAACTCAAAATCCAATTGAGCAAACTTTTCTAAAAAGCTGTGTTAAGGTTACATTTAGGGACCAGCTATATACAATAAGCTGGTGGGGGGCGGGGGGGAACAACAAAAACAAAAATGGGCCTTATAGCCTGGAACCTATTCAACTTTTTAAACTTTGTCAGATACCAGGTAAGCCCACTGTACATGAATATCACCAACACTTAACATTTACAATGATGTAATAGGCCCTCTCACTATCATTTGGGGATTCCCCCCCAAAAAAAACCCACAAAGGGTCCTTCTAAGGCATTTTTAAGATTGATGACCACAAATTCTACAACTCAGATATGGCTGATTGATGCCCAATGACCTAAAATAGATCTTAAAAGCCCGTAGACAACTGTTTCTTTCTATTACTGAAGCCAGAACTTTAAATGGTCACAAAAATTAAAACCCACCTTTAATGACAAACATTTAATTTTGGAGTATGCACTATTAAGTATGAATTGTACCTCTTACACTTCTTTGAAAAGTCAGTAAAAAACAAACACCTATACTGACTAGATTTTTTTCTTCTTAAAAGCACCTACTTGTTTCTTGCATACTAGAGAAAGCACAAGACATATATGGTTTGTAACATAGTCCTCAATATTTACTGAACAGTCACAGCTACAAACCAAAAGTGCATATATGGGATACAGTAGAACTCATGAATAGATGCTAGAATGCACATGTTAAAGCATACTTTCTGGGAATTAATTTTGTATATCAAGTGAAATACTCAAACACCTGATTAAAAGAATTAAACTGCTGTACAGTGTACCACCTGACATTTGCACTCCTTGATCAAATTTTAGTCAAAATAAAACAAAATAATTCTGACATAGGAATTATTTATATATACACCAAACCTAACAATTAGACTTTTAATCAGATTAATAAGTACAACAGAGGCCAAGTCATTCTCAGGTGTATATGGTTTCTCCTGCCAGTCTTAGTTTTTTTAACTTGTTTTCCAAATTCCGACTTTTCAAACATATGGGTACGTAACTTAGAGGATTTTTTTTAAACTAAAGTTTACAAAAAGGGGGATACAGGACAAAAGTTACAAATAAAAGGATGGGAAGTTTTAATTAAAGCAGGTTTATCTGCCTGCTACTTTCAGGGTGATCCCCTTTACTTATGTATGCCAACAGCTAAACTTTCCTGACTTCTACTTTAAAGTGGTTTATAGAAATGTAAGGAGGAAATAGCTACAAATAAACACCTAATTAAAAAAATAATAAAGTTGTGTGTCTGATGCTGTATCCCATAACACATCACACATTAGGAACCATGTCAAGTAGTAAATGCAAGCTACACATGGACTTTTTAGGACGCACCACGGACAATGACCATGACCAGGTAATCTTCTTCAGATTTGGCCAGTGCCTTGGCAGGAGAATCCAGAAACTGCTGGGAGAAATCACAGGGTGGGAAGGCATGGAGGACCCCGGTGTTCTCCTTGTCTTTGTTGCCCCCCACAGGGAGGCTGATGACTCCAGCCGCCTGCTTTTGCTTAAGGTAGGACACCAGGTTCCTAAGTGGCCTCTGAGTGGAGGTTGTGGCCTCAGACACAGCAGAGGAGCGGCTGTCAGAGGTGCCAGGCACAGCGAGCAGAATGGCATAGCCGTTGGGCCCGGCCACCTTGATGCGCCGGGTCACTTCGTCCAATTTGGGCTGGTCCAGACGCAGGCGCTGGGTGATCTTGAGCTGGGCCACCTTGCCCCCAGTCGAGCCCTCCACCAGAAGACTGCTGGCCACATGGAGATCACCCTGCAGCAGATGCATGTTGGATGGGAAGTTGCTGTTTTTGAGCAGAAGCATGCCCTGCCAAGCCAGGCACAGTTTGGGGGCAGCAGCTGGGGTGGAGGTTGCAGCAGCCTCGGGCTTCTGCGGTGGTGATTTCAGCTTGGACCCACTACTGGTGCTGGGGGTCGAAGTCTCTGCACGCTCTTCTTTCTTCAGGGGGCTCTTGCCCTCTGAGGGCGCAGGGGCTCGGTGCTTCCTTTCCCGCTCCACTGACACTGAGTTTTTGCGGTCTCTCTTGTCGCCCTGACCCCTCTCCAAGCTGCCTCTCCGGTCTGCCCTCACAGGGGACTGCCGTTCAAGCAGGAGCAGGCGGGAGGAGCGGTCGGGGTCGCTGTTGTAGCGATCTCGGCTGCTACCCAGATCTGGGCTGCGGTCTGGCGTAGGGGGGCAGTGTCTCTTTCGTGAGCGCTCGCTCTCGGGGGATCTGTCCACATGCCGGCCCCCACTGTCCTCAGGCATTCTCCTCTTTCGGGGCGGGTCTCGGCTGCTGGGCAGGTCTCTCTCACCACGGTCCCTCTCCAAAGACCAGCCATCCCGCCTGCGCTCCAGGCTGTCAAGAGGATCATAGGCTGGCACTGCAGCTGCAGCTGCCCTGGTGCTGCGCTCCCGAACAGGAGGAGGCGGGGGCACCCAGTCCGTGTCCGGGTAGGGGTCCCGGTCCCGGTCCCGGTACAGCAGGGGAGGAGAGCGGTCCCGGGCCCCCCGCAGGGGGTCGGGAGCTCGGTGCCCAAAGGCATCAGCCACCAGCTCGTAGTGGGTCAGGGGCAACGGCTGCAGGTACTGCTGCTGGTAGCGATGCTCAGTGTCTGCGAAGTCCACCCGCAGCCTGCGGTCAGGCCCCCCCAGGGGGAAGCCCCGCATGTGGGTCCAAGCTGCGTGGGCTGCGTCCAGGCTCTCGTACTGGATGTAGGCCCAGCTGTCACCTTTGCGGTAGTCAATGGTGCGGATGGTGCCAAAGCGGTCAAACTCCCGGGCTAAGGCGGCCAGCGGCACCCACGGGCCCAGGCCACCCACCCAAAGGCGGGTGGTGGGCGTGGCCTTGCCGTAGCCAATCTTGATGGGGTTGCGGATGATGACCTTGCCAGACATGGCCAGCTTGGCCCGGTGGGACATGTCCAGGTTCTCGAACTTGAGGAAGCCGTAGGTGCTGGCCTGGCCCCGCGTGGGCCGCTTGATGTCCACCTCGGTGATGACCCCAAAGCGGTCGAAGGCCCTGCGCAGGTCGCTCTCAGTCACGGTGATATCCAGGTTGCCCAGAAAGAGCGTACGATTGGCACGCTGGCCATCCTCGGGAGACAGCTCATCCACTTCTCGGAAGGGGGCAGCACCGGCGCCCACGCGTGGCTCCAGGCTGTAGGCTGGGCGCACACGGTCATAGAAGGGGTAGTCGCGATCCCGCTCCAGCTCCCGGGGCAGCGGCGGTGGGGGGGGCGGGGGCAGGCGGCCCAGGGCCAGCTGCTGCAGGCGGTAGTCTCGGTAGCCCAGCGCCGCGCCCCCTGGGGATAGCGCCCGCTGCCCACCGCCTGGAGGATGCCGGTGCCCGCCCACTGTGGCACCCACCACGGCCGCCGGCACGTAAGCCTCTTTGTCCAGAGGGGAACGGCTGCGGCGCCGGTTCACATACACGGCCTCGATCTTGAGAGGCCGGTCATAGAGCACCAGGCGGCCCCGGGCATGCTTGGCGGCCCGTGCGTCCTCTGGCCGGCGGAAGTTCACGAAAGCCACGCGCTCGTCGCCCGAGCCCCCCGGTAGGCGGCTGATCTTGACACTCACGTCGCCAAAGCGCTTGAACTCATGGAACAGGCCGTCCTCCACCGCTTCATCGCTCAGCTGGGAGCCCAGCTCGCTGATCTTGAGTGTCTTGTATTCGCCTCCACCCCCGCCGCCGTCCGTGGAGCTGGGGGCGGCCGCCGAGCGGGCCTCCCCGCCCCCACGGGAACTGCTGCGCGACTCGCCCCCGCCTGACGAGTTCTTGGTGCTCGGGGAGCTGTAGCTGTGCAGGCGGCTGCTGGAGCCGCCGCCCGGTACATCGTACTCGCGGCTGCCACCCCGGCTGCTGCCCTTGTCCAGGTGCAGGCTCCGGCGGGTGCCGCCGCTCTCCGCCTTACCGCTACTGCTGCCGTTGCTGCCGCCAGAGCCGCCGAGCTTCTTGCTCCGCTCCCCGCGGGTGCTCGACTCCTCCCCGCCGCCGCGGGAGCGCTTGGCCTTCGCGGGAGAGCGCTCTTTCCCCTTCATCACGGAGGACTGTGAAGGACCGCCTCGGAACTGTGGAGCTCGCCTGCCCGCGCTAGTTTCACACAGCGGAATCCCACGCCGCCATCTTGGACACCGCCGCGGCAATGGACCCCGCCCCACCGCCCTCATTGGTCAGTGAACGCCTCTCTTCCTCAAAGTCATTGGGAGCTCCCTCTGTCCGTCTCCCCAGCTCCCAGCGCGAAGTGAAGGATCCCGCCCGACCTCCCTTATTGGAGTCTTGACGTCCTAGCGAGAGGATCCCATTGGTTGTTGCCGCTGTCTGTATTAACGGTTCCTCGCGCCAGTCGGTGGTTCCGCCCCTGCCGCGCCGTGGAATCACCTGACCCTAATCCTAGCGAGCTTCATTGGCTAATAGGCCCGTCCTGTAACGGTTCATCTCGCGCGGGGAGAATAGCGAGCCCACCTCTTAATATTTTTCATTGGTCTGTAACCCCTCCCCTTGGCTTCTAATTGGAAAGTGGGACCTTCAGTTCGAGCACTTTCTCGAGGCGAGGGTTAGGCGAATATCTCGCGAGAAACTATTGCCCCGTTCCCCCCTCCTTCATTTCGTCCAGTATCTGAATAGAGAGTTTAAATCTGGTTGGATGCCTCCAAAGAATCTGATAGGCTTCAAGGCTTGTCAATCAAGTTCTTAAGCCTTCAATTTCTCCCCCCCTTAAAGGGCTAGTCCCAGCGACCGAAGGAGGAGACTGAAGGTGAAAACTGGAGTGCGTGGTTGCGTGGTGACGTTACAAGCTCCGGATGCTTCGAGCGCGAGCTGGCCCCGGTTCCGCCCCCGCCGCGCGGTTTGCGGATAGGAAGTTCGGAGCCTCTCGATTTCTCTGCGGCCTCTTCACCCCGCCCCCACCCCCAGGCTGGGCGAGAAGGGTCGCCTTACGTCGCTTCCTGAACCCCGCAATCCCAACGGAAATTGACCAACCCCAGCCCGACGCCCACGTCAGGCGCCGCAGGGCGGGGCAGGGGGGGGGGGGTGGAAATTGGTCCCCACACCCAGCCCTTTTTGCCTGCGGACATGCCTGACCACTGTCGAGCACTAATTGAGCACCCACTGTATGCCAGACCTCAGCTAGTAATAAGACACAGCCTCCGACCTCGGGACTATGGCCGGGGGTCGAAGTGACAGTCACACCCACAATCATATTAAAATTTGTATTATTAGTAACAGCTAGTATTTATAAAGAGCTTTCCACATTTTGATCTCATTTGATCCTCAAAGTAACCACGGGAGGTGGGGAGGGGGTGTGTGTGCTAATTCTCCTATTTTACAGAGAAGTAAACTGAGTCAAAGGCGTTTGGCGCCTTGCCCAGGGTGAAGAAGCTAATCCGGCAGATTCCTCAAATCCTGCACCTATTAAGCACCTCCTGTGTTCCGAGCTGCGGGGCCTGAGATAAGCTCGGCCCCGGGTTCGAATCCCAGATCAGGTCAGTCGAGGGGCATAGGCAAGCCCCCGAGATCGAGCCTGGGGCCCGACCAGCATCCCGGGGTGTTTTTTAGCCGAGGGCACAGAAAAGGGGCACCCGCAGTTTTGCTGCACGTGTGACACGGCTGGCAGTGAAAAATGTCCTTTGTGTAAAGAAGGGCCCTGCGTCCCCGGGCCACGGGCCCTGCGGGCCTGACGCTGGGGTGTCATAAGCGGGCGGGCGCCCCGGGGGGCCGCTCCCGTCCTGCTCCCCTGGGGACCAGATCTCGGCCCTTCTTCAGGGGCGGCTCACGGGGCTCAGGCTGGAGCAGGCTCAGGGGAGGCAGCTCTGAGTTAGGATGGAGAAGCGCTGGCAGCCTGGGGCGGGTGAGGGTGAGTGCCGTGGACCTGCCCGGGGGACCCTGATTGGTAAATGGGACGTTTCAGTAACTTGGTTATGAAATATGGGTGACTTATCACAGAACTGGAAATAGCCGTGACTGTCCCTGGCACTGTCATAACAGCGTTTAAATTGGGGTTTGCAAAGCACTGACCCCAGCACTTACTGAGCCTCATCGGCACCTTGCGAGGCAGCTGCTGAAGTGGGGCCAGGATGTGAGACGGGATCTGAGCCCAGGATGGGCTGATTCCAAGCCCACTCCCCCCACCCCAGGCTGGAGTTACTTACACAACACCCTGAAATGGAAACACCCCAGCGCTTAGTGGAGGAGAGGAGTGCTCTAGAGCCATGGTCCTTAGTCCTGCCTTTCAAAGAAGACGGGCTGATGTCTAGACTCGTGTGAGACTTGGATCTCCGTGAGGTGGAGCTGCACAGGCACCAGCCTCACTCTTTCTTTCAGGATCATCAGAGTCCAGCACCAAGACACAGAATGACAGGTGATGGCCTGGGACACAGTGGGCCGGCCACCTTGGCATCTTCCAGATCTGACCAAGCGCTGGGCACTCCCGGCACCCACTTCAGTCACCTTCCTGGCCTTGGAACAAATTGTTCTCACCCGCCCGTTCTGCGGGGGGACGTCTTCACGGGCTTGGAGTAGACATCCCCCCAACTCACTGATGGTCACTCTTGACCTGGTTTAGTTTGTCTGGAGGCAGTTTACCAGTGTGTGGCGTGGCCTCGGTGCATGCTGTGATAGTTGCTTGGAGCCACAGGTGAGAGCTGAGTGTCAGGTAGTCATCAAAAGTGGAGGAGCAGCTCCGGAAAGGGCTCAGCAAGCCCTCATACCAGAGGTGCTAGTCCTTGCACATGTCATACACCCCATATAGATGGTAAAATGCTGATGCAGTAGAGAAAGAAGCCAGAACTATTCAACTGTCATTTTTTTTTCCCATCTCCGCCAGAAGACAGACCAAAAAAGGTGTAAGAAGGAGTATGAATAAGTGAAGACATTTATTAAACACTTACTATATGCCAAACCCTGTGCTAAGCCCTTGGGGATAGAAATGCAAAGGCAAAAAGGGTACAGTCTGGCCAAGCCCAGGCTGTTGGGAGTGGGGAGTCAGGAGGGAAATGGAAAGGATTTCGAGGCTCATGGCCCTGAAAAATGATGCCCTCAGTCATTTACAGAAAGACTCCAAGATGTAGATGATCAATGAAGTACTGTTATAATTCAGAGAATCTTTTATGAACATTTTAAATCTTTAATTAAATTTAGTTTAATCTTTAATGAAAAACAGAAACAATGATAAAAAGCTGAAGATGGGCAAAAGTACTAATTTTCAAGAGGAGAGAAGAGTTTGTTTCTTCAGCCAGATATTGGTCCCTGAATAGTCTGTTATATCTTAGAAAAACAGCAATGGCTTGCCCATTTCTGTCAATGGCATCATCACTCAGTACTCAGTAACCCTTACCCAAAACCTGGCTATTGTATTTTTATTTTTCCTAGCCTTTCCTATAACAACCAACATCCAGGAAGGAGCATTTATGTGAGACCTGCTATATGTCCCGCACGGTGCCAAGCACTTTACAGATATCTCTTTTGAACCTCACAACAACCCCACGGAGTGGATTATTCCCATTTTAAAGTTGAAGAAACTGAGGAAAACAAAGGTAAAGGGACTTTAGGGGCACAGACCTAGTAAGTGTCTGAGGCTGGATTTGAACTTGGGCCTTCCTAACTCCAGGACCAACAATCTATCCCCTGTGCTGCCAGCTGCATCCCTGAATTGGCCAAGACCTGCCAATTCAACCTCCAAAATCTCTCTTAAATTATGGAGTTGTAGAGACAGAACTGGAGGGACCTTGGAAGCCATCAAACGCAACTCACAGACAAGGAATCCAAGGCCCAGAGAGGATTCAAGAGATTTGACTTTCAATGAAGCTTGAATTGACAAGTCTCAGTAACTTTGATAGGGTGAGGTTAAGAAAGAGGAAGGGTCAAAGGCAATCCCCAGATTTTGAACATGGACTCCTGGATGATTATACTAGTACTTCTCTAGACTTCCGTTTCTTCTTCATCTGTAAAATGTTTTGGACAAGACAATCTCCATGATCTCTCAGTTGTAAATCTGTAACCCTGTTAGTCCATCTCTCCCTTTCAAACCATTGCTGTCAGATGAACTTTAAAAAATATATACATTTACAAAATATATCACATATAAATTTATATTTATGAAATATAAATATATTTTAAAAATATAATTCTATAAAATATCTATAAATATATCTACAAAATGTATAAATGCTAAATATAAATATATATATTTATAAAATATATTTTTATTTTCAGTTCCAAATTCTGCCCCTTCCTCCATGCCTTCCCTCACCCATTGAGAATGCAACAAATACAATCCCCGTTGTACATAGGAAATCATGCAGAATACATTTCCATATCACCCAGGTCGCAAGAAAAAAAAGTGGAAAAAAATACACTTCCATCTACACTAAGAATTTATTAGTCCTCCCTTTGGAGGTAAAGAGCTTTTTTTTCCCAATTAAACCTTCCTTATTCACAAATCTGTCACTCCTCTGCTGAAACCTTATAAATGGCACCTTCTGACATTTCTAGCTTCATAAGTTCTTCCTGCTGTGCTATCCTAAAGCCAGATTTCAACTCCCCTCCATTCTTCCTACACACTTAGTGCTTTCCTGTCTCTATGCCCTTGTTCACAAAGGACACTTTACCCAATATGCCCTTCCCGATGGTTCAAATGCCACTTCTTTGATGACGTCTAACCCAGTCTTAGCATGTGGTAGTATATATTGTGCGAAGCTTCAAACAAAAAAGGTTTGGGGTCAGATTCCATCTCCAACACTGATTAGACATGTGATGGTAAACAAATTACTTTCCTTCTCAGTTCTAAGTTTTTTCATCTTTAATATGGGGGTGACTATAATACATAAGATTGTTGGGAGGCTTAAATCAAAGGCATTTTTGGAAGCTTTAATGCATTATACATGTAGCAAGGACTTAAGGTTTAACTGCCATTCTGGGATTTCACCTAAACAAGCCCTGACATTATTTATAAATGACAGCTAATAGCTCACCAGTCAAAAGTTAAATCTTCCCTGGGTTTCACATGGCAGTTGGTACTTTTCTTATGCTTTTATTATATTCCTATCATTCCGTCCCATGGTATTTGTAAATATGTGCATCCCCGCCCGAGGTCCTGGGCTCTTTAAGGGGAGGGCTCCTGACTGAATTATCTTCAGACCTCTCCTAATGCTTTGCATAAGGTGTTGAATGAATGGATAAAACAAACTAAGAAATTACGCTAGGTTAACCTAATTCCTTTTTTTTTCCCTGCCCAACAGTTATCAAACTGGACCAAGGCAATGCTATAAACCAGTTAAATAAATCATAATGTCATAAATCAGTAAGCTCTTTTAAAATGAAATTGTTTTGATTTTTTCTTTGTATACTTATCACCTTGCAATAATGGACATGGAATCAATGTACGTTGACTTGAATTAAATGAAATTATCTGAATTTTAACAAGTCAAAAAGCCTTGTGATAGTAAAAAAAAAAAAAAAAAAAAAAAAAAAAAAAAAACTTAATATTTTCCTGAACAAGTTGGGACAGCTGATAGTAAAGTTAGGTGGGTTCCTATGTGGTTGAACAAAAAGAGGCAAGACTGTAGTAGTATGTTGAAGGGCTCTGTCCTTGACCCTATTCTGTTCACCATTTTATCAGTGACTTGGATGAAGCCACTTTAGGGGCCTACCTGTCTACTATATGCAAAACATAGTTCCAGAGGAAAAAAAATATAACATTTATATAAGATAGAGCCTACATCTATGAAATTTACCATCTACTAGCATACTGATAGCCCACAGGATGTAAAAAGATCTCAGAAGTCTGGAACAGTTAGCACTCTGAGGTTTCCGAGAACATTTTACACATATCTTCTCAGCTCATCCTCACTATAACCCTGTAAGGCAGCTGCTATGATAACCCCCATTTTACAGAGGAAGCAAAAATCAACTGAAGCGGACAGCGGTTAAGTGACTTGCCCAGGGTCATCCAGCTAGGAAAGGTCTGAGGCAGGGTATGAGATCAGGTCCTCCAGGCCCAGCAGTCTATCCACTGTACCACATAGCTGCCTCTGGAATGGAAAGATGGATCTACGAAGATTAAATTTTACATATAGCATATTTCAATTGGTTTTTTAAACAGAGTTGTGAAAGATAGGACGGAGGAGAAATGGATGGACAACAGTGTGTCAGAAAGAGAACTGGAGATCATAACTTCAGAAAATTGATGATGAAGCATTCCCTTTTATCCCCCATCTTGGCTGAGAGATTGCAGACTAAAAATGCAGAAAGGGACGGAGCCCTTCAGCCGGGGACAATGTAACGTGCTGGTGTGTTTTGTTTGACGGTACTTACACAAAGACGGTGATCAGACCCATCCAATTCAAATCAGCTCAATAAACACTGAACAGCTGTAGGTACAGGACACTATACTTAGAAAACCATGCTATTCCCAGCCTTTAAAGAGCTTACACGCAAGTGGGGAGGGGAGGATGGGGAGAGGGTTGTAATGGGTAACAGAAATCGAAATAGAAGATAATTTGATGAGCACTATGGTATTAAGGGCTGGGGGGAGGTGTCAGAAAGTCTTGCTTCAGACAGTGGCATCTGATCCTGAGGGTTGAATTCAGGAAACAGCTCTAGAGTCTAGGTTGATTTGTATGGAATGTAGACTATATGAAGCAAGATAATATGAAATCAGACTATAAAGTTAGGTTAGAGGCAGATTATGGAGTTTTCTTAATACCAGACTGAGTAGTTTTTGTTTTATCTTACAGGTGAAGAAGCCACAGAAGATTTTTGCTTGGGGAAGTGACTCGTGCCTTGGGAAGATTATTTCAGTTATTTCAAGAGAATGTGAATTGGAGAAGGGAGAGGCTTGAGGCAAGAAAACCAATCAGAAAGCTATTACAATAGTCTGGGCAAGCGGTAATGACATCCCTAGCTAGGGTAGCCTTTGTGTGAATAGAGATGTGGATGAATACAAGAGACATTAAGAAAGTAGAATCAACAAGACTAGGGGCTAGATGGGTTGGAGGAGGGGGGAAAGAAGGAGGTCCCTGGAAAGATGTATAGCCCTCAGTGGATAGTGGGGAGCATGTTGAGTTTGGGATGTCTTCGAGACATCCAGGTGCAGATGTCCAGCATGATGTCCTAAATTCAATTAGGGTTACAGATACAGAAACCTTTCCAGCTCAGTAGAGCCCACCGGCATTCACGGTCAGTTGGTATAGACACCAGCACACCACAGTGAGGGGAGGCATCATTGTGGGCTCTTAGTGAAGACCATTGAAGATATTATTCAGGAGATAAACCAATGGAAAAGGTAGACCACTGAGCATGTAATTAGAGCAAGGGATAATAGATAAAAAGCCAGAATGCTTCATAAAAATACCCTACTCTAGTACTTTTTTTTTTTTAATGCGCTCAGTATATAATAAAATATAGGATGTGCCTAGAGGCAGAATGGGGCAGCTAGATGGCACAGTAGTTAGAGCAGTGAGTCTGAAGTCAAGAAGAATGTAGTTCAGATCCAACCTTGGAGGCGTACTAGCTGTGTAACCCCAGACAAGTCACTTAACCCTGTTTTCCTCAGTTTCCTCATCTGTCAAATGAACTGAAGAAAGAAATGGTAAACCACTCCAGAATCTTTGCCAAGAAAACCCCAAATGGGGTCACAAAGAATCAGAGTCAGTCTGGACTGAACAACAACAGGCAGAACAAAGCTGCCAACAGTTCAGATGTACATCTTATTTCATAGGGAAAGCAGCTCAGTACCACAAACAGAGCTCTAGAATTGCAGGATTGCAAAGGCAAACCTGGCTTTAAATACAACCAAGGAGGTTTGTTAACTGTGAGCCCCTGGGCAAGTCGCTTAATCTTTTTTTAGATTGTTTCCTCTTCTGTAAAATGGGGGTAATAGCCCCTCCCTCCCAGGGTTGTTGTGAGGATCAAATCAAAATAAAAGATGTATGTAAAACACTTTGCAAACCTTAAAGTGCCATGTAATTGTTAGCTATTATGTAGGTGTGCTCCTGAAAAGTTGTTGTTCGTAATTGACCATATAAATATTGAATTCTTTTGCAAGAAGCCTGATCACCTAGTTAATTAACCCTATTTATTAATTTGGCTTTTCAGATATCAGAGTTTCTCCATTTATGAGACAATCTGTAAACAGACAAATCAAAAAAAATTCCATTATGTAACTCAATAGGAGTTTGTCTAAAATTTCATTAAGTTTCTAAAATAGTATACAGCACATTCTTTAAAAGCTTCATTTATTACCCAATTATTTGTCATTTTAAACTCATTTTAGTAAATAGAAAAGATTAAAAATAACATGTTAATAATTCACCTTGTTCATAAAGCCCTCTGAAAAGAAGAAAAAGAACCACTTGGCATATCAAATACTGATATTCATTCGTGGGTTGCCATGGCCAAGCCTGCTAGTAATGCACCTCTCCATAATTAACTAGTTTAGTCCTCATCGAACAGGCTTGGCCTGTTTCCAGCGCTAGAGTTGAAGTCTTTCCAGCATGATAAAAATCTGCCAGACATTGTATTCCGCTGGTTTAGACTTCCAGAACCCAAGGTCATATAAACTTGTCTGTAAAATCTCAAGAAGAAGATTGATGGCTGCTTATGAGCACAATTCTCTTATACAGAGAGAAGCCGTGGAAGTTAAAGCCAGGTTTTTAAAACCCTGCAAGATATCCTACTAAGCAAAGTCATCTCAAGGGCATTCAGGGATGAAAATGCAAGAGCTAAAATGGAAAGAAAAATAGAAAAGTTGTTTTTTGGTTTTTGGAGGGCAATTGGGGTCAAGTGACTTGCCCAAAGTCACACAGTTAGTGAGTGTCAAGTGTGTGAGGCCGTATTTGAACTCAGGTCCTCCTGAGTCCAGGGCCGGTGAGCTATTCACTGCACCACCTAGCGGCCCCTAGAAAAGATTTTTAAAAACCATTTTATCAAATTGTTTTCTCCATTGAAAATAGTGGAACATCACAGTGGGGGAAGGGAAGACAATATTAAGTACCTATATTTCAGGCACTGTACCAAGCACTTTACGAATATAACTTCATTTGATCCCGTGAAATAGTTGCTATTATTATCTCCATTCTACAGATGAGGAAAGTGAGGCAAGCAGAGGACTTGCCCAGAGTCTCACAGCTAGTCGGGTCTAAGACCAGATTTAAACTCTGCCCTTTTTGACTCCAAGCCTTGATCTCCCTCTTCGGTGACACCAGTTATATCATGGTCCTCCAGGTGCTCACAGAGGAACGAAACAGGGCCCTGAGAGTAAAGATGGGGGTAAACAACCAGACTGGATCAAGTACATCGAGAGCAGATCCATAGCGGAGGGGATCCAGGTCTGAAGGGACAGTAAGCACAGTGGCATGTTATGTTCTTTATAACTTTCAGGCAGTATGAAATGGTAAAAATTTGTGCTTATTGTTGTTGATCATGATAAAAGTATTTGATTTGGTAAAACAGATCACCTTGCATACTCTTTTCCAATGATGTGTCACCAATTTGTGTATTAAAATATTCGAGATTCCTTAAAAGATGTAACAGAAATAACCTTGCTCAGTGACCCTATTATCATAGATATTAGGCAAAGCATAAAACAGGGAGCTATAAGCTTACCAAATTATTGACCACTGTAATGGAAGAGACCCAGCACAGGTATAGGAAGATGGTAAGGCCCTCCAGGTGCTCTTGTTGGTGGATGACATCATGCTATTGCATCAGGCCGCAGGACCTGGAAGAAATCTCTGGAGGTTGTCTTGTCCACCCACCCAGGAAATACCAAGTGGATGAAGAATGTCTTTGGCCAGACCTCAACATGCATTGGATGGGTACCCTATGGACCACATCGAACAATATATTTATCTGGGGCAGACAGTACAGATGGATAGTAAGCTCAGTCCCAGGGTGAAAAGGCAGGAGAGTGGACTGAAGTAAGTTTGGGGAATTGCAAAGCTGCTTTTCTGGTCCCCAAGTTTCCCTTTAAAGCAAAGACCTATCTTTTCAATACTAACATTTAACCAATGTTGTTATGTAACAGTAATTCCTGGAATACCATTATCTCTAAAGAATTAAATCATCATGCAAGGCGAAGGAGAGGTATATAGTGAGTGCGATCCGGCTGAACACTTAATCAGTAAGAAACTCCATCCAAAGCAGAATGGAAGCATAATCAAGGAATTATATGTCCAAAGGAGATGGGCTGGTCATATGGCAAGAGGTCATGAAAGGTGGACAAACAGAGCGTTGCACTGGTACTATTGTGATGTTCGGAAAAATTGAGGAAGGCCTCTGTGTAGCAAACTTTTGGGAGAACATAGAAAGGAGTCTCACAGGATGAGGAGACATGCAACCTGAACCACCAAACTTCCAAATTGATAAGATCACAGATACACTTAAATAATATTCATTCATTCTACAAGCCTTTATTAACTGCCTACTTTGTCCTAGCCACTTCTTATGCAACTTCTTATGGGAGTTCACATGCACAGTAGGGAGCAATTACTTGTAGCTATTGAGGATAAAGGAAAGTTTTAATAGACTCATAGAATTCCGGATCTGGAAAAGATCTTCAAATTCCTTTAAATCATAGCAGTCTTTTCAGAACTCACAGCTAGAAAATAAATATCAGAGCCTTGTTTGGACTCAGGTCTTCCCAACTCCAGGCCCAGCTCCTTATTTACCTACTCGGTATACATACATAGATACAAACATACACACACACTTTCTGAGAGACAGAGACAGAGACAGAGAGACAGAGCCGACATGTGCCTTTATAAGGCCAAAGTTGGGAGCTTGAATCCAGCAGCCCCACAATTGCCCAGCATAGACTCCTGCCAAATACTCGGCCGTGTGTTGGCAAAAAGTCGCCACCACATCATCTGAAAATGCTCTCATGCGAAGAAAGAAGCTACTCGTACTTTTCAGTGGTGCAGTGGAAAGAGTGGACTCTGGCCCTGGAGGCCCTGACTTCCAGGCCTTTGTCATCTCGTTTTCCTTGTCCACCCCCATGCTTGAAGCTCTCTCCCTTCTCACCTCTGACTCTTACTCACCTGGCTTCCTTCAAGTCCCAGCTAAAATTCCCTTCTGCAAAAAACTTCCTGATCCCCCTTACTGCTAAAGCCTTCCCTCCGTAGATTATCTTCAGTTTATCCTGGCTACGTCAGGTCTGTACATAGCTGTTTACATGCTGTCTCCCAAATGACTGAGAACTCCTTGAGACAATCTTTGTACCTTGAGAGCCTCTTTGCATCCACAGTGCCTAGCACGCAGTGGTACTTAATAAATGCCCAATGACTGATGCTTACTGCTTAGATGACCTCACACAAGTCCCTTAACTTCCCTCTGCCTTAATTTTCCTCAACTAGAAAATGAACAGTTTGAACTTTTGTGGTTCCTTCTAAATCTATGATTCCTGCCAGTTCTTCAGTTCCGGCTTCAATAGAAAGCAATATAAAATTTTCTTAATAGTATGCATGTGGAACATAACAAATATGTAATAATAAAAAAGTGTGTTTCAAATCCCCATGAGTTCCCTTCTCACCATCCTCCTACATTTCAAAAATTATTACAATATCTTCAATATACATAAAGACAAATTATGATTGAAGTGTGAAATTTATCTTGGAAGCTGTGTGCCATTTGATTTCCCAACAGATGTAGAAGGAGATTTGAAAAAAAAACTTTTTCCACCTATAGCAGTAGATTAAATTTTATACCTCATCTCACTCCATAAACTGAGTAGTCTCTTGACACTGGATATATTTTGTTGGCTAAAAAAGAAAGTATTCTTTTATTCCCACGCATATATTCAGCCTCTAAAGTAACAAATAAGTTATTTAAGAACCAGTATGTTTTTTTTAACAGACAGGCATGGATGGATTCCAGTCTGCAGTACAGGAGGAATTATATCAGTGAGAACACAAATCTACTGGAGTGTATTTTATAAGGCCACCTATTTATTTGTGGTCTGTGTTATAATGCTGTATCACAGAAAAAGAGTCCATTGTCACCTCTTGTACGTAATTGGGTGACCAAAGGAATCACATTGAGGGATGACAGCAATAGGCTGACGGTCTTCCATATTATTTACTACTTGCCTAAGAAGAATGATCAACTTTTCCCTGGAGTTGGTGTCTCTCAAGTTTAACCAGGAAGTAAGTACAGGTCAAAAATTAACTTCTAAGATACTCCTGCATTAATCACACCAGTGAGCTTGACTTTGATTGACAGCAAAATTCTGGAAAGTGTTATTAGGAAAGGAATCAATGATCACTAAAAACTAGCAAAGTAGACTAAACTGATTTCTTTCTTTCTTTTTCTTTTTTTAAACAAGATAACTAGACTATGAAGAAGTATCATAGTATGTAGGTCATAAAATGAAAGCTTGTATAGGAGCCTGGACAACTAGGGTTAAAGTTCTGCCTCTTACAGATACGAACAAGTCACAAGTGAGTTACCTATTTGCAATGTTGGAGAGGTCTTCCTTTTTAAAAATATTTTATTGATGATATGTGTGTATACACACACACATAATTATTATTTTCCACATACTCCTTGCCTCCCCTCATCATGGCACACTCTCTTGTAGAACATTATACAAGTCAATATAGTGACTGTGCCTGAAAAGGTTATGCTCCATGTCCCTAGTCTATCCATCACCTGTCTACTAAGAGTCAGGAGAAATACTTGACAGTTGGTTCTGTGAAGTCATGATTGGTCATTGCATTGATATAGTATCTTTGAAGATAGTTTCCACACTGGGAGTTCCTTGTGCAAATGACATCATAAATCTGTTCCCCTGCCCCCTGAAAAACTAGCTAGATTGGTAAAAAGGAATGCTGTTGACACAGTACACTTAGCAAAACATTTTCTAAAAACTTCTCATGCTACCATAGCATCACAGACCTAGAACGAGGAGGTCATCTAGACCAACTCCTTTATTTTGCAGATGAGGCAAAATTACTTCAGATCGTAGATTTAGAGCTGGAAAGAACTTTGTCCACGTCAAGACAGACCACGTCTGGAATACTAATTGTAGCTAGGTCATGATTAATGCAAGTTCAAATGATTTTAAGTTTTCTTAGTGTGATTTTAAAAATGATTCTAGGTCACATTTAAAATGAGTCAAAAATCAGTAAATGTGATGGTGTGCAAGCTAGAGGAAGGTGAAATCATGTTGTTCTGCACAGCCCGTCCTCACGTGTGTATCTCCTTTGCTGCACATACTCCGTCCCCAGCAGTGGGTTTAATTATTTTTTAAAGAGCTCTTAGCAAAATAGACACATGGAAAAATGCTTCAGATGGAAAAACTGATAGCACAAAACGAAAAACATTTGATGTAATTGAATGATGTGAAGATGGTTATAGTAGTGAAACTAGGGCAAAGAGTCAAAATGCCTGAATCTACATCGAAAATTATAAAATGTTACTTTGTGTGTGTATGTATGTATATATATGTATATATATGCATTATGTATGTGTGCATATATTTATACATGTATATATACATATACATACATGTGTAATATGTCATGACAACAAAGAGTAGAAGTGAGATAGTGACAAAAGGGAAGGGAGGCCTTCTCTCAGAAGCTGCTGGGACTGAAAGATCCAATCAAAAGCACATGGCTTGTAGTAGCAGAGCCGCCGTTCAGACAAAACCCTCGTTTACTTAAGGCAATACAAAAAACTCCAAAGAACCTGAAGTGAAATAAGCAGTGAATAAAGTTTTATTGCAAGCATTTTTTGATTCTTCTCAAATTGAGTCCAGTTGCATAATGTTAAAAATCAACAGAGTCAGCCAGTGCAGATGAGGACACAGCAGCTATTTTGAAGAAAATAATTGGAAAAGGTAGTTACACTGATCAAAAGGTTTTTTAATGTAGCTGGAACAGGCTTGTTCTAGAAAAAGAAGCCTTCCAAAACTTACATTTCTAAGAAAAAGGAAACTTAACCTGGATTAAAAATGCCTAAACATTGCCTAATACTGTTATTGGGAGGCAATGTACCTCCCAATTAAACCAATGCTTGTTTATCAGTCTCAAAATCCATCCAACTCAGAGGCTACAACCATCAATTACTTCCAGTTCTTCAGTGGTCAGAAAGGAAACCGTGGGTGACTAGAGCTGTTTCTGAAAATTGATATACAAGTTATTTTAGACCAGCTATTGAAAAAATATTTCAAAGAAACAATATTACCTTGAAAACATTGTGTGAGAATGAGAACATGTAAATTTTCTGAGATGTGGATCAAGCTTTCTGCACCTTCCAGTGGATGTTATGAAGATTAAAGAAAGAGAAGACAGTTTAGTCTTTGCTGCTGATATAGTTTAAATGTCAATTAGAAGGTTATATCAGCAGCGTAGGTTTATCTTTAGGTAAGATATTCAGGGTTTTAAAAAAATTTTTGCTCTCCATAAATCATTATTTTGTGATAAATGAATCAGAGTAACATTTTCTTATCCTTTGTTGACACATTATATTAATTAACAGATCAAAACTCATTTTGAAGTTTTTTCATTCCATTTTCCATTGACCTGAAACAAATGACCATATTTTATATACAATTATAATTTCAGACAGTACAAATTCAAATAATGGAACCACTCTGGAGAATTGCTTATTTGCATTAATGGAAACCTGATAGTATATAGCACTGTGATGCTTAGAACACACCTGACTCATATCATCTCATTGGATCCTTGCAACAGCCCTCTGAGGTAGGTGCTATCTCTATGTGAATTTTACACAGGAGGGAACTGAAGGTGAGAAAGGTTAAGGAACTTGCTCAGAGCTCTACCACTACAAAGTGTCTGAGGCAGGATTAGAACTCAGGTCTTTCTGACTCCAAGTCAATCATTTTCTCCACTCCATTACCACCAGCCTTTACTCCCTCTCTCTCATCACTACCGAGGTTGTGTTCACACGGTGCTGGGCACTGTGTTTTAGGGAAGATATTGAAAACTTGAAATGTGTATAGAGAAAGCTAACCAAAATGGTTTGAGGATTGGAAGAAATTGTACAAGCATCACTTGAAGGAAGAGCAGATGTTTAGCCTGGAGAAGGGAAGACTTATGGAGGTGGGAAGAATGGGAAACGTGATAGTTCTATTTGTATGACTGTCATGTGGAAGAAGGGTTAGATTAGTGAATGCTTCAGAGATGCACATTTTGGTTCCAAACTTCCTAAAAAGGAAAAACTTCCTAAAAAGATAAAACAAAACAAAATAAAGATATTGAAGAAAGAACTATATTAAAACTGATTGCTAGGGGGCAGCTAGGGGGCAGCTAGGGGGCAGCTAGGGGGCAGCTAGGGGGCAGCTAGGGGGCTCCTAGGTGGTACAGTGAATAAAGCACTGGACCTGGAGTCAGGAGGACCTGAGTTCAAATCCAACCTCAGATACTTAACACAAAAACTAGCCATGTAACCTTGGCCAAGTCACTTAACCTCGATTGCCCTCCTTAAAAAAAGCAAAAAGACAAACTGCTTCTTATTAGAATTATGTAATCACAAATTCCTTATATAATTTGTGTATGAACATTTATGAGCATTTAATATTTGCTTGTCTAAATAACGGTATGTTTGTAGTGAGATTTGCCTTCTGGAGATTATGGTTATTTCTGGAAACTGACTCCCTAGAGATTAAGGATCCAAAATTAAAGCAAGTAAAATAACTTGAGACTGTTTCTAAGGTCCCTTTCAACTATTAGATTCTGCAGAAGGAACAGAAACCTTGACATAGCAAACGAAAGGTGAGAGAACGAAAATTAGTATGATAAATGGAGGAGTACAACATTCATACAGGGAAGAAATGGAAATGGTTTAGAGTGTCCCATAGACTATTAACATAATAAAGGGTTCCCTTTTAAGAATTTTGCTTTAAATCTTAGAAGTTACAGAAATCATGAAGGAATGTTTCATATTACAAGCATGTAGATTGAAGGAGAAAGATCTCCTCCCTAGAAAATAAGAGCTCAGGAACTCTTAGTGATTAGGTTGTTATTCAGACTCAAGAAGTTTTAGGCAAAACCAGAGTCCAGGACAAGAAAATATGGAGTTCACAACAAAAGAGTGAAATGAGCCAACTATAATCAGAGTAGATACTCACAAAACAAAGGACAGTCTCCAGGAGAATGATAGAAACAGATTCAGTGTACCCCAAGCTGGAATTGGACACCTAATTCTAAGCCCTCTGCCCATAGCCCAGTGAAATCTGATGGGTTTCTATAGGGTCTTATCTGGGTCTAACAGGACCTGTTATTGGGGGAAGGGAACAAGGATCGTGGATCTGAGGTTCTGACAAACTAGTAGAGAGAAGGAAAGACTCTTGGGGAATTGGAGGCCAACTGATATTTAAACTCCTCCTGGGAAAAGGGTTTTGACCCATTAATGCTTTTCTTATTCTGACAGGGTGACTGGGACATCTTTTATTTTAGTTAGAAGTCCCAGGGCAGAAGGTGTCAACTGTGCCATTACCCTCATGTCCACCCCTGGTTTCCCCAGCTTCCTTCAAGTCCCAACTCAAACACCACCTTCTACAAGAACCATTCCTGATCCTCCTCAATGCCTTCCCTCTGTTCATTCTCTCCAGTTTCTTCTGTATCTAGCATGTGTGTGTATAGTTGCTTGCATGTTGTCTCACCCATTAGACTGTAAACTTCTTTTTATTATGAGAATTTTCTTTTTTTTTTAATTGATGTATTTATTTACTTTTAGTTTACAATATTCAGTTCCACAGTCCCTTGAGTTTCAAATTTTCTCCCTTCCCTCTTCTCCCCCTGCTACCCCCATGGCGGCATACAATCAAGTATAGGATCTGCAAATACTTTCACATTGGACATTAGTCTGGTTGTATAGAAGGGTTGTAACCAATGGAGTGAACAATGGGAAAAAAAGAAACTTCATGAGAGCAGGAAGCATCTCTTGCCTTTCTGTGTGTCCCCAGTGCTTATTAGCAGTGCCTATTGAAGAGGCAGCACTGAATCATTGCTTGTTGACTAGGGAACTATGGATGTGACTCTGGGCAGTCAATTCCATTTGGAATTCCTACTTCTGCATGTTAAGTTCCCTTGACTCACCAGGCATATTAATAAAGGTTGATAAAAACAAATGCTTTGGAAGCCAATCCAGGTGAACAAAAGTAGTTAGTACAGGTGTTCCCTCCTAGAGATACAAGGAAATCTTCGCTAAGTGGCCATTATCTATTCATTAATTGTAGCCAGTCACCTGATGGCCTCAGGGACACCAAATAAATAATCTTTTTTGTTGTTGTTGTTGCCAAGGGAGAGATTAGAGAGAGAAGATAAAGCTGGACATAGACAGAACTTTGAGGAACTGTTTCTAAGGGGTCTGCAAAAGAATGAAAAACTAAAAGGAATAATTACAGATAGTGAGAAGCAGAGGACTGTGTATTTCTAAAGTTAAGGGAACGTATGTCCATTTAAAAACTGCTCAATAGGGTCAAAAGCTGCAGACAATTAAGAAAAAAGAGAATTTGCCCTCCTTCCAAAATATTTGGTGATTATGAGGTCATTGGTGGCCTTTGAGAAGTTAGTTTCAGTAGAGTGGGTGGGTGAAGCATCCCCTTGGAAGGAGCTGATTATAGAAAGGAAGTTCAACCATAAGGAGTAAGCAACCTTTAGCAAATATAGGGGGGGAGAGGGAGGGACTGATAGGGTAGCAAGGTCAAAGGGGGCTTGTTTAAGAATGTGAAGACCTAAGCATGTCTGTGAGTAATTGCAAAGACGCAAGAAGAAAAGAAGAGATTGAGGGTATATGAGAGGAATTTTTGTAAAAGCAAAATCCTACAGGAAAGAGAAAAGAATAAAATCAAAGGTGCAGATAAGATTAACCTTGGAGAAGACAGAAATGCAATATTAACTATCTAACAGTTTTTATCATTAAAATATTAAAGTAACATAAAGATATTACATGTGAGTGACAAAACTTGAAGGCTAAAGAGAAGTGAATTTACAGTCAGTTTTACATTAAGTTCAGTCTTAGAAAAGGCCTCAGTTATAATGGCCTAGTTCTCAAAAAAATGCAACCTCTCCATGAGGTAGACCCCATCCAGGATAAGGCTAAGCTTTGGAGAAGATAACTGAAGCCAAAATCAGTTGGTTCCCTGCTCTGCCTGAATGAACAGTGGAACCAGGTGGGCCCAAGGCCTTGGGAGGGAGCAGCAGAAGGCCAACAAAAGGTAGGCCTTCCACCTTCTAGAATGGGCTATATGGAAGGCAAGGGAGGAAACTTGTGAGGACCCTTCCAGGGCCCACGGAATATTCACAAAGCCTCATGATCCTTGGGAAACTCGGGCAACTGAGCTTCTCTGGCATAGTGAGAGGAGGAGTCTTCGGCTCCCAGATCTCCCTTCTACTACCTGGAAGTCTTTCTTTATTTACAATTCTTTCTATTTTAAAGTTTTCATGACTTGAAATGTCTACACCTCTAGTAGAGTTCTGGGGTGATTATGAATCAATTTATACCTTGTTCAATTTAGTTTGATCAGGTTACTTTCTCACGCCTGGAGGAGTAGGATTTTCCTGATGGGACACTTTGGGAAGGATGAGCTTGGGTTAGGTCATGCCCTGGGCAGTAATAAGGTGGCATAAAGGAGCTGGGGCATGGAGGCCTCAGAAAAGGAAGAGTAGCAAAGACAAACACTGAAACTCTCAACCCTCCCTAGAAAACAGGGTTCATCAGGGCAAGAGAGCCCCAGGCCCTGCCTCCCTAGAGAGCAAGGAGACAAGCACTAATTAGTTGCCTGCCACCTGCTTCCTTAATTCCAAAAGCCTTCTTCATGAACACATCCTGCAAGACTGAGAAGGGAATCCTCTCCTTCGTGGACCAGACTGGGCTTAGCCTCTCTTTGGAGACATTTCCCCTCTTTCTTTTCTTTGTCTCTCATCTACCCGATGGAACTTGTTCTGCTGAAGCAAAGTTGAGTCTCTGACGGATCAAGGAAAGGAAATCCTGGCATTGTACAAAAGTAGAGACTCTGATCGCAAGCTTTGTAACATCTAATTGCATCGACGGTTAAAAGAAATACAGACTCCCAAATAAAAATTAAGGACCCTTGTCAACTTCACTCTTAAGCAATGTTGCCGAAATAATCTCCCCCCCACCCCAGTGCCTTACCCTGATACTGCCCAGTTCCCAAACCTCTAGGAGCTCCCCAGGATGTTTCCTCTAGGATCCAAACACCTCGGCTGGGCATGTACAGCTCTCCACAGTTCAACCCTGGCCCCGGTTTTCTGTTATCATTCACATTCCTCCTGATACACACAAATCCAACCAATCGGGCCTGACTGCTGTTCCCTGAACCTGGCAAGTGAACTCCAGCCTCTAAATCTTTTCAGAGCCTGTCTCCCAATGCCTGCAACTCCCTCCCTCCTCAATTAGGCTTCTTAGGATCCTCAGCTCAAGTAAAACTACCTACATTCAACCTTTCCTGATCCCTTCAATTGTTAGTGTTTTTTCATTCCTCTTGTTCATTTTTATTTGCTTATCTGTTAGTGGTACAGAGTGTAAAGCTCTAGGCCTGGAATCAGGAAGACTCATCTTCAAATCCAGCCTTGGATACTTACTAGCTGTGTGACCCTGGGCAAGTCACTTAACCCCGTTTGCCTCAGTGTCCTCATTTGTAAAATGACCTGGAGAAGGGCATGGCAAACCACTCCAGTATCTCTGCCAAGAAAACCCCAAATGGGGTCAGGAAGAGTCAGACAGAACTGAAACAATGACCATTTACATTCTGCTCCCCACTCCCAGAAGGTAACCTGATTGATCCAAGGCTTGTTTTTCTTGGCCCTTTGCACTAAAAGAAAATTCCTGATTTGAATTGAATTAGCAATTCAGTTATGTATCTGGGAGCTTCGTGGCCCTGTGGAGAAAGGAGTCAGGAAGACTTGAGGTCAGTTTCAGCTCATTTGTTGCGAATTGCCATATAAATGTTCGCTATTATTATTAATTTAAAGTTCTTCTTTAATCCATTTGACTTTAATCAGTCAAATCTGGCTCTTCATGACCCTGTTGCCCATATCCAGCCAAGTGATTTTCTTGGCAAAGCCCACTTGGAGTGGCTTGCCATTTCCTTCTCTACTGGATTAAGGCAAACAGGCGTTAAATGATTTTTTGAGGGTCATACAGCTACCAAATATCTGAGTCTAGATTTGAACTCAGATCTTCCTGACTTCAGGCTCCATGCTTTATCCACAGAGCCACCAATTGCCTCCTTTCTTAAATCCATAGTACAAACTCCAACCCTTTACTTCTACTTGTTGGGTCATTCATTTTAAAGCCTGCTTCAAGTATAGTACCTGCTTAACAGGACACCAGACTGAAAAGGAAAACAAAGGAATAAAAGGCCATTTCCATCTTCAATTGTCTTACAGACTAAATGGGAAGGCAGTCCCTACCAAGTATCTGTCTATCTGTCTGTCTATCTATCTACACACACACACACAGAGTACACGTGTGTATTATACATGTGTGTATAAGTGCACATGTATGTACATGTATATATGCAAACATGTATGTACATGCATGCATATACATATATATCATCTAACACTATAAAGCAGCATGTGATGTAGTTAAATGAAGGCTATAGGAGAATAAGTATTACAGGATATATATTTTTTTGTATTATAGGAATTTTTAAAAAGGAAGGGGTCCTGGGTTGGGCTAGTCATGGAAGGTTTCATGGAAAGGTGGAAGTTGAATTATTTCTTGAAGGAAGGCAGAATTCGATAGGATCTGGGGCTCCTTCTCTATGAACCCTTTTGCTCACCACAGGCCATTGCCAATGTTGGCAGCAGCATGGAGGAGAAATTTAGTTTGCCAAAAAAATAATACTCTGATCCCTTGATGTCCCCTTGGCCCAGTATTCAAGATCAAACAATGGAGCCACAAGTCCTAGATTCCACAAGAAGGAACCATCCCCATTAGAAAAGGTATAATTAAACCAAGTAGGAAGGACTGCAGCAGCCTCACTCCTCTATTCACAAATGGAAACATTGTCAATGGTTCCATCTTTTAATAGAAGGGACAATCATAGCATCCCATGTGAACAGACAACATTGTGAATGGTTCTATCTTTTAATAGAGTAGTCATAGAATCCCAGAGTGATGTGTGCTGTATAATTGAGCCTGAAGTGCAAACTCAGGGGAATGATAAGATAAGCTTGCTAACATTAACTAAGCTAGAGAGGTCTTCTGCAATAGTAAATCTTTGAAGAATGAGGCTACTGATTAAATGAGCTTAAAGAGGTGTCATATAATTTAAGTGCTAATAAATGCTGGTTTTTAAGTTTGCTCATTTCTGGGGGATGTAAAGATTAGCTGACTAGCATTAACCAAGCTAGAGAGGTTGTCTGAAACAGTAAATCTTGGAAGACTGGTGTCACTTATTGAACAGTGTCATATAATTTAAATACTAGTAAGTGGTGGTTTTAAAGTTTGCAAATTTGGTAATTACCTACCTTGTAATTTATTTTGTTCTAATGAGATTCAATATTAATTTCTTGCCTTTGGTCCTTGTCATATTTGACCTCCCCCCTCCATTCAGACCCCTTATTCCTGACTTGGTTTCTTTGACACCACCATACTTTTTCCAGTTTTTCTTTTATATGAATGATTCCCATCTGCCCTGTCCTTTCAATTCTCTAGAATCCAGGTAATTCTTGGATATTTACATGCCTCACTGGGTATAGTGTGGACTTACCTAATTAGTGACAATAAAATCTTACATAAATGCCAAGTACAATTATGAAGAGAAATTATTTTTGCCTGGGGAGGAACATATCCAGCTGCCTCCAGGACATCTGTACTTGGATAGCCCACTGTCACCTCCAACTCAACATGTCCACTGTCATAGCAGAAAAAGCACTTTGAACTGTGAGTCATAAAGTCTGGGACAGGGTCCCAAAGGTCCCTTTGCCTCAGTTCCCTCATATGTAATTTTACCTGCACTAACTTGGAGGTCTTGTGAGTAGCATTACAAGAAATAATGTGTACAGTATGTCAAGCATTTTGTAATAAAGTGACCTGCTTTTATGCCTGAAACTGAGTTTACTATTTTTTCCCGCCAAACCAGTTTATTTTCCCAGCTTTTTTTTTTTTCTGTTAGTGGCACCATTCCACCACCATAGGATCCTGGAATCAGAATTAGAATTATAATAAACCTCAGAGAACATCTTGTCTAATTTAAGAGAGAAAGACTTGGGAGCAGGTACCCAAACAGGAGGTAGTCACAACAGGCCAAGAAAAAGGTGATGAGGTCCTGACTCTGAGTTGATGGAGAGAGGGGGACAGATGGGAAAGATGCAATGGAAACAGACCTGACAAGACTTGGCAATTGATGAGATAAAGGGAGAGGAAGAAGAGCTGGAGCTGATTCTTGG
>CM053586.1:47716236-47743745 GCA_028646515.1 Pseudochirops corinnae
CTAGTCACTCTCTGCCTGTAGAACAGTCCCAGAACCCCTGAAAACATCAGCAAGGCCCTCTTCCAGGATTTCTGTGCAGGTACCACAAGAAAATCCTTCTTCAGGGCTTCTGAACCAACAGCCAGGTTCCAGGACCTCTACAACAGCAGCACTGTCCTTCACCATCAGGTGAATCTGGCAAAACAACATCAGAACAGATAGACAAAATACCGGCATCCCAGCCATGCCTCTTCAGTCCTTGGCAGTTCCGGGTGGCAGTTCTCAAAAGTCCTGGGCAGTTCCAACAAGCTCTTAGCAGTCTTTCAGCAACTCAGGCTCCACAATACTGGATACTGCTCTCCCAAAGTCTTTCTGGCCTTCTCTAGGCTTGGGCCTCTCTCCCAATTCACGGCTCCTCCCAGTTCAGCCCTCTCTCTTCACGTCAACAAGTCCATCCCACAAGTGGGATTCACAAGCTCTGGGTTTTAACACTCAACCCAAAAACCAAGCCTATACAGGGGCATCTCCAAATTCCATTACCAATACAAAGGCATAGGGTGGAAAGAGGGATTTGAGCTGGACTTTGTAGGAAGTCAGGGATTCTAAGTAGTGGAGAGGAGGGAGAGAAAAGGGGGAGTGGGGGAGGAGAGAGAGAGACAGAAAGAGACAGAGAGAGGAGAGAGAGGAAGAAAGAGAGAGAAAGAGAGAGAGAGAGAGAGGGAGGGAGAGAGAGCACTCCAGGCTTGGGGGACAGCCAGTGCAAAAGAAATGGCACATGGAGCACGAGGAATAGCAGTTAGACTAGTATGGACCATAGAAGGGAGGGGAAGAATGTGTAAGATTAGAAAGGTGGAAGGAGTCAGATTGTGAAGAACTTTATATTTGATCCCAAAGGGAGCCATTGGAACCTATTGACTGGAGAGGGGTGGGGGGTGGGAGTGTGACATGGTCACATCTGTACCTTAGGAAAATTACTTTGGCATCTATGTAAAGGATAGGTTGGAATGGGGAGAGACTTGACTAACGGAGATTAATTTAGTGGCTATTGCATTAGTTCAGTGAGAGATGACGAGTCACTAAATTGGAGGGGGCAGTTAGCTGTATGGAGAGAGGGGAACATATCCAAGGGATACTGTGGAGAGGAAATGAGAAGTTCAGCAGCTGACTGGTTACGTGAGGGGAGTGAACGGGAGGGGTTCCCCACCCCTGCCCTCGGCCATACTGTCTCTTCCTTCAGTACCATGTGATTGAAAATGTATGTGTAAAGAATCTTGTCAAGGACCTAGAAAACCTGAGAAAATACGATGATTCCTCATGCCCTGAAAGCTGGGGTAACAGCGTCAGAAATGCGGAGCTGGAAGGGACCTTCAAGGGGTCTCATTTTACTATTAATAATAATCGCCAGCATCTATTGCTTGCAAGCTACTTTAACGCACTATTTTATTTCCACTTCACAACAATCCTGATGACAGGTGCTATTAATATGAGTCAGTAATCTTTCCACTGTAATAATCAACTTAAGTATAAGTCGTTACTAAGCAAGTATAGCTATTTATTTTGATGTTTAATGTTTTTGTTTTTGTTTTTACAAAAGAAGACTACCTGATTTTAAATCCCTGGGCTACCGTTTGTCAATCAAGAGACCACTTGTCCTTGAGCCTCAGCATTTTAAAAAATTGACTAGCTGAGCTGTTGTTGTTAAGTCACGTCCAACTCTTCAGGGCCACATTTGGGGTTTTATTGGCAAAGATACTAGAGGGGTTGCCATTTCCTTCTCCAGCTCATTTTGCAGATGAGGAAACTGAGGCAAATAGAAGTTAAGTGTCTTGACCAGGGTCACACAGCTAGTCAGTGTCTGAGCCCGGATTTGAACTCAGAGACATGAGTCTTCCTGACTCAGGTTTCATTTTACTATTAATAGTAGTGTTATGATCAGAGCCTAGCACTTGAACTAGCACCTCTGGTGTGAAGGCTTGCCAAGCCTTTTCAGGGCTGCTTATCTACCTTTGGTGTCTACCTTTACCCAGCTCTTGCCTGTGGCTCCAGGAAGCTGTAGCACATGAAGCAGCCACACCCTGGTAAAACCATTCTGGGAGATGGGCTAAACCCAGGCTGACAAGCCTCAAATCTCTTGGTGAGTTTGGGGAGGTCAGCCCCAAGCATGTGAAGACTTCCCTCAGCAGAATGGGCAGTTTAAAAACAATTTGTTCCAAAGGCCATGAAGTCTACTGGCAGGCCCTGGGGAGAGAGCTTAGAGCTTGGTCAGACATGGAAGATGCCAAGGTCATCCACTGTATCCCAGGCCATCACCAGTCATCTTGCCTCTGGACTTTGATGACTGTGGAAGAGAGGGTGAGGCTGATGACTGTGCAACTCTGCCTCACTTAAGTCCAGTTCATGCTCTGACCATCACATTGGCTGTTATGTCACTGGGCCTCTGAAAACGAAGAACAACAATTTTGTAAGAGAGAGATCTGTAAAAGGATGATAATACTTTTCCTTCCTACATCCTAGGACTAGTAGGAAAACCAAATGAGATAATCTACATGAAGACTGGTAAAGCCTATGTAAGCTGTACTTTGAATCACCTCATTCTTCTCACCATTTTCTAGCAGCAGCAAAAGCTAACATCTTTGCTTAGATTGGAGGATCACTGGCTGAGTCGAAGGCCCTTGAGAGAATGAAACTCAGGATGGTGAGAGAAGGAAGGAAAAAGGGTAGGGTCCCTGAAAGGGGAGATGGGACAAGTCAGAGCCTATTACCTCTATTCATTTTCCTACAGCCATCCCTGTCTTCACATCCCTTTTAGATTATGAAAATCCAGCACAGGGCACTCACTGTTCAGTTCATTCAACAAATATTTACCGAGCTGAGTGTGTTTCCTTTCACAAAATCTCCAGTGGGATTGCTCAGATACTTGCTTTTTTCTCCTTCCATGGAGACCAGCAGAGGGCAGGAATGGCACACAGATACTCAAGCCCTTCTTTGGCAGTTCAGAATAAGCACCACAAGGACCTGGGGAAATCTGGGTCGCTCAGTCCCTCCAAGCAGCAAGCAAGGAGGGCGCCTGTGGATCGCCTAAGGCCAGATCTGTGAGGCTCCACATGGCAATGGCTATTCAAGCCATCAAGAGGTACAGAGTTTTTAAATTATTATTTTTTAACCTATCTAGTGATCAATATTCTGTTTTGATAAGAAAGAAGTGAATGTATGAAACTGATTCTATTTCCTCCAAAAGCAATCTGGTATAAGGAGCAAAGGAGGAGCTAAGTTGATCTCTTATAAGACCAAATAGGGTTCAGAAACTGTATTGATTTGAATGGCAACACACTGGAGACCAAAGCAAAGTGAGGCTTTTCCTGGATAAGGGAAGATTTAATGAGAAGGCTCCAAACCTGACATTTGATTTGGTCTTTGGTGATTGGATTGAAATCCTACTCTGTATAGGGAGAGCAAGACTGGAAACTGAATCTGTTTTCTCCTCCCCACCTCCACCCAAACCCATCTTTCCTATTTTTTTCCCCTTTTATTCCTGGAAACTTCACCTCAGTTATCAATAGGCATTTATTGAGTACCTGCTATGTGCGGGGGCCTGTGCTAAACACTAGGGATTACGAAGAAAGACAAAAGACAGTCTCTGCTCTCAGAGCTCATAGTGTAATGGGGGAAACAGTACACGGGCAGAATGTATACAGGATAGATTAGAGATAATCCCCAGAGGGAAGGTTCTAGTGTTAACGAGGATTGCAAAAGGTCTCTAGTAGAAGGTGGGAGTTTAGCTAGGATTTTAATTTTCGGAGATGAGAAGGAAGAGAATGCAATAGTCAGTAAGCATTGTGCTAAACACTGAGGTTACTAATAGAAATAAAAATAAGACAGTCCTTGCCTTCAAGGAGTTTGCAGTCTAATAGGGGAAGCCATGAAACAAAAGGAAGCTGAGAAGTAGGAGAGGAGGGGAGAAGGTCCCCAGAGAGAGGGCGTGCTGCATAAATCCAGTCCGAGTATTGTGGTGAGAAATGAGGAGAAGACTGTGCTGGGCTTTCCCGGCTCCTCCCACCCTCCAGTCAGTATACAATCCGAAGGGCAGAGGGCACTGAGGCGGGGGAGGTCGTCCTCAAAGTGCAGGGAGTCAGGAGGTGGAATATTGTGTGGGAGGAACAGAGAGGATTCGGAGGATTTTTCCTGGATTTTAGAGTATGTAGAGTGGTGTAAGGTGTGAGATGATTGTAAAGGCAGGAGAATGTTGGGTTACGAAAGACTTTGAAAGCCAGACGAAGAATTGTATATTTATTCCTTGAGATAAGAAGGAGCCCCTGGAATTTATTGAATAAAGGGTGACCTGGTCAGACCTGTGCTTTAGGAAGAGTACTTTGAGAGTTGAATGGAGAGATTTGGGGTGAGGAGACTCATGTATTCTTTTGTGAAAATTTGCATGGAAGTAACCAGATCCCTAAACTCAAGGGAGAGGCCCCTACTCCTTTCAGCTTTCCCGTTGGCCGGAACATGCATTTCTCCAGCCACTGGTTGAAGCCTTAGATGAGTAAGGCTCAGAAACGATAGCATCTCAACCTGATCTATAGACAAATTTGAGAAAGCTCATTTTTCAAGATAGATAAAGATAATTCTTCATTAAAATCCCCCATGCCTCAACATAGCTGGAAGTGAGGTTGGTTGATAGGCTGGGAGAAAATAAGCCCTATGGGGTCTTACCAAGGAGAGAAAGTCTTCAGATATGGGTCTAGTGATGGCTTCAGTCTGAGGTATGGCCTTATTCACTTTTGGAGAGGCTTGCTCCAGACAGGCTGGCTTCATCATTTAATTTTTATTACAATTTTATTTTTATTCACGGAAATTCATGAAAACCATCCAAAATTTTGTTCTATACAAGTAGGAACACACCTAGCACTAACGAAATAGATTTTTAAGTCTTGAAGATGTATTTTATTTTTTCAAAACCAGCAGACATTCATTCATTATGTCATTTGACAACAACTCTGACACTAATAAGGCAAGTGATTATTATTCCCATTTCATAGATTGGGATCCCAAATGGGGTAATGAAGAGTTGGACATGACTGAAAAATGGCTTTAAAATAACAACACAGAAGAGGAAGGCAAGGGATCCTTGTGAAAGAGAACATAACAGGGGGCAGCTAGGTGGCTCAGTGAATAGAGCACCGGTCCTGGAGTCAGGAGGACCTGAGATCAAATCCAGCTTCAGACACTTAATACTTACTAGCCGCTTGACCTTGGGCAAGTTACTTAACCCCAATTGCTCTACCTTCCCCCCTCAAGAAAAAGAGAGAGCATGACAGAGACCTCCAGTTTCAAGTACAGTCTTCTCTTTCTGTGGGTAGTAAGGTGGGCCTGGAGTCAGGAAGACTCATTTGCATGAGTTCAAATCTTACTAGCTGGATGAGCCTGGGCAAGTCATTTAACCCTGTTTGACTCAGTTTCCTCATCTGTAAAATGAGCTGGACAAGAAAATGGCGAACCACCCCAGAATCTTTGCCAAGAAAACCCTAAATGGACTCTCAGGAAGAGTCAGACACAACCGAAACTCTCACAACCATAACAAAGATAATAGCTTATGTAACAAAGCACTTTCACCTGTAACGATTTCCTTCTATCAACCACTTTGTCAACAGAGCCTTAACTAGATCAGGATTTTGCTCTTGGGCATTTAGAGGGTGGCCACTACTTTAAAGTAAGAACATCTGAGTTTAGCACCTATCTAGTAAGAATAGTCAGTTAAAATGGGCAGCTACATGCCATCAGCTTTTTCTTTCTGGCCAGGACAGGTGAGGTCTCTCCCCAGTCTGTCTTACCTCATCGTTGTCTGACTCTCTATGAAGAGGCCAATGTCCCAAGGGTTTCTATCCTCCCTCTTCTCTCCCAACCCTGGGGTCGTGTCTCAAAGTCAGAGGTCTCCCAGGGCTTCCACATGACCTTTATTTAATTCTTCCAAGAGATGTTAGTTCATCCTCATTTTTATAAGTGAAGAAACTTGAGTCTCAGTCTAATTCAAGTCTTCTGATTCCAAACCCCATGTTCTTTTCTACTGTAACAAATTGCCTTTGAGAATGGAGACCCAGAGATCGATCAACGAGAGTTTTATTTTAAGAGTATCTACTATGTGCCAGGTGCCTTACTGTGTGCTTTGTTTACAAAGACAAAAGGAAGGCAGGTGCTTATGGTCTACTGAAGGATATGTGCACACAGATAAGGTTTAATGGACGGAATCTGTGATTTCATTGATATAGGTAGCCATCAGAAAACTCTAGTAACACAGATTGGCATTTTCTTGGCAATTTATAACTTAGAGTTACTTGGAGAAGTGAGAGGTTTTGTGGCTTGCCCAGGGTTACACAACCAATATGTGTCAAAGACTGGATTCCAACTCTGGTCTTCTGGTTCAGAGGCCAGTTCTCTATCCACCATACCACACTGCCTCACTGCGAGATATTTGTACAGAGATAAATAGAATTTTTTTAAAAATGTGTATAATATATTCAAATCAAATAGAGAGGGATAGTAGGACAAAACATATGATTAATCAGTATAGGGAATTGACTCTACAAATGCAGGTTGTGCTGTCTCTGCAGTTTATAATATTAGAGAATTGTCTAGAACATTTATAGGCTTTGTGCTTGCCTAAGGTAACACGGTATTCAACAGGACTTGAATCCGGTTCTTACTGACTTTCAGGCTGGTTATCTAGACGGTATGTCAGTTTGCCTCTGAAAGCTAAAGCTTACAGAAGAGTATTTCCCAAGGAATCCCAGGGGACAGGTCTGATCCTGCTCAGCTTCCAAGATAAGAGGAAAGAGGAGGTGTCTAGGGGCCAAATTACATATATCTATATGCATATGTGTGTGTGTATACTGACAGTATTTGGATTCCAATAAGAGCCAAAGTCTGAATTAATCAAACCGTCTGCTTTGTGCTTAAAAAAAAAAAAATGCCCTTTTCTGTGTCAGCAGCTTCAAAGACCAGATAAGGCTGAATAGTGGGACTTATCTTTCCTAGAGGTGTATGCTGTGGGGGGGAGGTTCAGGTATCCTGGGATGGTCATTTCCAACTGAGACTGTCAATTGTCTTGTCAATTTGTATTTACAACTTATTCAACTAAGAAACTTCTTTTCCTAAAAACATATGGAGACCATAAATCTGAGGGACCCAGACAGACATCCTGGGATTGTCCTAAAACACAGAAAAACTTTGTCATTTTTGTATCAGACAGTCAGAACTTATGTTTTGGCTCTGTGCAGCATGTCTCTGTGCAGCTAGCTTTAAGGGAATAAATGATATAAATGTATATCACCTATCCTGTTTGCCTTCTTTAGCCAACTTTAAGGTTGATAATACATAAACACAAACATACATTCACATATTATGTTCCTATATTAAATTATATACAATATCTTTTATATACAAAATGGTTTCTTGGGTGAATACTAAAAATTGGGAGAAATCAAGAAAGACCTCCTGAAGGAGCGAGTCTTCTACCAGGAGGAGATGGAGTAATTTGCTTGGAGGACCTGGACTCATCAGGGACAGAGCTGGCGCCATCTCTTGCCATTTCTACTAGATCAGGGAAACCTTCCCATTGGCCCTTCCCTTCTCTCTTCCTCCCTCCACCCCCATCTCCAAGGCTCTGTTCATACCTGGAAACACAAGCTTTCCCTCTTTGCATTCCTCCCCATCCTTCCCGCATCCCAAAAGGGACAACAAAGTGGGAGGAAGGGAGAGAATAAAATAAAGATTTCCTGTCCTGGGAAAAAAACTAGCAGGCTAGAGGGAAACAGGAGCCACGTATAACAAGGTCATTCTTTCCACATCAGACTCAACAAGACCCAACAAGAAGCTGTGTCACTTGAAGTGTGGTATGCATTCCAAGACTCCTCTCCTCATTGCCTCCCCCATGACAGCAGGGGCTGGATCTGGGTGCTGCTGGAGAGCCCCCAAAAGCTAACTCTGAGCTGACATCATCCAATCCCAGCCCAGAGATTTCCAGGGAAAGATGTGGGCTGCTGCCTAAGCCAGCAGCAACCAGAGATGGTGTTAGCAGAAACTGAGAAAACTCGGCCTGGGGCTCAGGACTCAGAGGCTTCACCTTGAAAGCTGCCTCGTCTTCCGTGAGCTGGGAAACCGATGGAGATCTGAACGTGGGAACGTGGCTGGAGCCCAAGGAAAGGTTTAGGTTTCTTGTCCGAAGAAAGGGTAGATTCCATAGTAGAAAAAGGAAAGAAAAGGAAAAAGCCCACAGAGGAGACAGAAGGCAGTGCTAGGGAAACAGGCTGGGGTTGAAGCAGGCCCCATCCTCTTTTTATCAGTTAAGTGTTGACTGAGTACCTACTATGTGTATTGCAGGCAGGCAACATTTTCCCCTGGGTCACACACTAGGTGTGTAAGTAGAGCAAGCCACATAGCCTCTCACTGCTCCAGGTGACTGCAAGATTGTAAATTGCAAATAAAGGGCAGTTTCTGGGGTAGCCTGAGAGACTTGGGGATTCCTTCACCTTGGAGGCTCTTATCCCATCTGCTGCCCACCACCTAACCCCCTCACACTCCTCCTTTGGGGCTTGTAACTAGTTCCCAGGTTCCATTTAACCCCTTCATATCAATAACTTTTACAAAGGGATTACTTAGAAGATTTAGGGAGAACAAACTAGAAGCATTTTTCCCAGATGCCTCCAGGGCATATTCTACCCTAATATCTTTTCAAGTCAGGAGGAGGATAAACTACAAATTTTGCTCGATTTCTGCATAACATTGAATTCAGTAAACATTCATTAAGCTCCTATTCAGTGCCTAGGAGTGCTGAGCCCTTGGGATACAAAAAGAGCCAAAAGACAGTTCCTGCCCTCAAGGAACTTAGAATCTAATAAAGACAGCATGCAAACAATGCAATTGGGGGAAAAAAAAAAAAAGCACACACTAATCCAATTAGGGGAGCAATTCCTAAAAGCAATCCCTAATTCCCATCAATTCGTAGCTAATGCTTTAATTGTCAATTAATACCTTAGCAAAGATGAGTCAAGAACAAAAATGGCCAATACCGTGGGTATTGGGAGAAAAAAAAGCAAATATTTATATAGTCCTAGGCCCTATGCTAAGCGCTATTCAATTATTGTCTCATTTGATCCTCACAAACCCCTCTGAGGTGGGTGCTATTATCATCCCTGTATTACAGATAAGGAAATGGAGGCAAACAGAGGGTTTCCTCGGCTAGTAAGGAAAAAGGATGGAGAGTGGGGAGAGGGGAAGGTGCCCGGTCACCACCATCCTCAGTGACACAGAGCCTGGTTATTATTAATTGCTTACATTTATGAATGTTGATGTTTAAAAGCATTTATTAAGTAAGTGCCTATGATGTTCCTGGACAGCAGGAAGCAATTGCTTAGCGGATCTTGCCCAGACCAAGAGAAAGGATTTGGAGAAGAGAAACTTGGTAGGCTTGAGAGTAACAGATTAGAGAAAAAGAGACTAGGTGGAACATGGTAATTTATAACTAGGCATTTCTGCACCTGGAGAGAACACCTACCCTCAGATAGCACCTGGCAGGGTACTCCGAGTTGGAGTGGGAGGTGGGACACTGTCATTTGCATTCTGGGATAGACATAGACACTGAAGAGACATAAGCATGAGGCCAATTTTGGGGAGGCTGCTCCCCAGTCTTGGAGGGGTAAGGGAGAGTGAAGAGGTTAGACCTGCACTGAAGTGTACCCTCTATAATCAATGCCTTAGAGAAAAGTTTCCTTGTCCTGCCATGGTTACAGTTCTGCAATCCAGGGCAGAATTGAAAACCACTACATCAGGATCAACAACAACAAGGGTGGATTAATGGCAACCTGGAATCTACAGGTGAAGCTGGGCACCCGTGAGGGTCAAGGCTAAAGGACCTTGTATACCTTGCTGTTCTGGAAGTAACAGGGAAATTTGACAGTATGCCAGCAGCCTACAGAGTGATTTTTATCTGAATCGAGCTTGTTTAAGTAATGAGACTGAGTGTAAGTGACCTTCCTGCCCCTGACCCAGCTTCTACCCATTCTTACTGGAATAATTCCCAGTGTGAGCAGGGTTTTGGATAGCTAGAAAGGGAACAAATTGGGAATCCAGCTGGATTTGAGCATGGGATGTGGGTGTGATAACGGGGGTAAAGTAATATGGCAGCCAGAGGTATTGTCTAACATTCTGGCCACTAAAGAGAACACACAAGGGGATTCGTTTCACCAAGCATTTCTCGACCACCGACTATATCTCAGGCATTGTGCTAGTGCCAGGGGGTACAGTCTCTGCCTTGAAGTAAAGTACATTCTACTGGGGAGAATTTGGGAGTTGAGAGACTTTGGGTGCAGTATAGAGGGTTTGGTGAGGGAAAAGTCTCTAGGGAAATGCTATGGGATAGACGGGGGTGCCCCAGCCTGGATGCTATATAAGATTTTCAGCATGATCTACAGAGGGATCGGCTGTTTTGGTTTTATCTGACATGAGTGTCTAGCACTGGGCCTTTAATAAATGCATCTTGGATTGGAAATATCAGATCTAGGAGCAGAGGCCCAGCCTGCTCTGCTGCTATTACCATCCCATGCCTAGGGCATCATTGTCCTGTGGGGCAATCTCTGGAGTTGGAAGCAAGAAATTCTAGGTCATAGAGGAGGCTAGGTGGTACAGAGAATGGAGCACCCGCCCTGGAGTCAGGAGGACCTGAGTTCAAATTCAGCCTCAGACACTTAACACTTACTAGCCGTGTGATCTTGGGCAAGTTGCTTAACCCCGATTACCCCTATGAAAAGCACAAAAAAAAAAAAAGTTCTAGGTCTAGAATGTGTGTGACCTGTTAGAGATCTAATAAACTGGCAGCTAGGTGGCACAGTGAACAGAGCCCTGGGCCTGGAGTCAGGAAGACTAGAGTTCACTTCCCAGTTGTGTGACCCGGGGCAAGTCACTTAACTGTTGCCTGCCTCAGTTTCCTTATCTGTAAAATAAAGAGTGCAAGAACACCCACCTCCCCAGAAGCTGTGAGGATCGAATGAAGTGGTATTTGTAAAGTACTTGTCTTTGAGCTGTGTCCAGCTCTTCTTGACCTTGTGGGCTCAGAGGAAGGTTTGTACTCAGCTCTAGCCCTAAATCTCTAATCTTTTGATCAGGGTAAAGACAAGTTTCACACAGTAGGTGGTTAATATATACTTCTTGACTTTGCAAATCCCTGATGGGAATGGCTGAGTGCTGGATTTGGGAGGGCCAGGGGCATCCAGGGCAGTCCACAGGATGAGGCCTGTGGTCACCGAAACCATGTCCAGTGAAGGTCATTCAGAGGATGGGGGACGAGGGGAGACATGTTTAACCTGGATGGTGTGTGTGGTGATGGGACTCGTGAATCTTCCCTCATTTTCTCAGGTCCCAGATCAGTTCCATGGCCCACTTTGCTGCCTGTTGCCCCTTTGTCCCCCAAAACTGTGGAATGAGAACATTAGCACTGAACTAGTATGTCCAGATCCATTTTTTTGATGCTCAGACATGTACAGAAGCTCTAGCAACTTTTCCAGGCATCAGGAAGTTGTCCTGAATTGCAGGGGTTGATTCTGCCCCATCAGTCAGTAAGCGTGAACCTCTCCCTGATCCATCCCAGAGCCAGAGGAGGCAGAGCAGACACTCATGCCTTTTCTTCCATTTTCAATGCTGGCTCATTCTTGTTCTTCCCTATTATTCTCCCCTCTGGGGAAGGCTTGTTTTCCACTCCTGTACGTGATACAAGACTGGCTAGCCCAATTCGGGTCAAACTTATCCAGAAAAATAATAGGTAGGAGATGGGGAGCTTCCAGTCCTTGGACAAGTACCTCCCCTGACTGTAGACAAGGTAGCAGAGGTAGGGCTACTCACCCTAAGTGTATGATATCCCACTTACTAGATCTAAAAGGACCTTCTAACTTCCAATTTCTGTGGTCCTATAATCCTATGGCTTTCACTCCCCACTGTCCTTCAGAGGCCAACTCAAGCCCTACCTTCTCCCAGAATTCTCCCCTGATCTCCCTTTCCTCTCAGGACTTATTGCTCTGATCAGCTGCACCCTTTTGTTGCTTTGGAAACTGAATTGCATTCAATTCCTATTCATGTTGGTTTATCTTGTCTCTGAAACTGGATCCTGAGCTCCCTTTGTGGAAAGACAGCTTGGTTTATTTGTTGATATTTGTCAAGTTTATTTGAAAAAAATTATTATTTACCTAAAAGTAAACAAACAAATCAATAAAAAATTAAAAAAATAAAAATAAATTATTATTTAAAGACGCAGCTTGGAGTACTGAATGGCTGTGCTAGACTTAGGATTGCTTGGAGACCAGGAAAGTCTGGGTTCAAATCCCACCTGTGATACTATTAGCTATATGACCATGAGCAAAAATCACTTAATTCCCCTGAGCCTGTGGTACCTGTCTCTTTTGTAGGGCAGTTGTGAGGCTTACATGAGATGATACCCACACAGTTCTTTGCAGGCGTTAAAACTCTGTAGTAGATGGTATTCCCGAAGTCTTCCTGTAGTTTAAGCTTTGCTAATTTTAAGTCTTACCAGCTTAAAACTGCAGGGAGACTTTTAGAACACCCTGTGTGAAGGTCAGTTGTGATTTCCTCCTGGGCTGACCTTGCCCTAAAAGCTGCTCCACAAACATTTATTGATGATCAGTCCTCTTATTTAAGGGAGGATATATACTAACTGAGGTCAAAAAAGAAATCCTTCAACCTGCAGTGCTTAATAACGACAACAACAATAGTAAAAATAGACCATTTATAGAAACATGCTTATAACATTTTACACGGGGAACCTTCAAAGCGACCCACGGAGGGAGGGTGCAAGTGTTATTATTTCCATTTTACATATTTGGGAAACTGAGACTCAGAAAAATTGAACGTGACTTAGGGATCCTTGACTAGCAATAATCGTAGCTGATTTTATGTAGCACCTTGAGGTTTTCAGCATCTTCCCATTTGTCCCTCTTCGAAGAGGCAATAGAGAGGGGAATCAGACCCTGTCCTTGTTCTGACTCTGCATTAAGAATAAGTTCAGACTTACACAGTGCTTTGAGGTTTGCAAAACCACTTACAATCACCCTGTCAACAAGTCAATGCCATAAACAGCTCATTAAACACCTGCCTCCTTTTAGGCACCTCCTCTTTCCCTCCCCAGACTAAGAGCTAGGTATGTTAAAAAAAAAAATTGGTGGGGGAGTCAACATGCAAACAACTTTGTACAAATGGCAAATATACAGGAAAAATTTGAGATAATCAATGCAGGGAAGGAACTAGAATTAAGGGGGAAATGGGAAAGGCTTCTTGCAGCAGATGGGAATTCAGCTGAGATTTACAGGAGGCAGAGAGATTTCTAGGCACGGGACAGCCACTGAAAAGACATGGAGTGGGGAGATGGGGCACCTTGCATGAGGAGCAGCAAGGAGGCTAGTGTCACTGGATCGAGATCAGTGGAAGGGCATGAAGTATAAGACTGACAAGGCAGGAAGGGGCCAGATTATGTGGGGCTTTTAAAGTCAGACACAGAATTTTATATTTGATTCTGGAGGTAATTTGGAGCCACCAAAGCTTTTTGAATAGGGCGTGATATGGTCGCACTTGTACTTTAGGAAAGGTCATTTTGATAGCTGAGTGAAAGAGGCACTGGAATGGAAAGAGGTTTGAGGCAGGGAGACCAATCAGAAGGAATCTATAGGTAGGAGGTAATGAGGGCCTGAAAGAGAGTGGCGGCAATATCAAAGGAAAGGAGATGTAGACATGAAATTGAAAAGGTAGGATCCTTAGGACTTGTTAACAGACTGGATATGTGTAGTATGTGGTATAATTATTATTATCCCCATTATACAGATGAGGGAAACCAATGCTCAGAAAGAAGGGGTTTGGGGCAGCTAGGTGGCACGGTGAATAGAGCATTGGCCCTGGAGTCAGGAGGACCTGAGTTCAAATTTGGCCTCAGGCACTTGATACTTACTAGTCTTGTGACCTTGGACAAGTCACTTAACCCCAATTGCTCTGCCCTTCCCCCTCCAAAAAGACAAAAGAAAGAAAGAAAAAAAGGAAGGAAGGAAGAAAGGAAGGAAGGAAAGAAGGAAGGAAGGAAGGAAGGAAGGAAGGAAGGAAGGAAAGAAAGAAGGCATTTGCTCAGATTTACACAATTAGGAAATGTGAGTCGGGATTAGAACCCAAGTCTCCAGGATCTAGGTTCAGTGATCTTTCCACTATGACATTAGGGGTGTCTTTGAAATCTCTCTTTACTGATATCTTCTCTGCCTTAATCTGAAGGTGGCTTTAGGGGAGGGCTACCATTCCTGGCCCACTTCTCTTCCTCAGCCCCCAAGAAGCAGCCAAGACTTCTCATTCTCAAGTTCTTGGCTGTTCTCTTTAGTTTCTTCTTGTCTTAACTTTACCAAAGCCCTGCCAACCTCCCCCTCCACACCTGATGGCAAACCTTACTTGGTTCTCAGCCACACTCTTGATATGACTCTTCTGGCTTCCAAATCAGCTGTCTTTTTTCCCCTCCTCATTAGTAGGAAACATCCACTGAGCCTGGATCTGCAATTTACCACCTGGTACTTTCTTTTCTCCACCTGGGTCTCCTCTTTCTAGCATGTCCTATAGCATCATTGTCTGGATCATGCATTTGTCACTGATCTCAAGCCTTCTGTTGGTTTTCTTTTATATATATATATACACACATATATTTGCAGATATCTTTAATGTCTGGTTTAATAGAAAACAGTTAGATTCTCCTATCTTCCTTTTTGCATTTATTCAATGTGTTAAAATACATTCAAATGAACTGTTTGTGCCTGACCCAAAGGTCAGCACCTTCCGAGCTCCTGTTGGTCTGATGAGCCACAGCTGGACACACTGTACATTGACCCCAACATAGGGCTGTCATTATGGTCCTCTTTGAATTGGCTTGTTGTTGTTAGTCCTTCCTTCTCAAATAGAACCAGTGACATCAACAGGGTGATATCTTGACTTGCAAGTGAATTGGATTTAAGTGAGACAAAGCTGCACAGTCAACAGCTTCACTCTTTCCTCCAGAGTCATTGGAGTCCAGTGGCAGGACACAGGTTAAGATGACTGGTAATGGCCTTGAATGTCATGGAGACCATGGCCTTTTTAAGCTAAGATCTCCCCACAGCTCTCAGTTCGAGGCAATGTCCATTCATTAATTACAACACTAGGTAAGAATTGAGGCAACATATAACCTACTTTGCCTTCACAAAAGAATTGGGGGCTACTTGACTATGTCTTTAAACCCAGATCTCTGGCTTTCACTAATTGATCAATAATTGGTCCCAGCCCAAGCCTCACTTGTTCGTTATTTGGGTTTTGATGGCTCAGAGTGACTGTAAGAGCAATTGTTTCTGTTCCTCTTTGCATACAACTAACTACAATATATTTCTTTTTTTTGCGTTTTGGAGGGGGGAATGCAGGGCAATTGGGGTTAACTGACTGACCCAAGGTCACACAGCTAGTAAGTGTTAAGTGTCTGAGACTGGATTTGAACTCAGGTCCTCCTGATTCCAGGGCTCCATCCACTGTGCCACTTAGCTCCCCTAACTACAATATATTATTGTAATTAGAGTATAAGAAGAAAATCTTTACCCAGATTTGTAGTTGGAAAAGGGAGGCATATCTTAATAGACAAATAACTTCTTATCATTATTATGAAAATATCTTTGACTTCATGGACTCCGTGAACGAGTCCCAGGATGCCCCTGGGTCCTCACACAATACTTTGAGAAGCAGAGCATTATATCATTCTGTCTTTCTAGTTCTTTGTCCTTCAGGCACATAATGAGATGCCTTATAGCTCCTAAGTGTTTTCAAATTATCCATTGATTGCCTAATTTGATTTCATCCAAATCCAGCTGTGAGTTTATCTTTCCATTAGTCAATGCCTCTTCATGAAGGTAAAGATCTATTCTGAGTTTGAGGAAACCTGGGCCTTCCTCTCTTCGAAAGGAACGAACTCAGGTTCCCCTTTCTCTTGAAACCAGGGTAAGCTTAGGATGAATAGTAGATAGACTTACTGTCTAGATATAGTGGTTTTACCATGTGATCTTGTTAATCTATAAAATGAGATAGTTAAACCTAATGGCCTCTGAGGTTTCTTCCAGATGCAGACCTCTGATCCTATGAAGACTGTGTTTGGTAGGATATATTCTGTAGGTCAAACTTACAGTCCCTGCCCTAAGGGAGTTTATAATCCAACTGGGTGGGCACATTGACTTTTCAAATGTGGACAAAAACTTGAACATCTAGCAATAATTTCTCATCACTGGAGAAAATTTGGAACTCAAAATCTTTGAAAAAAAAAAAGCACATAAGTGGGGCTATAAGGGGAAGAGCCAGAGGGTTTGATTGTACTTTTCTTAAGATGAGTGATACTTTCCCAACCCTTTAGTTTCTAGTCTGAGGCAATTTAACTTAATAAATGCTTATTGCATTGAATTGTATCACATATCTCTTAAGTGCCTACTACGTGCAAGGCAATTTGATAGATGATAGAGAAGCAAAGATTAAAACTGAATCTGTCTTCATGAAGCTGACATTCTACCTATTTTGAAAAGTTTTATGATTCCTATTCACCAAACTGGTTCTAATCCAGTTCCAAAATCCTTTCTCCTCCTCTTGCTGATCTTTCAAAAGCCCCATTACAGGAACAGAAGAAAAGCCTGGGGCTGAGAGCATTGAATTGACTTGCTTATGTTCATAACTAGCATTCTTTTTTGTCCCGACTTCTTTATCCACTCACTCACTCACAACCATGCCACCTCCTGCTGCAAGGCAGAGTAGCTGGGGTCCATACCCAGGTTTCCCCACTCCTAGTCATTCCATTCAATGAAATTTAGGAAACATTTATTACAGGTGTAGCATATGCCTGGCACTTTAATAGACACTGGGGGAAGTGCAAAGTTGAATAAGATATAGGCCTTGGACTCAAGGAGTTTACAGACCAATCGTGTGTAGCATTTTCAGACTTACAAAGTGTTTTCCCAACAATGTAAGTGAATAGAGAGTACAGCGATTATAATTTCCACTTTATAGATAATTGATAATCTATAATGATATATAGTTTCTATTTAATTATATGTAATTTTATAGATAGAGAAACTGAGATTCAGATGAAATAATTAGGGCAACTCAGGGCAAATCAAATGTCAGAGCCTGCACTGAGCTCAGCTCTCCTGACATTTTTTTTCCATTGCCACAAACTGATTATGATAAAAATCCTATTTCAAAAATAAATTATGATAAAATTATGATACAAAAGAGAATCTAAGAGAAATAGGAAAAAAAGTGGAATGGGGGTCTATACTCCAGACCCGTTTAGACAGACTACATCTCTCTGCTTTGAAGATCCTAGGGAGCCGTTTCCAAGAAAATCATGATGATATATAAAGTAATTGCCTTAGAGGGGCAGACTATGGAGAATGAGTAGACATTCCATAACTGGTTCTGGTTGGCTAACTGTGTTTTGAAGAGTAGGCTATTTGACTGGCTGTGGAGGCATTCAGAGAGTCATTGGGGCAGGAAGACTAGCCAAGATGGCACAGTAGAAGGAAGTAAGCCCTGTTATATAGGCCAGTGTGCCTGCACTGCAGAGTGACACGGGGGATGGGACAAATGATATATAAGAAGACTAGAAAAATATGAAGGGCTTCAAAATATGTGACAAGCTTTCAATTTCAAATAGAAGTTTAGGTGCATAGACAGACAGAAGGACAGACAGACAGACATAGAGACTGCCAGAGATAATGGGAGAACCAGCGGAGTTTGTTAAGTAGTGAGGAGATGAGGTCAAACCTGCACTTTAGGAAAGTCCCTTTGGCAAGAGCGTGGAAGGTAGACGGCAATGGGGAGACATTTAGAAGCTCTTGCAACAGTCCAGGGGAAAGGTAACAAGGGCCTGAACTAGGGTGGTGGCTATGTTAGTCGAGAATGGGGGGAACATATATGAGAGACGGTGTGGAGGGAGAAATGACAAAAAATTTGTCTACTGATTGGTTACTGGGATTGAGTGACAGTGAGGAATTGAGGATGACATCCATTTTTTTTTAACTGGGATGACTGGGAAAATGATGGTCCCTTCAACAGTGACAAAGGATTTCTTTTAGGTGGAGAACACTAGATTTTTTCTATTTCTACTTTACCCTCTTGTTCTGGAACATCAGGGCAATTTTCCTTAATAATTTCTTGTAATATTGTATCCAGATTCTTTTATTGATCATAACTTTCAGGTGGTCGCACAATTTTAGTAAGTGAAAGGGTGGGATTGGAGGAGGGGAGAAGATAAGGTGGTAGGGATAGTGTAAAAAGAGAGGCTGGGGAAGAAAACGGTGAGTAAAAATAAGACGGAGGTAAAGTCACAAACAGTATCATAACTTCCAATGTGAGTAGGATGTTTATAGCAGCTCTCTTTGTGGTGGCCATGAAATAGAAATTGAAGGGATGCCCATCAATTGGAGAATGGCTGAACAAGTTGTGGTATACAATTGCGATGGAAGACTATTGTCCTGTAAGAAATGATGAGCTCAATGATCTCAGAAGAGTGTGGAAAGATTTGCATGAAATGATGAAGAGTGAGCAGAACCAGGAAGATGTTGGTATATAGTAACAGCAATACTTTTTTAAGAATGACTTTGAGTGACTGAATCATTTTGACTATTATAAATATACAAACTGAAAATAAAGACGTATGAAGAAAGACACAACTTGTACCCAGAGAAAGAACTAGCAAATAGAAGTATGTATAGAATAATTTTACACACACACACACACATGCACACACACATGCACACACACGCACATGCACACACACACACACAATTTGTGTCTAATGGTAGCCCTCTCTAGGATGATGATTGTGGAGGAGACAAGACAAGAAAGAAATTTATATGATAACATTGTTGTATATTTGGAAGGAATAGCAAGTTGTACATGGTAGATTTGCAGTTTTATATGCAATCATCTTTTTTATTGTGCTGTGTTATGGAAATGGTTGTTTTGTTCCATGAATTGAAAATAAAATAAATTTTAAAAAACATTAACAAGGGAGTTAGGAAGAGAGGAGGCTTTAGGGGGAACGAAATAAGGTCTGTTCTAGACGTGTTCCGTTTTAGCTGACTACAAAACATCCAAGAGTTGATTTGAGACTAGAGCTTAAGAGAGAATTTGGGCTGGATATAGAGATCTTAGTGAGTTCTCTTTGAGATTACTCCCACTTTATCTTATATATAGTTTGTTTGTACATAGTTATTTGGAGCAGCTAGGTGGCACAATGGAGAGAACTCTGGGCCTGGATTGGGTAAGGCCTGAGTTCAAATATGACCTCAGACACTTAATAGCTGTGTGACCTTGGGCAAGTCACTTAACCCTTTTTGCCTCAGCTTCCTCATCTTTGCCAAGATAATGCCAAATGGGATCAAGAAGAGTCAGACAGGACTGAAATGACTGAACAACAACAATAATAACACAACATAGTTATCTGCATGTTGTCCGCTCCCTTAGGTAGTGAGTGCCTTGAGAGCATGGACTCTCTAGGCACATCCCAGGTGCCTAATAAATGCTTGTTGACTGAGTAGGGTAGAATACACTGGGATCAAAACCTCCTTGTCTCTACAGTATGGCCTTATAGACTGAGTGCTAGACTTGAAGTCAGAAAGCCCTGGGTTTGAATCTTTGCTCAGACATTTACTAGATGGGTGACTCTGGGTGGGTCACTTAATGTTTCCTCTCTAAAATGAGGGTGCTGGGGGTTGGATCCAGTGACTTCTAAGTTTCCATTAACCCTTCCGTTTCTGTGCTTTGTTCATGCTTGCCTCCCCCTGTGTCTGGTCTACACCATCCTTTGTTCTCCCACCCCCACCTGCTCCCTTCACCCTCTTGAAGTCCCTTCTTTGTTTCAGGGGTCTTCTGTGTACCGGCTCCTCTAGGAAACCCTCCTCCAAGGTGAGCTCTCTGGCTTCCAGCATTTGTCAGCACTCTGATCCTCTCCTTTGCTTTATCCCACTGTCACAGAACCGAAGATGGAGAGCTACAAGGGACCTTAGAAGTTACTGGCTCCAGCCCCTTGGTTAGGAGAGGTTAGGTGACTCGTTCAAGGCTGAAAAACCAGTAAGTGATGGCTTCAGGATTTGAACCCAGGTCCCCCTAAAGGAAGCTAGGTACAGTGGGTAGAGTGTCAGAACTGGAATCAAGAAGGCTCATCTTCTTGAGTTCAAATCCTGCCTCAGACCCTTACTAGCTGTGTGGCCCTGGGCAAGTCACTTAGCTTTGCCTCAGTTTCCTCATCTGTAAAATGAGCTGGAAAAGGACACGGCAAACCACTCCAGTATCCTTGCCAAGAAAACCCCAAATGAGGTCAAGAAGGGGACACAAGTGCAAAACAGCGACAGACCTTCCAAATTCACTGCTCTCCCCCCGTGTCTTGCCGCTTCTGCCTCGATCAGAATGGTTTTCAGCACGTCCTTTTCCCCTTCGGTTTTAGACTTCTTGAGAGCTCTCACCCGGTACCCAGCACAGTATTTTGCTCGCAATGACTGCCTGAATGGAAAGGAGGCAGAAGGAAGCAAGTGGCTGCCCACAGAGAGGGGGCTTTGGAGCAGCTGCTTCCCACCCCCCGTCACTGGAGAGAAGATGAATGAACCGGACTCAGCACTCATCCGCCTGCAGCTCCCCTTCAGCGAGAAGCACTTTCATTGATAAAAAGAAAATTGAGTTGGAATGTGCAGTCAGTCACAAAGCCCTCAAACAGTCCTCTGCATGAGAGGATGAAGGAAAAACACAGCCCTCAGCTAGAACTCCACACCCTCTCCTTCCCCCTTCCCCCCCACCCAGGCCCCAGGTTTCATTGGCCCACAGCTCACAATGTTTGGAGAAGCTGTCACTGGGGAGAGAAGAAGGTAGCAGAGAGTCCAGGAAGCCGATAGGGAAAGAAGGAAAGGTATATAAATGGAAGGAATGTTGGCCGGGATGGGGAGGGGGGGTGTGTTTGTAAAGGGGAGGGGCCGGTGAGGCAGGAGATGAGGGCACTGCGAAGCTTGGCATCAGCTACCCCAAACATTCAGAAGCCTGGGCAGGAAGTCAGCACGGTCTCTAAGAGAAGGAATCTCTCCTGATTTCTGGCATGTTCCCTGGGGGAGCTGGAACACACAGAAACAAGATGGTCCATTTCCCAGCCCCTCTCAATGGAAATGCCTTCCAAACTGGGAGGACTTGGAAGGGGTTTGGAAAAAAGGAGATGCCTTGTTCCTCCCTTAATGGCTAAACCTTGATTAAAAAAAACAATGAAGCAAAAAACCTGTAGAGAGGAGGGAGAATGAAAGGGTTCCATGGAGGAGGGGGGGAGAAAACCACACAGAGGGTTGGGGGAGAGAGAGAGAGAGAGAGTTTGAGGAGAAGAGGATGTGACAGGGAGGACGCCTCAGGAGGAGAGGGAGATGGAAAGACAGAGATGAGATTAGTCCATGTCACGGAAGAGTGAGCAAGATGCAAACAGGGTTTGCAGAAAGGCAGGAGGGGGCCAGAAAGGAGGGAGGGCAAAGCGGTGCTGATGGTCAGGAGAGGTGAGCTAGAGAACATGGAGAGAGGGAAAAGGGAGAGGACAAAAGGCTGGCCAGCAGAGAAGTGGGAAGTTACAATTTAATTGGGTAACTCCTGGCCTCAGGCCACCAGTGACCACTTCATGCCTGCAGCTGAGATGGTTCTTAATTGGACTGAAAGCTGGCTTTGGGGGTATCTCTCTGCATGTCCACAAATGGTCAGCTCAGTCAGGCCTACACTCAAGTCCCTGGACACGAAGCGAGCCTTTTATTTATTCTGTCCGGCTGTCCTATTCTTGACGTCTCAGTGGAACCCTGTGATAGCTGTTGTCGCTGTCACACCGGGTCAAAAACAACCCAGAATCCTCTGTGGGGGCTGGAGTAAGAGCTGGAGAGGCTCTGCCTTAAGTATAGGCAGACTGAGTGGGCACCTACATCCTCCAATAGCAGAGGTTCCAATATGACACCTGCCAAAACACATACCTCCTTACTCAGGTGCCTGTAGTGCCTGAAATTCTACCATTAGATAGTCATTCCTTTTGCCTAAGTATTTCCCTGTTTTAAAATGGGAACTGGGAACTGATTCACTAACACCAAAGTAAGTGTTCATTTCTCATAAGATGTTAGGAATGGAAGGAACCTTGATAATCTAGTCTAACCATGTTTCAAATGGGAAAACTTAGACACATGCCCAGGACTGCAAAGCTGGTCTGTGGCAGAGTCAGAATTAGAATCCTGGTCTCCTGATTCAAATAAGGACCCTTCCCATTGTACTGTGCTGCCTCTGGTCACCTAGGGCTTACAAGGCCCAGGTAACATGAGAATCATTGGGTACTTGGGAGAGGTGTGCAGGTATAACAGGAGAAAAAGACTGGAGAAAGGGTAAGCAGGAAGCACCAGCAGCAAACTGGGCCACCTTCATAATTTGGACAAGGCCAGTCTGCTCCAATGACCTTTTGCTGATTTGCTGCAGCAACTAGGGGGCACCATGGTGCACAGAGAGCTGGGCCTGCAGTCTCAAAGAGTTGAGTTCAAATGTAACCTCAAATCCTTATAAGCTGTGTGATCCTGGGCAAGTCACTTAACTTCTGGCTTCTGTTTCCTCATCTATAAAATGATGATAACGTTAGCACCTACCCCCCAGGATCATTGTGAGCATCAATAATTGTCAAAGCACTTAGCACAGGGACTGGTACATAGTGGGTATTGTATATTGTCTGTCCTTTGATGGAAGAGGACCAAAATGATATCACAACATCAGGGTCAGGGTCCAGTGTGTCCAGCTTAGTTAAGGTTAAGAGATTTGCCCAAAGTCACACAGCCAGTAAGTATATCAAGTGTCAGGTCCTCCTGACTCCAGGGCCTGTGCTCTATTCACTGCACCACCTAGCTGCCCTGAGTAAATGCTATTCTAAAAAAGGAAATTATTATTATTTATCAGATCTGTTATTTTCTTAATTTAAGGAGCTCCTGGTGAGGAGTTCAAAGTATCCATGAAGATTGGTACATGCTTTGTAATTTGTAGTCTTCAAGAGCTACGTGTACCACTTGGGGGCTCCAGCTGGGGCTGATGAGACCAAAACAAGCTCGTAAGGCCCTACCACAACAGGCCAGGCACAAATAGTTTGTATGAGGGAGATGTCTCTAACTCTGCATCTCATATTTCTTTTCAGCTGGTAAGTGCTCTCTAAATGTTAGCTCCTGCTACTATTCTGTATGACTTTGGGCAGATCACTTAAACTTTGACTCCAGCTTCATCTTCTATAAAGATAAATTTGAGAATAATAACACCCAAACCCATGATTCATGGCATTATCTTAAGGGTCAAATTAGAGGGTTACTATGAAAGCAATAGGAAAAATGTCAAGAATTATGTAGCTGGTTTGCCCATAAAATCGGCCCTGACTTGGCCCAATCTGTATTTTGCATATCATAGTGCCATGGTGCCTAAAACTCTACCATTAGGGATTTATTCCTTTGGGCCAAATGTTGAGGAAGATGGAGATAACATATAGTTACTTGCATCTTAGTATAAACGAGTGTTTCAGACCCCCCCGTCTGAGAAGGGGCAGCAGAAGGACCCAGATACCTGGGGCTTAGAATGATTCAGGTGGATTAAAAGCTCCAGAAATAGCCCCCCTGAGTCCAGCCCATCTGGTATAATTGCTGGAAAGGATACAGGAAATTCTTTGTGCAGGAGCAACTCAGGTCCTGTATTATCATATCACATGCAAAGTGATCCCTAGCCTGAGTGAGAGGGTTGCTAGAGAGAAGGTCAGCACAGACTTAGGCTGCATCTTTCCCTGGTCATTGTTTCCTGGTGAAGGGGCGACACTATCTACTCTCAAAGAACACAACCAGTGAAGTCCACAAAGTATTCGTGCACGGCCTAAAATCCAGCACCCAAATGACAAAACTAGCTAATGGTAGAGAAACCGGCTCAGTTTAGTTCAATGGGTCAAGGTCAGATATTATGAGTCAGCCTGCTATCGAGAGAGGGCAGCTAGGTGTCCCAGTGAATAGAGTGCCAGGCCCAGAGTCAGGAAGACTATCTTCCTGAGTTCAAATCTAGCTTCAGACGCTTACTAGCTGGGTCACCCTGGGCAAGTCACTTCATCCTGTTTGCCTCAGGAAGATTCATCTGTTAAATGAGCTGGAGAAGGAAACGGCCAATCACCCCAGTATCTTTGCCAAGAAAACCCTGAATGGGTCACAAAGAGTTGGACACAACTGAAAACAACTGAACAATAACACCATCAGTAGAAGCATAAGGGTATTTATTATTATTTGTCCTAAGTAAATGGAAACCACACCTTCATGAAGGTAGGGACCTATTGTATTTACCTTTGTATCTTTGTGTATCGAAGTATCAAAGCTATTAAAAATATCTGTGGTTTGATCTGTGAGGGCCCACCACACTCCTGGTCTGGGAGAGATAAGGAGACCCCAGTCTTCAAATATATGCACACATATATATGTGCATATAATGTGTAATATAATAACTATCATGATATAATATATATGCATACATATTTGGCATGTAATTCGATGTACTATAATATGATATACACACACACATATTTATATGGTGTGTGTGTGTGTGTGTGTGTACGCACAGACACAAACACACAAATATTTAAATGTCTGTTGAGGGAATAGGGGGAGGGAGATTAAAGGATAAGATGGAAATGTAAGTATTAGAAAGTGGTGACAGTAACCTGGAAAAGAAAGGATGTGGCATAGGCAGCATAATCGGTGCTGGAGGTCGTCACAACAGCAGTTTACCCCTTTTTGCTCTTTGCCCTGTTGCTGAGCCTTTTTTTATGTGTTGGCTCCCTCATTAGAATGGAAGCTCCATGAGGGCAAGAACAGTCTCACTTTTGTCTCTGTATCTCAAGGACTTAGCACTGTGCTTGGCACATACTAAACACTTGATAAATTTGTTTTCATTCGTAATAGGAAAAAAAAAGTCCTACACATCAGAGAAAGGAGAAGAGCCAGCCTGATTCTTCCCTCCTTCCATTCTTCAGATTATCTCCTAATTTCCATTAAGTACAAATTTCAAATGCATAGAGAATGAAAAAAAATGCAGAGCATGAAGATGAAGCAAAACCCAAGGGATTATATAGGCATATTGACTCTAAGATTGTAGGATCCACATTGTGGTCCTTTTGGACCTTCTTTAGTATGTATATGGTATAGATATGTTGTCGTGTTGTTCAGTTGTGCCTGATTCTTTGTGCCCCTGTGCCAGCTGTCCATGGGGTTTTCTTGACAAAGATATGGGAGTAGTTTACCATTTCCTTTTCCAGTAGATTAAGGCAAACAGAAGTTAAGTGACTTGCCCAGGGTCACACACCTAGCAAAGATTTGAACCCAGGTCTTCCTCACTCCAAGTTCAATGCTCTATCCACTGAGCTACCTACATGCCTAATATAGATTTAAAATTGTCTAACTGGTCTTAGAATTGTCCTTTGCCACATGGTTGTAGCCATTATGTGTACTGTCCTTTTGATAGCAGCCTGGTTCTTTTACCACGTGGATTGCCTTCCCTAATTGTTTTCAGCTTGCAAGGGGCACACTGGGAAATCCCCTGCCACCAACCACATCTTCACCAGTCAGGCCACCTGTATATCCACACCTCCTTGAACTGATCTCCATCCTATGGAGTTGTGTAACCAACAAAATGAGGGAAACAGGTTGGTGTGTGGCAGCTGTATTGGTTGAGTAAACAGAGGATGTTGCTTTGCTTCCCCCTGTGGAGGCTGGATGGCTTGTTTTGTTTGGAAAAGGATCAGAAAGGTGCCCTGCACATTGGACAAGAGAAGCCAGGTATCTAGGAACAGAGAAAATGGCAAACAAAGCCTGGAGAAAAACTTTAAAATGAAAGAGCATTTTATTTCACAAAATAGACATTTGTAAAGGGACTCAGGCTTCATCAAGTCTCATGTTATAGCTAGGGAAACTGAGACCAGAAAGCTTAAGTAACTTGCTTGAGGTCATACAACTGGTAAGTAGGAGCAGCAGGATAAGAACCCAGGTCTTCTGATTACTACAATGTACTTTCTGCTTTGTTATAGCTTGTCTCTCTTTGGTGAAGACTTGCATTAGGAAAATAAGACTAGAAGGGCAGCCTGGTAACTGAAGAAAGAATCCTTTCTGCAGAGAATGTAGGGGGCAACAGTACGAGCTGTCTCCAAAGCTAGTTTCTGTACCTCAGAGAGAACTCAGGATTTTCCTTCTCCTAACCCTACCCCATCTTCAAATATCCCTGTGTCTTTGGAGGTCACCACCATCCTTCCGGGTCACCCAGGCTCGAAACCTCAAGGTCAGCCTTGACTCTTCCCTGTCAACCTTTGTGTCTAATCATTTGCCAAGTCCTACTGATTCTGTTTCCATGCATCTCCTGAATCCTTTTTCTTTCAACTCAGGGAGCTGGCTGCCTCTCTAGGTCAGGACCTCATTATTCCTCTCCTGGACTATTGGAACAGAATTCTAATTGGTCCCTCTGCTCTTTATGTCTCCCCTCTCCAGTCCATCCTATTCACAGATACCAAATAATCTTCCTGTGGCCAGGTCTGATCATGTCACTTCCCTAACACCCTGAGGAGGGACTACGAGCTTCTCAACCTTGCCTTCAAAACCCTTTACAGTCGGATCCCGGATTGTCCCCAAAGTTCTATTGTGTTTATAGACTTTGCTGAAAATTAGGAGAACTTTTCTAAGTGATAAAGTACTAGCGCTTTGGGGTCACCTGGCATTTTGTGTTGCTCCCTCCCCTTTACAATTCCACCCAAACTGGCTTTTTGCTGTTCCCTTACTCGGTGCTTTCTCATGGATTGTCTGGGTCCCATGCTTGTAAGATATCCGCTCTTCAGCTCACCTCTTACATTCTCTCTCTTTTTTTTTTTTGTCTTTTTTGGAGGGGTGAAGGCAGGGCAGTTGGGGTTAAGTGATTCATCCAAGGTCACATGACTAGTTTTTGTGTTAAGTGTCCGAGGCCACATTTGAACCCAGATCCTCCTGACTCCAGGGCTGGTGCTCTATTCACTGTACCACCTAGGTGCCCATATTCTTTCTCTTCAAATCCTGTTTCTTTTGAGGAGTTTTTCCTACGTGTCTCCTTCCCCATCCCCCTATTCTTTTCCTCCTCAAACGACCTTAAAATTTTTTTTGTCTGTGTACGTGATGTATCCTCCAGTAGAACATATGCTTTTTGAGGGCAGGAACTGTTCAATAGTTTTCCACAATGGCTGTCACATAGCAGGTGCCTAATAAGAGCCCACATTCAAAGTGCTCTAAGGCTGGCAAAACACTTTGTGTCTATTATCATGTTTTGAGCCTCATAGTCACCCTTGGAGGTAGGCTGTCCCCATTTTATGAATGAAGAAACAGAGGTTCGGGCAGCTGTGACCCATTCAGGTTTCACCTAGGAAATATTTGGTG
>CM053586.1:47743845-47760927 GCA_028646515.1 Pseudochirops corinnae
TCCCATTAGCGAACGCCATACAAGATCCTCTGCAAACACTTAGGTGGCCAGAGAGCTAGGGACTTCTCTCTGTTGTTTGTCTCCAATTTATGAAGTCTTGTTTGTGCACAGTTGTTTTCATGTTGTCTCCCTGTTAGACCATGAGCTGCTGGAGAGCAAGGACTGTGTTTTTGCCTTTTTCTGTATTCCCAGAGCTTAGCATAGGGCCTGGAACACAGCAGGTGCCCCATAAATGTTTATTGACCTGACAGGGAAGTTGGAGAACACACATGCTTAGAATTGCAGCCCCCGAGGCTCTCGGCCACATTTTTATAAAACATGCCCTCCTTTCTCCCTCCTTGGTCCATCCCCTCCTCTGTTCACTAAGGTCGATTACTTCCATTTCTACTCTCCAACCTTCTAGTCGTATGCTGATGGATGGCAGTGAATAACTCCTCACCTTTAGAAGTTCATACTGAGCTACACACATTTGTAGAGTGCACCACATCTGAAATTAAAGAACCTGGGTGTGAATTCCACTTCTGCTACTTTTTACAGGTGTAGCGCTGGCCAAGTCACTTGGCTGGTCAAGGCTCTGGTCTATAAAATGAAGGGATGGGACAAGGTGGATGACCTCAAAAGCCATTTTTTTATCCAAATCCTACATAACCCTTTAAGATCTTCAGCAAGCTTTCCTTGCATCCACACTAGAAACTCAGCACTACAGGTGTTATTATCATTGTTTTGCAGAAAAAGAGACAGAGGCTCAGAAAATATTAAATAGCCCAAGGTCACACAGATAATGTGTGTAAGAGAGCCAAGACTTGAACCCAGGTCCTCTGGTTCCTCTGGTCTTCTAGTCCTATGATTCCAGCACTTTTTTCCACCATAAAGGAGAACAGTCTGGGATGAGTCGGGGCTATTTCTCAGATGGATCGAAGTTACCCAACCTACCAGTTAGGACACAAGTGTTAATTGTGGATTCGGACGAGAAGTCAGTTTAAGAAGGAAACGTTAGGAGCCTTCTGGACTAAAACCGTGAAGCACAGATCTTGTCGAATGACTTCATTTTGCCCATTCGTGGTTCTGACATTGTTCGATGCTAACAGTCACCTCTGCCACGATTTCACAGAGTGACTGAACTCCAAATGAAGAACCATTGAACGGAGCCAACACACTGGGTCTGTCAAACAAAGAAGGATTTGTAAATGATGGGGGCAGATTGTTCCACCAAGGGAACATGGCCTTGCCCAGATGGGGGCACAATTATTTCCAGTTCCACCATAGGCACCTCCCCTTTCCCTTTTATTTTATTTTATTTTTTTGCTTTTCCACTGGGATTCAGTGAGTGATTGAGATAATTTACCATTTAATGTGGGCAGATGGCTTAATTAAGCTAAATGAGAAGGAATGCACAGTGGCAGGGCTGTCTCAGTGATGAGGCCACTGCATTAGATGAGGGCTGTTTCCACCAGAATGCAGTTGAGAAGAGCCCAAAGTGCCTTCCAGCCCAGCCTCGTTAGCTTCAGCAGTCATCCCAGAATCCTCACCTTGCCATGTCCCTTCCAGGGAGATATTCTATGATGTTTTGGGCTGGGACAGAAAAGACAAGATAGCAAAGCTTTATGGAATTATATGATCCAAAGCAGTAGAGATCACCCTCTCATTATACAGATGAGAAAACTGAGGCCCCCAGAGGTGAGGTTAATTGCCAGGCACAAAGGCATTTAGTGACAGAAGTACTGGAACCTGGCTGCTTTGATTTCAATGTAATACTTCCTTCTTCACTTCACTCCACTGCCTCTCAATGTCATTTGTTAGGCTTGGGCAGGGCATTCAAGAAGTGTGTGTGTGTGTGTGTGTGTGTGTGTGTGTGTGTGTGTGTGTGTGTGCGTGTGTGTGCGTGTGTGTGCGTGTGTGTGTGTGTGTGTGTGTGTGTGAGAGAGAGAGAGAAAGAGACAGAGACAGAGAGAGAGAGAGAGAGAGATGGGGGGGGGGAGAGAGAGAGAAAGAGAGAGAGACAGAGAGAGAAGCATGGGTCATAGCTAAGAGTACCAAGGGTTGATCCAGGCTTGACCACTGAAATACATCTCATCAAAAGGAAAAAGGCAGGAAAAAAAAAAAACAGGTTGTAGGAAACTTTAGCAGATGTATTATTCCAGAGCCACTTTCTGAGATGATAAATGGGAAAGGAGATTCCTGCCATCTGTCTGGAGGTGATGAGGAGAGAGAGAGGAAACAGGATATCCAGTAATTCTCATTGCAAGTCAGGCCAGCCCCAGCCTCAGAAAACACTGACTAAGGGTACAACCTTATAGATAGAGGTGGGAATCTAGAATCTAAGGGAAGCCTGAGATCTGCAAGGTATCATCAATACCCCTCTTCTCTCAGCTTTCTCAACTGTGCTGCTATTCATCCCAGCCTTGGTAGGTTCAATGATGTTAGGAATAATAAGCAGCCTGTCTTGTCATTGGATATTTCCTAAGTGTTTTCACATATATAATTTTATTTCATTCTTTCCACAGCAGAGCTATTATCTCCATTTGATAGATTAAGCCATTGAGGCAGAAAGGCTAAATGAGCAAGGGAGTGAAAAAGTTGGGTCTAGACCTTAAGCCTGGGTTCTAGACCAAAAAGATTATGCAATCTTACAGTGTAAAGGAGATCTCAAAGGACACACTCATCCTTAAAGCATAAATTCCTTCTATAACATCCTCAAAGAAATGGTCATCTTACTTTCATATGAAGATTCCCAGTGATCAGGAACCCATAACTAAATGTGGAAGCACAAGTCTCATTTCTTGACAGATCTGATTTTTCAGAAGGTTTTCCTTGTGTTGAATCAAAATTTACCTCCCAATAACTTCTACTCTGGAGAAGGAAATGGCAAACTACTCCAGCGTCTTTGCCAAGAAAACCCCAAATGGGGTCACAAAAGAGTCAGACATGACCAAAGAACAGTTGAACAACAACAAAACTACTCATTGGTCCTAGTCTAGGACCTTTTCTCTAGGACCCAGAAGAATAAGCCTCTCTTTTCTAATGTGATCCTTCAAAATTTAAAGACATGTTTCCTCTAAGTCTCCTCTTTTCTAGGCTCAATACCGCAAGATCCTTCTACTAATTCTCTGATGGCATGATGTCCTTGGAATGTAGTATCCGGAACTGAATAGTTCAAGCCCTTATCACCTCTCAGCTGGACACATAAAGAGGTCTTATCCCCCCTCTCTGGTGTGTGTGTGTGTGTGTGTGTGTGTATGTGTGTAGACTTTCCTCTCGACCAGCAGTCTATCCCCTCTACATGTCTGTCAAAATTACGTTCCTAAGGCCCAAGATCTAACCATAACACTTCCTTGCTCAAATATCTTTAACATTTCCTTATTGCCTCTAGAATAAAAGACAGATTCTTTAGGCTGGCATTTAAGATTCTCCCCAGTCTGGCTCCACTTTACCCTTTCAGCCTTATTTCACATTACTCCCTTTCATGAATTCTATGTTCCAGCCAAGCTAGATGACTGGGCATCAATTTTGTCAGTTTAGGTAGGAGTATCTGCTTTTCTAAAACCAGAATTATTGATTGTTTACCTAATAGGAATCTTTGTCAACAGATCCACCATAATATGAAATTTTCTTAATGTTCATATTTTTTCCACCTTGCTTTTCTGGAGGATAATGAAAAAGTCTATGAAATTTTCCTGACGTTTATGTTTTTCAGCCTTGCTTTTCTGGGGGATATAACATCTAACCACCCTTTAGATGTACTTGTTATTCTTACTGTTCTTTGTGCATTGTTCAAAAGGGGCTTTTGGTCTTAATATCTTTTCCCACAACAGGGGAGACAGCTGCCCCAGTGCTGAAATCCATAGTCATGCTTCATGATGGTGTTTGGTTGCCCTGTTCCCATTAAGACTACAGTTCTATTTAGGGTTCCCTTCTTACATCCCACACTTTCCCATTCCTGTACATTTGTATAGGCACATCCCATGTCTAGAAGGTGTTTTCTCCTCACCTAAAATGTTTCAAGGCTCATCTCAGGTGGCATCTCCTCCATGAAATCTGTTCTTATTCCTTGAGCTGAAAATGATCTCTCCCTACTCAAAATTTTCTCATTGATTACTGCCTGTACTTAACCTCTTCTTCAGGAAAACCCCAGCTGCCATGCCTGGGCATCCACACTTCACTCCCTACTCTCCAGACATTACTTCTTTATCATCACCAACCATTTTGATACTCTGGAGAAACTTCTCTGTTCCTTGGGACCAATACTCCCAGATCATCATTTCAGGAAAGACCAAGACTCTATGCATCAGTTCATGCCCTAATCTCCAACCATTAGCCATTGACCATTGGTCATCTCTTCCTAGACTGCAGCCATCTTCTTTCCTATACTACTAACCTCCTTGCCTTCCCCCACCTCCCCCCACCACAGTTCTGGAACCATGAAAGGTGACCAAATCAATGAAAGCACTCCTCTGTAGTTGTCTTTTGTAGCCCCCCATTCTTTATGCATTGTTCCCCCCCACAATTGGAATATAAGCTTCTTGAGAGCTGGGACTCTCTTTGCTTCACATGCTTTCCAATTTATTCAACTATTCCATGAAAAGGAATTTAATAAATTTTAGTTGAATTGGATGTACAGATTGCTGAGTCACACAGACATATGTAGCTCTCTTTACACTACACCTCTTCTCTGATTATAGATGAGAAGGCAGGGCACATGAATCAGCTGCTTCCTCGTTTTTCCTTCCCTTCCCTACCTCTCGGTGAACCTCCTCTTCTTTGCCTGTTCCCTGGTTTTTCTGCCAGAATACTGGACCCACTTCCCTATCAGACCCTTTCCCAATTCCCAGACTCTTCCCCAGGCCCCCTCAAAGGCTTAGACCCAAAGCACATTGTGAAAGCACCATGGGGGATTCCCAACATCAGGACCCAAGTGAATTCTTCATTCTTAGCTCATTAGTCTGTTCTATTTGCTACTGGAGGATAGCAAAGAAAAAAAAGATCCCGCCTCCATTTCCAATTCCCATCACCACCTCCTGGTCACCATATACCTATACCTCAAAAATGATTGATTTGACCCAAATCAGGACATCGATGAAGTTTTCCAAACCACTAAGCCACACTTCTTAGTTCATTAACCTAATTACTCTCCCAGCCCTGAAAACTCATCTCCATCCAGCCCCATGCCTATGCTGGGGCCCACATCCTCCCAGTCTGATTGCCCGGCCAGGATTTGGCTCAAGCTAAGGAAGGAAAGAGGTTTAGTGTCATATCAACACACAACAGCTGCTTATATTTGTGGGTCCTGGCCCCAATTAGAGAAGCTGAATAGCAGCCAGGATATTACAGTCAGGGACTGACTCAGCAGCTCCTGGGTATCCAGTTGGCTCAGAATTTCAAGGACAGTAGGGTTGTCCACCTATCTCCCATTCCCCTAGACCTCTAATAAACCTTTAGTTGTGTGTGTTTCCCAGGGTGGGAAGAGGGTGGGGGCATCTCTATCCTCAATCCAGAAGGAAGAGGTGTTTCAGAGCAGGCAAGCCATGCTGGAGTGAAAAGAACCCTGTATCCAGTTTGAAAACCCAGATTTGCACCTTAGGTCTGCTGCTGTCTTGGGTGATAAGAGCTTCCATTAATGTCACTTCTTAATGTTTCCACTTTATAAACATTGTCAAAAATCACTTCACTCTCTGAGCCTTGGTTTCCTCATATGTAAAATGAGGGGATTGGACTGGATGACTTCTAAGGGACCCTTCAGTTCTAAATTCCACGATATTATTATATGGATGTACGATTGTAGCAGTGGTCCTGACAGAGATGGGAGACAGGAAGCAAAAGCGACAAGACGTCTGGATAGAGATGCAGTGGGTGAAGTCCAGGGTGGGGGAAGGATGGGGACACCAGGGAGAAAGTGATAGGATGAGTGAAAATTCCTTTCAGCATTTATTAAGTGCTCACTATATGCAAGGAGCTGTCAGAAAACAAAGATAGAAATCACGCAGGATTTCCTGTCAAGGAATTTATAATCTAATGGATTTAGAAAAGTCATAATAGCTTGCATTTATATGGTGCCTTGGGGTTTGTGAAACAGTTTTCACATACGATCTCATTTGATTCTCGCAACAAAGCCTGGGAAATAGGTGCTATTATTATCTCCACTTCACAGATGGGGAAACTGAAGCAGAAAGAGGTTAAGTGACTTGCCCAGCATCACCTAGATAGTAAGTGTGTGAGGCTCAAGTCTTCCTGACTGCAACAATTTACCCATTGCAACAGCTCGCTGCTGGAGGATGAGAAGGATTTGTGAAGGGGGCACTGCCAAAGTTTGGCCTTGAAAGAAGGGAGATACTTCAACAGATAGAGGTGGGAGAGGGGGCATGTCTGCTGTAAAATGCACATAGAGATTGAGACAGGAGAGGGCAGCGTAAGGACAGAGGGCAGTGCAATTGTGCTGGTATGTCGAGTGCACAGAGGAGAGTCCTATGAAAGAAGAAGGTTAGACACTCTGGTTGGAACCCGATTATGGAGGGCTTTGAATGCCAGACAAAGGATTTACACCTTTGCCCAAGGTCCTTCTGACTAGGAATACCACCCTTGCTGATAGGCTGCTGCAAATGGTAATAGTCAACAAGCATTTATTAAGTGCCTACTGTATGCTCAGCACTGTGCTAAGCACTCGGGATACAAAAAAGGACAAAAAACAAGTAATAACAGGTGAGAGTGGTAGAAGAGCAAGTGGTAGATGGCTCCAGGCCTATTGGCAATATTTACTGTTTATTTAGCAAGCGTTTAGGAGGCAGCTTCTATGTGCCAAGTGCTGTTCTAGTGCTGGGTAATAGAGAGACAAAAGTAATAGCCTCGCACTCAAGGAGCTTACATCCTACTGGGGAAACCATCTACCTATCTGTCTGTCTGCCTATCTGTCTGTATGGCTGCCTGTCTTCCTGCCTGTCTGTCTGTCTATCTATCTATCTGTCTGTCTGTCTGTCTGTCTGCCTGTCTGTCTGCATGGCTGCCTGCCTATCTGTCTGTCTGTCTATCTATCTGTCTGTCTGTCTGCCTGCCTGTCGGTCTGTCTGTCTATCTGTCTGTCTGCCTGTCTGTCTGTATGGCTGCCTGCCTGCCTGTCTATCTATCTTTCTGTCTGTCTGTCTGTCTATCTATCTCTGTCTGCCTATCTGTCTGTCTGTCTATCTGTCTGTCTGCCTGTCTGTCTATATGGCTGCCTGCCTGCCTGCCTGTCTGTCTATCTATCTGTCTGTCTGTCTGCCTGTCTGTCTGTCTGTCTATCTATCTATCTATCTGTCTGTCTGTCTGTCTGTCTGCCTGTCTGTCTGCATGGCTGCCTGCCTATCTGTCTGTCTGTCTATCTATCTGTCTGTCTGTCTGCCTGCCTGTCGGTCTGTCTGTCTATCTGTCTGTCTGCCTGTCTGTCTGTATGGCTGCCTGCCTGTCTGTCTATCTATCTATCTGTCTGTCTGTCTGTCTATCTATCTCTGTCTGCCTATCTGTCTGTCTGTCTATCTATCTATCTATCTATCTATCTATCTATCTATCTATCTGTCTGTCTGTCTATGTCTGTCTGCCTGCCTGCCTGTCTGTCTGTCTATATTTCTGTCTATTTATCTACTCATCTCTCTATCTATGTATCTATCTATCTATCAATCATCTATCTATTATCTACCTACCTACCTACCTATCTGTCTCTATCTATATTTACACATTATAGTTTATATATATAGTTTTATATATGTATGTATATATATATATATAATACCAGCTGTATATGTCTACATACATATGTATATATATACAGTATTATATATATAGAGTATATATGTATAGAGAGAGTGTATATGTGTGTGTGTATGTGTATGGAGAAAGAATGAAAGAGAGAAAGAGAAAGAGAGAGAGAGAAAGGGAGAGGGCGAGAGAAAGAGAGAGAGAGAGAGAGTGCAGCTAGGTGGTGCAGTGGATACAGTGCTGGACCTGGAGTCAGGAAGACTCATCATCCTGAGCTCAAATCCAATCTAAGACATACACTTGCTATGTGACTCTGGGCAAGTCACGTCACCCTGTTTGCCTCAGTTTCCTCATCTGTAAAACAGGCTAGAGAAGAAAATGGCACACAATTCTAATGTCTTTGCCTAAAAAACCCCAAATGGGGTCATGGAGAGTCAGACACAAATGAAATGATTGAACAACAAATCACTTAGCACAGTGCCTGGTTAGTAGAAACTGCCCAATAATGCTTGTTACTTAAATAATAAATAAAAAATAAATAAATAAAAAAGTCTTTGGTTGGGAAAGACATTTTGGTTTTCACTCTATCTGATTGGCTAATTAAAGGCAGCCAGGTGGCTCAGTGGATAGTGCTGGGTCTGCAGACCTGAGTTCAAATGTGAACTCAGACAGATCCTAGGCAATCACTTAACCCATTTCCCTTGGTTTCCTCATCTGTGAAATGGGGATAATAATAGTGCCTGCCTCCCAAGGTTGTTGTGAGGATCAAATGAGATAATACCCACGAAGCACTTAAAACCTGCCTGGCATATAGTAGGAACTTGTTGCCTTTCCCCTTCCTTCCCTCCTTTTTTTATGTTTAGCTTTGGAAGATGTTAAAATTAATTCCTCCTTCTCCCCTCTGCTCTTTTCCTGCCCTGAGAGCTCGTGTGTTTGGGTGCTTTTGTGACCCTAACTCCCATTCAAGCTCTTCTTTATCTTTGACTGTTAACTTCTATTCCCTGCTGCAGCTGGAGTTCCAATTTGCTTAGGCCAGAATGACATATGAGCCATAGGATGTAGGGCCAGAACTAGTCTTAGGGATCTTCTGGTCCCATCCCCTCTCTTTGCAGATAAGGAAACTTCTTGGCAGCCAAGAAAGCTAATTTAATCTTAGGGTGCATTAAGAAATGCATCACATCCAAGGCCAGGGAAGTGATCATCTCAATGTACTTTGCAGTGGTCAAATCCCATGGGGGGCACTGTGTTCAGGTCTGGATGCCCCCTTTTAGGAAAGATATTAATAAGCTGGAAGGTGACTAGACAGGGCTGAACCAGAAAGGGAAAGGCCTAGAGATCCTGCCACATCTGAGCACTGGGGATAATTAGCCTGAAAGAAAGAAGACTGAAGGGGTGAGGAGAGGGAGGGAGCATGTTATCTGTCCTCAAGTATATGACAGTCTGTAGGGTGGAAGAGGGATCTGGCTTGTTCTGCTGGGCAATAGATGGCCCGACAAAGAATGATGAGTAGAGTTGTAGGCTCGAAATAAAGGGAAATTGTCAAGTCATTACAACTATTCAAAAATGGAACAGGCTGTCATGGAAGGGATGGGGTCCTTTCACTCTCACTCCAAGTCTTCAGGAAAAGCTAGAAGATCACTTGTTACGTATGGTATAGAGCCGTGGTGCCACATTCAAATAGAAATTGGAGTTTTGTGTCTATAGCTGCATACCTGTCTATCCATCCATCCATCCATCCATCCATCCATCTATCTATCTATCTATCTACCTATCATCTATTGTAGTGTCTGCATGGATTATCATTGATGATACATTGATGATATACAATTTTGGTATACATTTTCTGAGGCTAGTCTCACTCATAGACAGCAATAAGATGTCACAATCAGGTCACAATTTTGACTCCTCTGGGGTAGAGGAAATTTCTTCTGAGGTCTGGGTCGAACTAAATGGACACTGAGTTCCCTTCCAGACTGAGATTCTGTGATTCTATGAAACTGATAATAATAGCTAGCTTTTATGCAATACTTTAAGCTTTGTAAATATTATCTCATTTTATCTTCCCACAATCCTGGAAGATGTGCTGTTATAATCTCCATTTTACAGATGAAGAAACTGAGACAGACAGAGGTTAAGTGACTTACTTATTGTTAGACATATAGTAGGTTGGATTGGAACTCAGATCTTCCTGATTCCAGGTCTAACACTATTTGCTGCAACAGCTAGCCTGCCTCTGTGAAGCCCACAAAGGGGACATGATTTAATCAAGATGCTATAGATAAAGAACCCCAGAGGTGGAATTTGGCTTCTGGTCTTGTGCTTTTTCTGTTGGGCTGTTCTCCTATGTATCAGGCCTGCTTTAGCCTTAGCTACCCCTCAATAATTCATCTCTCTCTCCCTGACTTCACAGAATCTTAGAGGTGGAAGGTATCTCAGAGGCCATCTATGAGGCCATCTACAGGCCAACCTGTACCTAAAAAGGAACTCCTCCCTGCTTCCTTATTTTAACTCTGACAGTGAAATATCTGAGAGAACTGTACATGAGAAAGAACCAGATTTGGGGGATAAATATACAGGCAGTGTTCCACTGCCTTGAAGACAGCCTGTGCCATGAGCTCTGCCAGCCTTCATGTGGGATACGGGGAATACAATATCCCTTCAAGCCCTGTCTTCCTAATTAAGCTCTAGGTCGCTCCCCAGCATAAAACTTAGAGAATGAAGTATCTTTAGGACCAAGGTATCAATGAAAGGGTGACAGTGTTCTGACAGTTGATGATATGACATGGCATGATGAACCAAATGCTGGATTTGGGAGTCAGGAAGACATACTAGCTCCTACTTTTGTGGGCTGTGTCACCCTACACAAGTCCAGGATCCTCTCTGAGCCTCAATTTATCATCTGTAAAATGGGAACTCATGGTGTAATGGATAGAGAATTTGTCTCAGAGCCAGGAGATCTGGCTTCCAGTCCTACCTCTGGCATGACTTTCCGTGTGACCCTGGGAAAGTCATTCTACTTTTTAGTATTTTTAGGCAGTTGCCTACCTGCATTGGCAGAGGGGTTTTCCTCATCTTAGAGTTCTCTATACCGATGAAATCATCTGTCGAGTTCCTCTCCCTTCTCCCCAAAATGGGAATACTAAAACTCCCTACGCATAGAAGATCGAATGAGTTGTCATCTGTAATGCACTTTGCAAAGCCTCAAACCCTGTTTTATGTAATATAAAGCAAGGCACATAAGCCTGTAATTTGTGGGAGTCTGGGCTGTTCCGCTTGCATGTGGCTGGACCTGTGTGGAGCTCATGGGAAGGCAGAGCACACCGTAGGCAGTGGTTTCCCAGCAATAAAATTAGGCAGGCTTTGCTATCTCCACCATCTCCAGACCTTTCCTGTCCTGGCTGCTACCCGACAATTGACTGAGTTACGGGACTCCAAAGCCCAGGAGCACTGCTTGGCCTTGTGTGACAGACACTGCAGCCCTTGAAACAGAAAGGGGAGGAAAGGGTGAGGGTCTGTCCTCATCCCCTCCTTGGACAATAACAACTCAGAGCTCCTTTAACAGATGAGCTATTTTGGGGACTGGGAAAGTAATGTAATAAGGAGAACCATGTCGGGTTAGTTCACAAATGGTTTCTAATTTTCTTTTTTTCTTTGTTAAAAAGAACAGCCCACAGCTAATTTGCTTGTACTCAGTTGCCCACGGCATAGGAAGGGGAACTGGGAGGGTGTAACATTACAGGTTCTATTATGTCCCCGATGCCAGTCAGAATCTGCCCCGGTCAAACTGTTTCACATTTCAAGCTAAAAGTAAGCAATTTCAGAGACACTCTGCTGGCCGTTGGGAATGTTTTTTTAATGATGTGTGTTCTTTGTTGCCTTCACTTATAATATCACCTCTATCAAGTGAGCCTGACTTGCTTTGATACTCGGAATACAGGCAGAAAAAAAGGCTAAATTTGGAATGGGGGGGCAGGGAAGAAATGCCTCCAAACAGAAGGGGAAGCAGAGAGGGTGTTGTATATTGTAAAGGCCTTGGCAATTTAGAAAAACTTGGGGTTTCAACTAAAAGTTATATGCAATGTACATACATATATATTTTTTATGGTTGTGTATGTGTTTATGTGGGTTGTTTGTCCTTGGTGCTCAGAGACGACCAAAATGACATCACTATGTTGGAGTCAAATTGGTACACCATGTCCAATTGTGACTGATCAGACCAATAGGAGCTCAGAACGCTTTGCTATAGGTTGGGCATGAGAATAGTCCATATGAACATTTAGAATGGAGATGTCTCTAAATTTGTGCCTCTTGTATTTCTTTTGAGCTATTGCAATTCTGCTTTGCTCATAGAGCACAGCTCCTTCGTTGATGTAGGCGCGCCATGTTGGGTGGTCCTTTGACAATCACTTCCAAAGTTTTTCAGAGAGACGTGTATGTGTTTATGCATATCTATGTGTATATCTGTGTATGTGTATATGTTGCATATGTGTATATGCATATGTGTCTATGTGTATATGCGCACGTATGTGTGTATGTATATGTAAAACCCTTGGCCCCTGAATTTGGAATAAGAACACCCAGGGTTGAGTTCCTGCTTTGCTGCTAACTGACTGGGCCACTATGGGTAAATCTCTTAATCTCTTGGACAAAGTCATCATTTCCTCATCAGTAAAATGGGCATAGTAGAAGAATAGATTTAGAGCTGGAAGGACCCTTAGAACCCAGCCCCTTTGTTTTTTGACAAATGAATAAACTGAGGCCCAGAGAGCTTAAGTGATATGCCCTGATGTCCCACTGGTCAGAATTTGAACCCAGATCATCTAACTCCAAATCTAGCTCTTTGTACCCTGTTCTACTACTTCATAATACTGTTATACCATTCAACTGCTATTCATATACCAATCAATCAATGCATATTTGTTAAATTCTTGCCATGGCCAAACATTGTTACTAGGCATTGAACATACAAAGTCCAAAATGACACTTACGGGAAAACTGTTCATTATTTCCATCATTCCCTCCTCAGTCTCCCAAAGGCTTAAAATCTTTCTACTTTCCATTTTAAAAAAAGGAATCTTAGAGTAATTTTTTTGCCATTTCTTTTTAAATAACATTTTCTTTTTTCCTAATTACATATTGAGACAATTTTCAGCATTCATTTCTACAAGATTTTGAGTTATAGATTTTTCTCCCTCCCCTCTTCTGAAAATGGTAGGCAATTTGATATAGGTTATACATGTGCTATCATGTAAAACATATTTCCATATTCATCACGGTTGTAAAAGAAGAGACAGATCAAAAGGAAAAAAACATGAAAAAGAATAAAATAAGTGGATAAAATATGCTTCAATCTGCATTCAGAGTCCATCAGTTCTTTTATCTGGATATGGTTAGCATTTTTCCTTTGTGAGTCCTTTATACTTGTCTTGGATTATTGTGGTGCTGAGAAGAACTGAGCCCTTGATCATTACACAATGTTGCTGAAACTGTGTACAATGTTTTCTTGATTCTGCCCATTTCACTTTGCATCAGTTTGTACTAGTTTTTCCAGGTTTTTCTGAAATCTGCCGGCTCATCATGTCTTATAGCACAATAGTATTCCAATATATTCATATACCACAGCTTGTTCAGCCATTCCCCAGTTGACGGGCATCTCCTCAATTTCCAATATTTTGTCACCACAAAAAGAACTACTATAAATATTTTTGTATATGTAGGTCCTTTTCCCTTTTTTATGATCTCTTTGGTATACAGACCTAGTAGTGGTGTTGATGGATCAAAAGATCTGCACAGTTTATAAAATACTTGCCTGATAGCAGCTCTGTGAGATACCCAATGCACGTGTTATCATAGATGACAGAGATGAGGAATGAAGGGGGCCCACAGTTCCATAGCTACTGTGGTAAAGGAGAGACTCAGCCTTAGGGCTTCTGAGTCCAAGACTCACAGGCATTTCCCACTACAGTATCCTGCTGGGCTAAGACAGCTGTTGGTATCTTCAGATGTTTGTCATGCCCACAGCATTTTCTCATCTTGACCTTACTGACCCATTGTCAGTGCTTTTTAGAATTGGGGATGGATTTGTTGAAACAGAACCAAGCTAGGATCAAACCCATAGCTCTGGCCTTAAGAACAAAGGCCTTTACCCAACCAGCTGAGTTGACTAGCCTTTCATGCCCTGTGACCAACAAAGGACACACTTCATGAAAGTTGTTCAGGGCCTATTCAGTATCTTTGAAATGGTTACCTTTCTAAGGAACAGGCTTTGATGGAAAAATGCTTCTCTTACTCTGGGGGTCATAGAATCTAAGAGCTGTGAGGTACTTCATAGACCATCCAGAACAAATTGTGAATAAATATAATATGTACTGTCCCTGGATCTCTAAATATTGTATAAATGTAGGGTCTCTAAGTATCTGTGTAGAGGTAGTAGAAGTATAAAAATATAAGCTTCTTGAGGACAGAGACTGTTTCTTGTTTTGTCTTTTTTATCTCCAACACAGTGCCTTGCACATTGTAGAGATTCTTAATAATAGATGTCTGTTGAATTGGACTGGACTGGATTGGATTGGATTGGATTGGACTAGACATGGAGTGCTGGGGGCTGACCTCTGAGTGACTGTGTCTTCAGCTAACACTGTTGTTGTTACCTACCTGTCTGGGGCTATTTTATTTTTAGGTCAACCTAAATTGCAACTACCCAACGGAAAATTCCTGGCCCAAACTTCAATCTTACTGGGTTCATTCGTTCTCCCAAGAGGTAGCCCTGAATCAGTCAGGGACAAATGATATCATTCATTTGTTCATTCAGTAAGCCTTGATTACTCTGTGGGCTCAAACCACCCAGGATGAGCAGGTGCATGTGAGTTCCAATCAGCACAGTTTGAGGGGAGGAAGGGACGTGACTGGACTCAGAAGCACTGGTCACTGGCAATTCTTCCTCACTCCCTTCTCCCATTTGAGGAAATGCTCAGGCCAGCCATTATGCTCCCTTCAAACGCACCTCAAGCCCATGACTCACCAGATCACCTGTTTATGTGGGGTCTCCCCTCACGGGAATGGAAGCTACTTGAGGGTGGGAATCACCTCCTTTTTTAACTTGTATTTACATTCTCAGATTTATTACGTTTACCTCTTTCCACAGGAAGCCCTTCCTGATTCCCGTAATTGCCACTTTATTTTCTCCTCTCAAGTGTTTTCCTAATGCCTTCTCTGCTTAGATGTTGTAACCAAGGAGTTGTTTTCCATCTTTTCTTCGCATCCCTAGCAGGATGGGGTAGAAACTGGAAGATCTGAGTTCAAGTCATGTCTCTGATTGATGCTGGATGTGGAATCACGGGCAAATCACTTAACCCTTCAGAGCCCCAGACAATTCTCTAAGACCTTAATTTATAGAAGAATTGCAGCTCTATGTGGATGGAGTTTAAAGACACCCTCCCCCTGCTCCCAGTTACCCCACACCAGTGAAATCCCAGGACAAAAACACTTCCCAGTGCCAAAAGCAACATTTTGAATATAGTAGGTTTGACATAAATATGTATCAAATTGCTAGCCTGTAAGCGTCATGAGGGCCCTTATTTATCTCCTGAAGTCTTAGGACAGTGGTCTGCACAGGGCAGACAGTCAGTCAAAAAGCATTTCTGAAGCACTTAATAATTACTGGGGATATACCACCCTCCCTCTCAAAAACCCAGTCCCTGCCCTCGAGAGGTATACATTCTAATGCAGGAGGCAGCTAGGTGGCACAGGGGATAGAGTACTCAGCCTAGAGTCAGGAAGACTCATCTTCATGAGTTCAAATCTATGACCTCAGACACACACTAGCTGGGTGACCCTGGACAAGTCATTTAACCCTATTTGTCTCAGTTTCTCCACCTGTAAAATGAGCTGGGGAAGGAAATGGAAAACCCCTCCAGTGTCTTTGCCAAGAAAAACCCAAATGGTGTCAGGAAGAGTCGGATAGGACTGAAAAGGACCAAACAACAAGAGCAACACCTACCAGATACATGCAAAGCAGATGAGGGAAGTCTGAGAGGGGAAGGCATTAGCAGCTGGGGGAAGGAAATGTCTGGCAGGAGGCAGAGTTTGAGCTGAGTCTTAAAGGAGGCCATGGCAGACAGCTGATGCAAAAACATGGAGTCAGAAAGCTAGAGAAGGAGGACAGTGCGACTGGATCCCAGAGGGCTTGGAAGGCATCAAGGGATAATCAGGAGCCTGGCGAGGTGGGAAGGGGCCAGCTTGGGAAGAGCTTTCAACACTAAACAGGGGGCTTTGTATTTGATTCTGGGCAAAGTAGGGGGCGATGGAGCGTACTGAGCAAAACAAAGAGGGGTGGAGAGGCCTGCGCGGACAGAGCTACTTTAGAAAATCGCTTTGGCAGAGAGTGAAGGACTGATTGGAGATGGGGAGAGATCTGAGGCCAGGAACCCCACCAGACGGCCATGGCGGTCATCCCCTGGAGAGAGGACGAGGGTCTGAGTGAAGCTTGTGGCTGGATGAGTGGACAAAAGAGGATGCAGAGGAGAGATGCTGCAGAGGCGGGAACGGTTAGTGTTTACGAAATGTTTGGTGAACTTACTGTTGCCTTGTTCGCTCCAACCTTTTGATGATTTCCACTTCTGAACGTCACCTAAGGTCCTCAGAGCTCAGAGAACTGGTTAGGACTGGGAATAATGCCGTGAACTGGACCCCAAAAGTTCCTGGGTTTTTCTTTTAATCTCTAAGGAAGAGGGGGGAAAATCCTCTCCCTTTATTCAGAAAGTGATGTGTGGAAGTCTGTGTTTTGTACAATAGCTCTGGCCTTTCCATTTACACAAAGCTTAACTTACTGGCTCTTTAATTCAACTGCCTTTTTTTTTTTAAACTTTCCCATCACAGCTGCAGTCCCCTAGGTTGCTTCCCAGCCAGGCTGCTTCTGAATGGGTCTTTTACCCAGGCTTTCAAAGAACCTCTTACCCAGCTGCTCACCAGTATCCAGATCTACTCAGCAGTGGGCCCTTGCCATCCATAGATGGCCTTATTGTCCCCAGAATGCTCCAAATCAAAGGTTGGAAGACCTTTAGATCAGTCAGAGGCAATGAAAAGCCTCTTTGTGATGAGCTTTCTAAGCCACTGGTTCTCAAACTTTTTTTGTTTCAGAATCCCTTTACACTTAAAAATTGTTGAGGACTCTCCTTAGATAATTTTTATTTATGTGGTCTATATCTCTATCTATCTTTCTATCTATCTATCTATCTATCTATCTATCTATCTATCTATCTATCTTTCTATCTATCTACCTATCTATCTATCTATCTATCTGTCTATGCAGCTATGTATCTATCTATCAATCTCAGTATTTCTCTCACTCTTTTTCTGTCT
>CM053586.1:47761427-47804673 GCA_028646515.1 Pseudochirops corinnae
CTCTCTCTCTCTCTCTCTCTCTCTCTCTCTCTCTCTCTCTCTCTCTCTCTCTCTGTCCTTTCCCCTTTCTCCCTTTTTTCTCTCCCTCTTTTTGTGTGTTTCTGTCTCTGTCTGTGTCTCTCTCTGTCTCTTTCTCTCCCCACCTTCCCTCCCTCTCTTTCTTTCTGTATGTCTCTGTGTTTCTCTATATGTCTCTCTCTCGTCTCTCTTTCCCCTCCCTCCCTCCCTCCCTCTCTCTCTCTCCCTCTCTCTCTCTCTCTTCTCTCTCTCTCTCTCTGTCCTTTCCCCTTTCTCCCTTTTTTCTCTCCCTCTTTCTGTGTGTTTCTGTCTCTGTCTCTGTCTCTTTCTCTCCCCACCTTCCCTCCCTCTCTTTCTTTCTGTATGTCTCTGTCTCTGTGTTTCTCTGTATGTGTGTCTCTCTCTGTTTCTCTCTCCCAGTCCTCCCTCCCTGTCTCTATCTCTCTTTCTTTCTGTCTCTGTCTTTTTCCTTATCTTTCCTCCCCCTCTCTCTTTCTGTTAGTTTCAGTCTCTGTGTTTCTATGTGTCTCTACCTCTCTCTGTGTACCTCTCTCTCCCTCTTCCTCTTTCTCTGGGTCTCTGTCTTTATCTCTCTTTCTGCCTCTCTGTGTCTCTATCTCTGTCTCTATCTCCTCACCCTCTCTCCCTTCCTCTCCCTCTTTCTGTGTTATCTCTGTCTCTTTTTCTCTTCCTTTGCCCCCCTCCCCCAATGACTTTCAACTCTTTCTCCCTTTTCATAGATCCATTGTTGGGAAACAGGAAAAATAAAGCCATCTGGTCATATTGGACCACAAAGTAGGAAATGGAAGGAGCTCCAGGGTCATCAAGTCCAGCTCCATCATTTCATAGATGAAGATACTGAGAGCCCCAGGAAGGTTAAATGCGCTATCCAAAGTAACCCAGGCAGTAGTGGACGTGGTAATAGAACCCAAGATGTAACTCCAAATACTTTCTTTCCACTAAGGAAATTCCACTATGATGTGGCCAACAAGTGGACATCCAGCCTCTATTTAAGATCTCCAGTAATGGGGGTGGGGAGGAGACCCAGAACCTCCTGAGGCAGCCAACCTATTGCTCCAGGGACAACTCTAAGCTGTAGAAAGTTTGTCCTAACGTGAAGCTTAAATTTACCTCTCTAAAATGTGCATCTGGCTTTGCTGTCTGATGTCAGATGAAACAATGAGATTTCTCCACGATAGTTTTTCAGATGCTTAGAAACAGCCACCATATATACCTGCCTTCAGTCTGACATCCTTCATTTCTGCAGACAGTCCTTACGTGGCATGAACTTAAGGCCTTTCTCTGTCCTCACTGCCCTCTTGTGAATGCTCTCTAGCTTATTTACGTCCTCCTTGGCTGTGCCCAGAATGGAGTACAATCTGTTAGATGGGTTCGTACCAGGCCAGAGCAGAGAGGGACTCTCAGTTCTTTATCCCTGGAAGCCTTACCTCCCAAAGCAGCCGGAGAGATTTTTTCTTTTTCTTTTGGCTGCCACATCACACAGGTGACTCATATCGAAGCTATAGTCTACCTAAACCCCAGATCTTTTTCAGACAAATTGTTTCCTAACCATGTACACCCTCATCTTGCAATTTAGAACCAAAATGTCAGTTTTTATATTCATCCCTGTTGAATTTCATCTTAGATTATAGGACAGTTGCCAGAAAGAGATTAGAAGCAGAGTACTATTCAATTTAACAAATGAATATTAAGTATTTATTATGAGTTAGATCCTTGGGATCAAAAAATAGACACGATGCAAACCCTCCTCTCAACAAGCTTATAATTTAATAGGGTTGGGCGAAGGACAGAAGAGGGAAACAGGCAACATGGTGACTGCAGAGAGCCTGGATTTGAAGTCAGAGAACCTACCTGGTCTGAATTCCGATTCTGCTACTGACTCCATGTGGGCCTGACCTTGGGTATGTTAATCAAACTCTCCCGATCTTAGCTTCCTTATTGATATAATGAAGGGTTTGTTTCAGATGGCCTTGGGGTCCTTCCCAACTCTAAATATCATGTTCCTATGATTAAAAGGTACAGCAGTAAAAGGACAGCAGTACTGTTTGATTTTTTTTTTTCTTTATCCGCCTGCACAATGACCAGCATGCAGTAAGCACTTTATAAAATGCTTATTAGCTGGGGGCAGCTAGGTGGTGCAGTGGATAGAGTGCTGGGCCAGGAGTCAGGAAGACTCAGTTCCTTGAGTTCAAATTTAGTCTCAGATACCTCCTAGCTGTGTGACCCTGGCAAGTCATTTAACCCTGTTTGCCTCAGTTTCCTCATCTGTAAAATGAGCTGGAGAAGGAAATGGAAAACCACTCCAGGATCTTTGCCAAGAAAACCATGAAGAGTGGGATACAACTCAAAGGGCTGAATGTCAGCAATTAATTAATTAGGGCAGCTAGGTGGCGCCATAGTGCATGGAACGTTTGGAGTCAGAAAGACTTGTCTTCCTGAGTTCAAATGTGACCTCAAACACTCACTAGCTGTGTGACCCTGGCCAAGTCACCTTACCCTATTAGCCTCAGTTTCCTCATCTGTAAAAATGAGCTGGAGAAGGGGCAGCAAACCAGTATCTTTGCCAAGAAAACCCCAAATGGGGTCACAGACAGGACTGAAATGATTGAACAACAACAACAAAATTGATTAGTTAATCAAAGTGAGAATGTCATCAAGGCTTCACGTCTTGATTTGAAATGGGGGGGGGAGAGAGCTTTCTTTCGCTTGGGAGTAAGGGAGGGCTTTATGGAGGAGGTGTCATTTGAGATGGGACTTGAAAGGAAGGATACCGGAAAGGAGGTAGGGTGGGGGGAGGAGTCCATTCCAGGCACTGATGAAATGGAGCAGTCATTATTATTCTCTCATTTTACAGGTGGGCAAACTGAGGGTTATGGGATGACAGTTCTAGACCTGGAAAGGCCCACTGAAGCTCTCTAGCCCACCTCCACCCCCATTTAACAGATGAGAACACTGAGGCACACAAAAGACTAAGTGATATATATGACCCAGGGACACAGAACTAGTAAGGGCTGAAGCTGGAGGCTTTGAATCCTGGTCTTCTGACTTTAGTTCAGAGTGCATTTTTCCTCCTTGTCCCCCATACCACCTCCCATCCTCGCCTTCTCTCCAAGTTTCCACTTGCTAGACACCCCTTCTCATCTCCCCTTTGCTCTGGGGGTGCAAACAGCATCTCTGCAGCTGCCTACAGTAAAAAACAAACTGTAGCCACGGGCTGGCACAAGTATTTAGCAAATAGCTAGCTGGGAGGTCTCGAAGGGAAGCTCCTTTGGGGAAGGAAAGGGCTGTTGCTTGTTTGTGTTTGCGACTGATTGCTGCTGGGGAGGAGGGGAAGCTGTGCCCGGGGTTGGAGGGAGCCCCCTCCCTCTGACTCCCACACTGCCCTGAGGAGGGACTTGGCTAACGTTGATGCTCGGGCCAGGGCTGGGGTACCTTGTGAGAGGCCACAAGGCTCTGGGCTCCCCATGTCCTTGGTTTGAGCTCTCTTCTCCGGGCCTCGGTGCAATGGTGTTTGCTATTTATGCTCCAGTTGCTATCAAGAGGCTTTCGAAAGACTCTGCTGCCAGGTTTCTAAGTAAATTCTTGGCTCGGATTCTCTCTGTTTCTCTCTCACATCAGCTGCTCACAGCCCAGCCCAGCCCACTTTCAGATCTCCAACCTTGCTCCCCACTCCTTACCTGGTTTTCCAGATTTTTGGCACAAAAGTTCCAAGCCTCCTTGTCTGTTCCAGCAAAAGGGTGGGACCTTTTCTTACCAGGGACCATCTCTGTCAAGATGGGGATAATAGCTCCTACAATGGGCTGGTGGGCTTTGAGGTGGGAGTTGGGGAGAGATCCATAGCTCCTTTTCTGTGTTATATCCCTCACTTTCAGAACTTTCTTCAGAGCAACAGCCCCTTCACTTGGAGTAGGGGTGGGGAACCTGCAGCCCCAAGGCCACATGTGGCCCTCTAGGTCCTCAAGTGTGGCCCTTTGACAGAATCCAAACTTGGACTATACTTGAGGACCTAGAGGACCACATGTGACCTCGAGGCCACAGATTCCCCAACCCTGTTAGAGCATACCTTAACTGCCACCTTCATCAAGTCCTGGAGTCTGCTAGATTGTCCCAAAAGTTTTAGTTCAATGTTAAGGTGTTTTTTTTTTTAAGTTTAGAAATACACTAAGATTTTTCAGAAATCTTGTTTGGATACGTGCCAACTTTAAGTTATATACCATATGTGTACTATATTATGTAATTATATACATAGATATGTTGTATATCTATATTTTACATGTATTTGTCTCCCCATTAGAATATAATCAATCAGAAATTGTTTAATCCTTTGAACTTGTATCTGCAACACCCAGTACAATGCCTGGTACATAGTAAGAGTGTAACAAAAACTTGATTGATTGATTGATTGATTGATGTGAATTGTCACAAGTGAGAGTGTAAACGAGTGAGAAGAGAAAAGGTCTGAGTCCAGAAGCGGGGAGCACCGTGTTTAAGGGACACCAAGAGCCAGAAGGAGAGAATAGGAAGGAACAGTCAGAAAGGTGGCAGGAGAGACGTTCAGGGTTGTGGAGGAGAGCTGTGATGGGCACATCAGTGTTATCTCCATAGGATTACTCTTCTGTCTGTGTTGTGGATTGGAAATGGGAGAGATTGGAAGAAGGGAAACCTATTAGAAAGCTATTATAATTGTCCAACACTGATCGTTTCAAGAGTGAAGTCCCTGCAACGTGCTCTAAACTTTGTCACATCCGCACTTTTCCACAGGCTGTATCCCTTCCCTGGAAGGCCCTCTTTACCCCTTTTGACTTGTCTAAATTCTTTCTTCAAACCCCAGTTCAAATCAGCCCTGCTAGAAGAAGCTGTCCATGACCACCTCAGCGTACCATGATTTTTTCTCCTGAATGCTTTAAATGGGAGCCTAGGTTACTCCAGAGGTGAAACATTCTATCCAAGTCTGATTCCTGGACTTACCTATGTACCACTTGGCCCTTTCTGTGTGAGCTTGTTTGCTAGAATTCCTAGAGAATGCTCTCACTCTCCCCTGTGCCTCCACTTTTCCCACACTCAAAGTGCCTTCCTTTTTAGGGCCCTGGCCACCTTCCTTCCCAGTCCTCTTCTAATGTATGAGTCTGCCACATCTTATCATAGAACCTGCTGCATATCAGATTTCAGCAGGATATGGAATGATACCCATGCATTTATAGATGTCTGTCTGTCTCCCTGTCTAGCCCAGGCACATTCATTCCTATCCTTTAGTAATCCTTTCTGGACAGAGTGTGCCAAGGTAAATGTCACTCATTCCACCCAGTGCACCCAGCAGCAGTCTCATACGGCCCAAGAAAATGTCAGCCCTAGGAAATAAACAGCCTTAATATTAACCCAGACATGTGGCTGTGTTCCCCCAGCAGGTGTGGAAGAAAACTTAAATTCTCATTTATTTTTAAAGCATGCCTCATGCCCCCCAAACCCCCAGGACGTCACTAAATGTATCTTGGCCCAAGACTGCAGTTATTACTGTAACTCACACCCAGGGGCTGAGATGGCATCCAGTGCTCAGGCTCCTGGTTGGCTGGGACCTTCTATCCAGTTCTTGCAGACCTGGGGGTTAGGAGTGGGGGGTGGGGAGGACTTCCCCAAGTCAGGGATTCAGACTAGATTCCGAAACAACCAAACTGAATTTTCAGAGCCTGATGTCATGGTCCCAGCTCCTCGCTCTTCTTCCTCTTCATCCTCTCTTGCATCCATCCTGTTGTCTCCACTCACAAGGCCACTGTCCGGTTCGGGAGTTTATTGCCTCTTGCCAGGACTATTGCAATAGCCTGATAATTGGTCTCCCAGCTACCAATTTCTCTTTTCTATAATGCACCCTAATTGGTCTCCCTGTCTCAAGCTGCTCCTCACATAAACTCATTCTCTCCGTGGCTGCCCACGTGATTTTCCTAAATCACAGTTCTGACCATCATAGCCCCCTTACTCAGTAGATTCCAGTGGCTTTCTCTGTCCTCTAGGATCAAATAGAAACTCCTTGGTTTGGCATCAAAAGCTTGTCACAATTTGGCCCCAACCTTACCTTTCCAGCCTTGTTCCTCCCCTCTATGCATTCTATAGACCTGCCATTTTGTCCTTCCTGTTGTTTCTCACATACAACACTCCATCTCCTTTTCCACGTCTTGTTGGTGGCAGTCTCCCATTCCTCAAATGTTCTCCTTTCTCATTTCCATGTCTTAGAACCCATGGTTTCCTTTAAGATTCTGCTTCAGTGCAACCTTCTGTAAGGCCTTTCCCCTCAGCTGTTCAGTACTTATCCCTCGAAGGTTTCCCATACAAAACACATGCATCTGGTATGTGTTTTGTAAATATGTATATATAATATATACATACATATATAGGTGTGTACATATATACACATATACATACACACACACATATATATAAATGCATATACACATACGTCTCCCCCATTAAAGCATAAGCTCATTGAGGGCAGGAAATAGTTTTTGTGGTCGTTGCATTCCTGGTAATTAATAAAGTGCCTGGCACGTAGAAGGCATTTAGTAACCCTTTGTGGATTGATTGGCTGATATAATTTTTACTCGTTGCCAAAGCAAAAGGAACCAAACCAATAATTAAAACAGTTGTCAAGGGGACTATGTAACTTTGCTCTTCATAAGCCAAGGCTTCTCAAAACTGGGCTATAATCAGGCCTCCAACTCAGGAATTCCAGGAACACAGTTCAGATCCTTAGACTCAGATCTCTCTCCAGGAGTTAGCAAGGCTCCTTCATTTTCTTTTCCATCCATAGTCTCCTGAAGGGCCGATGTCTTACACCGACTCCTACTCTGACCACTTCGCGTTTACCATGTTTTTTTTGTTGGCTGGGATGTCCTAGCCAGTCCTTCCCCTAAATCCTTGTGTGACTATCTCAAGGTTGCCCCACTGCTCATCAGCTATTGCTGCCTGGTTATCATAAATGGAGCTAGTGGAGTGGGGTCAAGGGCAGGACAAGCCTGGATGAATGACATCCATTCTTCCCTTTCATCCCAAAGCTGATTCTTCTCCAATCTGTTTATAAGACTCTTGTTTCTCACCCTTTCTCTTACCCCAGCATTCTCCCATGTGCAGAGCCCAAGGGTGAACACCCAGACAAGGAGGAGGGGGCTCAATGGAGGGAGGGGGCAGGGTTTACACCAAGACAGAACTCTCCTCTGTTGCTCTCTGTTCTGTCTCCCATTTTCTTCTTTCCCAAGTCTATTTCTTTTTTAAAAATAGATTTTTATTGAAATCTTTTCAGATAATAATAATGCTATCTGGCATCTATATGGCACTTTAAGGTTTGCAGAGCCCTTTACATATGTTAACTCATTTAATCCTTGCAACAACTTTATGACATGGGTGCTACTATAATTCCCATTTTCCAGAGAAGGAAGTTAAGCACAGAGAATATATAAAGTCACACAGCTATTAAATATCCGAAGTAGGATCCCAGCTCAGGTTTTTCCTGATTCTGAATCTCATACTTTATCTACTGCACCTCCTAACTGCCTGCCTAATAAATAAGACCAGTTAGCATTCATACAGCCCAAGGTCACACAGGTACTAGGAGTCAGAAGTAGGATGTGGACACAGGTTTTCTGGCAGTTTTCTTCCCACTGTACCATCTGTCTAAGAAGCAGGCTAGGACAAGCTCATGAATGTAAGGTTCAAGATAGAATATGACAATGCCCAAAGGGAGGGTCAAAGTGCAAAGAAAATGTGAGGAGGGGGAGACCCATTTCAGAAAGGAAGCTTTCTGGAAGAGGTGACTGAAGAAATGAATCTCAAAATACAGAGATGCAGAGATAGTGGGGAGAAGGGGATGGCTTGCCAAGGGCAGAGAGATTAGGAAGAGACTGGAGAATAGCTAATAGTCCCAATTTGTGTGGAATATAGAATGCATGAGAGAGGGCAATGTGAAATAAGCAAAGAAAAATTGGCGTGACTCCAGAGGGCCAATGATGAATGCTTACCCACCTTTTGGCAGAGAGATGATGGACTCATGATGGAGAATGAAACATATTTTTGAACAAAGGAAAATAGGAATTTGTTTTGCCCGACCATGCATGTTTGTTATAAGGGTTTGTTTTCTTTTTTCTTTTTCTTTAGTGGTATGAACAGGAGAGGAAGAGAAATGCCTTGTTACTTGAAAATAAAAGCTAAAAAATAGGTAAAAAGAAAGGTAGATTGGAGCTAGAGTGTGAAGGAGAGTCTTAAATAAAATGCTAAGTAATATGTAGCCTCTGAAAGAGAGCCACTGATGGTTTTAGAGCAAGGAACTGATGTGGTTGGACCAATACCATTGAAAGGTGATTTTGGATGTTATGGTGCAATGGAAAAGAGAGCTGGCTATGCCTCTGATCCTTAGTACTCACGTGAGCATGGATGACCTCTCTGGGGCTTTCTTCATCTGTAAAAAAAAGGGGCTGGATTAGATGGTCTTTGAGGTTCTATCTAACTCTACCCTTATAAGTCTACAATCCTACAAAATGTCACATCTATGGCTGGACCTCAGTTTCCTCAGTAGTATGATGAGGAGTTTGCATGGACAAGCTTTGAGAACCCTTCTAGCTCTAGATTTAAGCCTAGTGGTGGCTGTGTGAAGGATGGATTGCAGAGGGAAGAGACCAATTAGGCACTTATTACAAAAGACCTGAACTGGTTCAGTGACTGGATGATTGAGAAGGAGGCGACAGAAGCAAGATATAATGGGGAGGGAGAAAGTACGAGAACATAACTGACTGGAGGCAGAAGGGGAAGAGTCCAAGATGATTCCCATGGTTCATGCCTTTAGATAATTTGCAAGATAGGAGCATAATCTACAAGAAGAAGGAAGCTGAAAAGGATGGTTTGGGGTTACTCCAGATATAAAGGGACAGAGAGGAGTAAATGCAAACTCTGTGTTTTTTGTTATTTAGATTTTTTTAGTTGTGTCTGATTCTTCATTACCCTATTTGAGGTCTTCTTTTACAAAGATATTGGAGTGGTTTGCCATTTCCTTCTCCAGCTCATTTTACAGATGAGGAAACTGAGGCAAAGAGGGTTAAGTGACTTGCCCAGGGTCACACAACTAGTAAATATTTGAAGCTGGATTTGAATTCATAAAGATGAATCTTCCTGACACCAGGCCTGGCACTCTATTCACTACACCACCTAAGTGTCCCCCAAAAAACCCTAGGGATGAATGAATAGACCATATAGGATATAGGGAGAAATATCAGTGGCAGATTAAAAATAGTTACATCTATGTAGTAGTTTTAAAGTTTACAGAGGACTTTACTTTGCCCTGTGGGGTAGGAATTAGCAATGACATTTATACATTACTTTAAGGTTTGCCAAACATTAAACCTACATGGTCTCAACTGAACCTCACAATAGTACAAAGCAGAACTATAAGCAAAGACGGAAACTTGGCAGTCATGAAAGGGCTATAAGAGTAGTTGGGGGTAAGTAAGGGGGCTTCAGGCCTGCAGTCAGGAAGACCTGAGTTCAAATTCAGACACTTGCTAGCTGTGTAACCCTGGGAAAATCACTTAACCTCTCCCTGCTTCAGTTTCTTCAGCTGTGAAGTGGGGATAATAATTGCACACCTCCCAGGGTTGTTGTCTGGGTAAAATGAGATAATATGTGTAAACTATTTTGCAAATCTTAAAGCATTCTATAAATACTAGGTATGATTATTATCCTTACTTTACAGATGAGAAAACTGAATCTCAGAGATGTTAATATAATAATAATAATATTAATAATAATAATAACTAACATTGACATAGCACTTATTATGTACCAGCCACTGTGCCTTTAAGCGCTTTACAGCTATTATCTCATTTCATCCTCTCAGCACCCCTGGGAGGTAGGCTATTATTATCCCCATTTCACAAATGAGGAAACAGAGTCAGAGAGAGGGTTCAGAGACTTGCCCAGGGTTACACAGCTAATAAGTGTCTGAGACTGGATTTGAACTCAGTTATTCCTGACTCCAGGCTCAGCACTCTTTCTACTCTGCCACCTCACTGCTCCCAAAGCTTATTTGGTTTTTTTCCACTGTATAGTACTAAAGTGAGGGAAACAACTCTCAGCAGCTCTTTTTCTTTAACAGAAATTTTCACTGCCCTGAATATCTCCTTTAACTCTGTGCTGCCTCAGTTTCTTCAACTGTGAAATGAAAAGGGTTGTTGTGAGGATCAAATGAATTAATATCTTTAAAGTGTTTAACACAGTGCTTGGCACATAGTAGGCACTTAATAAATGTTCCCTTCCTTCCTTCCTTCCTTCCTTCCTTCCTTCCTTCCTTCTTTCCTTTCCTTCCTTCCTTCTTTCCTCCCTCCTTTCTTTTCCTTCCTTCCTTCCTTCCTTTCCTTCCTTCCTTCCTTCCTTCCTTCCTTCCTTCCTTCCTCCTTTCCTTTCCTTCCTTCCTTTCCTTCCTTCCTTCCTTCCCTCCTTCCCTCTTTCTACTTATAGAGATGCATACAAGGGTAAAGGATCTTTGGGAAAAGCTCCAGCTTGCACTCTTCCTGATGCTCCCCTGGGCTTTGAGGTCCCAAATCCTCTGTGGGTGACCTCACAAGTGGTTGCTATGGAGACCATGATGTCATTGGAGTCTTTACTGAGATGGGAAAGGGAGCCAGGTCCAGGGGAAGGAGGGGGGCAGAGCAGCAGGGATGCACCAGTCCAGGGAAATGAAGCTCCTGTTTTTGTGCATATGTGCCAAGGGAAAAAATGTAAGGAAATGGAAATCTCTTTGTGATATTTTAATAAACAAAATAATAGAATTGTAGAGCTTAGAAATAAATTTTAAGGATCACTCAGTCCAATTCCTTTCTTTTTTTCCAGAGAAGGAAATGAACTCTCGTAAAGGTTAAGCCAATTACCTCAGATCACATAGAAAGTTAGTGGCCATGTGTGAGTGCTGAATTCAGAGTCAATAATCATTATCATTATTTATCAGGAAGCATTGCCTGAGCCCCTACTGTGTGTAACAACTCTGTAAGCTCTAACAACAGCAATACCAAAGCTCTGTTTCACTACTAATAATAACTCATTTAGGAGGACTTTAAGAGTTTTCGGAGTGCTGTATCCCATTTGACCTGGGTTTTGATACTTTTGTGAATGTATGAATGAATTAAAAACCATGAAGGAATTGTTATGTGCTGAGCACTGTGCTAAGCCCTGAAGATACTTATAGAAAAGCTTAGCTAGTTCCTTCCCTCAGGAAGATTACATTCTTATAGGGAGTCAACATGTCTGTAGGAATAATGGCCAGGGAGGGATACTGTGGCTTGGAAAGTAATACAGATGGCAAATTGAGACAATTCACACATCCTTTCCAGGAGCAATGACTGGAGTTGATCTGATTATGGTCCCCAAACCAGAAATGAGGACAAAGAAGAGGAATAGGAGTTTTGGTCATGAAGACCTTGTGACTGGAGAGGACTCCCAGATCCCCATGACTAGAAGTCAGTGAGAAGTTTACATAATGTAGGGTCAAGAGGGAGTGAGTGCTAATAAGGGGGGAGAATAGGGAAGTAGGAAAGGCTTCATGTTGGAGGAGGCACATACGCATTCTTTCCACAACACCTTGTCTGTTGACCTGCTTCCAGTTCTGTTCATTTGTAGCATGAATGCCCATAACTGAGTATGAGAAGCTGTTGGTGATGGCCAACTGCAGATACAGCTCCACTGTCTGGCTTACTGGCTCCTTAGCCAGCTCCTCTCATCTGACCTTGTACAAATCCCTCCCATACCTTCACCTGGAAAATTTATAGCTGGCCTGAGGCCTCACATTTTTCCTATTACATCCACAAGGCAGTAACTTATCTCTCATGGTGGATGAAGGAGCAAAATAGGCAGAATTGAAGTGTATACAAAGCTCTGGACCCAGAATTAGAAGGCTTGAGTTCCAATTTTGATTTTGACATACAGCTGCTCTGTGAGCCAGAGCAAGTCATTTTCTCTCCAAGCCTCAGTTTCTTCATCTATAAAATAAATATGCCTGAATCCTACAGTTATTGTGGGGAAAGGACTTTTCAGACCTTAGAGAGGATGTATAAATAAATATATTACATGCAATATATGAAAACCTTGTCATTTTCTAACACCTCTTTAAGGGGTAGAACATTATAGTCTCTGAAGAACTGAAGGTGAGGATCCCTCAAAGGTCAATGGAGAGGCATCTGGTGGCTATAATAGGATTGAAACTCACCACAAACAGGAAATTATGAAGGGGAAGGACATAAAGGAAGTCACCAAAGAAATATATAACTAAAAAAAGATGGACCATTCAATCAAGAGTGAGCTAGCAAGAAATAATGTATGAGCAGCCTCTGTGCTATACTGGTGCATAACTTTCCTTACACCTGGAAGAGACTGGTTGGAACCTCTTTGTCAAACTGAAGAGAGGGTATAGACAAAAACTCAGCAAGACATACAGGCATGGATGAGTTTTGATCTGCAATGCTAGAGGGAACGTTCAAGTCAGTGAAATCACAGATCCGTATTGAAATATACCATATAGATTTCTATTATTTTTATTAGACTTCTTGTGCATTATTCTACTTCTCATCCCTCAATTCCATATCACCAGTATTTTAGAAGGAATGGGAAAAAGCAATGGTTTCTAAGTTTGGGAGCATCACTGTTCTCGGCACCAGGGAATGTTTCACAGCCAAGTCATACTTTCCTGCTTGTCACAGTCTCTGCAGGAAATAAGAACAAAATCATGTGTAGTGCTTTGAATGACAGAATGGCAGAGTTGGAAGAGACCTTAGTGATAGCTTACTGCAGCCCTCCATTTTACAGAGAATCATCCGAGGTCATTGAGGTGAGTCACTTGTCCAAGGTCACACAGTTGGTGAGGGGCAGAACCAGGACTAGAACCCAGGGCTCTAACTTCCACACTAGGGATTTTTCCATAAGGCCCTCCTTCCCCAATAGTCAATTTCTAATACCTCCTCCCCAGGAAAGCATAGGAGAATAATGGAGGTCTCGCTGGTTTCTAAAATATATTCCTGATTCTGCTAGAAGACTTGGGGTGATTCAGCCTCAGTTAAGTGTGGTTTGGTAGACTGTGGCCCTATTCTCTCAGGACTAGGTATTGCCCTGAGGAAGTCTTCCAAGTGTCTGTCTTATGTAGTGAGGATCTGGACCATGTACATGTCTGTCTTCTCTGTCATTGATTCGAGCCCCCACCGATTGTGTTCCTCCCCTGGACTGGTAACTAATGCCCCATATCACAAGTTCCCTCTAACCAGTTAATGTTGGATAACTTTTGCAAAGGAGTGTTTATTTTGGACATACAGCCAGAACAAAGTGCAAGCATTTCCCACAACGCCTGGAGGACATAATACCCCTCATACCCTCTTGATCTCTTGGGGGGGATTAGTCTCAAAATTTAGGTCAGTTCCTACAGAAGCTGCTGGCTTCTACTAGGCTGGAGGTCTGGATCCTTGCTTCTCAGGGCATAGATGCTGGGCAGACTGCAATACCTGGTCTAGTTTCCTGAATTCCCAGATCCCTATGGCTTGAGCTCCCAGTCTAGACTAGAGATTCCATTCCATGCACCTAGAACAGAAAACAAAGAATGAAAAAGCCAAGGATTCTTAATAGTCCTATGACATCAAAGGGTTAAGTCTTGGTAGCACTTGCCCCTAAAGCTTGATTTTCTCACCAGAAGCCTTTAATGATGGAGTCACAGAGCTACCTTAATCACTAATGCAGCAAAAGCCAGGGCCAAGGCCAACTCGGGCCCTTTCGAAGACTTCAACAGTTTGTATAGCCAATAGTAAGAGGCTCCTCGCAATCCTATGATAAGCAGGCCAAGACAAACCAGTTAAAGAATGCCCTGAATACTCCAGTCCTCACAATTATTCCCCTGAAACAGTTTCCCAATATCCTCCATGTGAAGGCAAGAACCCTTAGCAGATGGGATCTGGACAAGGTCCAGATCCCCACTACATAAGTGCTGTTCTAAACACTCAAAATGCAAATACAAAAAGAGAAATAGCCCCTATCTCAAAGAGCTCATTGACTGGTTGATCTACTTGAAGCTTTATCTCACCCTCCCTTCACATCTCTTGCTTTGGAGTCTAGATTCTAATAGTGCCCCATATGGGGTGAGTAGTGGTTAGAGAAGAGTATTTTAGTCTGGTGAGTCACAAGGGTGGTGAGTTAATCCATAGGAAAATCAATTTCCTGCCCTTTCTAGAAGCAATAGTACTATTGATTTGATTATTGTATCCAAAGCAAGAGATGAAAAGAGAAACTGGGATAAGGCTTCGGGCAGATCTATCAATCAACAAGCTGAATCTAGAGCTTACCATATGGGGTAGCCTGCTGAATGAGAAGTGAAGGTGAAAAGCAGTCTATAGTTCAGGGCCAGCTAGATAATGGAGTGAACTAAGTGGACTAGTTTATGCTCAATAAGCAAGATGGCTGGGCAGGGAGTTCCGAAGTACACCCCTAGTCTCACCAGTAGAATGAGTTTCACCTTGGGCAATAAATGGGCCACTAGGATAGAGGCAGAACCTCTAGCAGGTTGGACTATGTGAATTTAAAATTTTTTTAAAAAAGACTTCTGTTACTAAGGTCCTATGATCCACATCTTTAACTTTCCATAGGTGGTCTCACGACCACTGATGAGTGTGTGAAGACTCCTTCTTGTCCTTGATTCACAAAACAAGGACTCTAAGAAGAGTCCTCTGATTCATAGATAACAGGAGTGGGCTGTGAATTACTTGGGGATTAGAGCCAAATGCCCAGACTCTTTCTTGGAGCCCTGTTGTCCATCTTCTGTTATAACTAGTTGGGCTTCAAGTTATTTTAGGCCCAGGCCCAGTTGGTCCCAAAGGGGATATGTTTTTCAGCAAATGAGAAGTCTGTATGGGGGAGGTTATGTATCCCTGAGATGCTTTCAGACAGGAGGTGGCTATATGTGTTTTCTGAGGGGAAGAAGGCTTTATACAAATAAATGCTTCTCAGCCTCCTTAGAGTTCAGAACCCTGTACTTGTTTGAGTGCTCATAATAATGTCCAGTCAAGTCAACAACCATTTATTAAAGTGCCTACTCTGTGTGAAAATGTGTATATATGAAAATATATAAAATGTATATGTGTGTATATATGTATATGAAAAAATATACATACAAGATAACCAACAGAGAAAAGGCACTAAGATTAAGGACTGAGAAAGGCTTCTAGAAGTAGGATTTTAGCTGAGACAGAGATGAGGAGGGAGAGAGTTCCAGGCAGGCATGGGGGCAGCCAGTGAAAATGCCTTCAGTCAACAGTCAGGAGAGAGGGAGTGTCTTATACCAGGAACAGAAAGGAGGTCGATGTCAGTGGGTAACGAGTAAGGAACCTGGAAAGGTAGAAAGGGGCTGGATTATGGAGGACTTTAAAAGACAAATGGAAGATTTTTATACTTCATCCTGGAGGTAATAGGGTGCCACTGGAGTTTCTTGAATAGGGAGGTGACGTGGGCGGCCTGGTGCTTTTGGAAGAGCAATTTGACAGGTGAGTGAAGGATAAGTTGGAGTACGGAGAGAGTGGGAGGCAGGGAGACCAGCCAGGAGGCTACTGAAATAGTACAGGCAGGAGATCATGAAGGCATGCACCAAGATGGTGGCAGTGTTGGAAAGAAGGGGGATATACAAGAAATGAGACAAAGGAAGAAACAAATGGACTTGGCAACTGATTGCATATGGGGAGGGGGAAGTGAAAGTGAGGATGACCCATTTTACAAATGAAGAAACTTATGCTCACAGAGGTGCCTTGCCCAGGGTCACAGAACTAGGAAGTTTTGAGGCAGATTTGAACTCAGATCCTCCCAATTATAAATCTAGCCCGCTATCCACTGAGCTATCTAGCTGCTCAGAGTATACCTCACCTCCTCTTAAAAGCACTTTGGAGCATGCATTCTAATTCATTTTAATTTCAGACTTTTTGAGAACTTTGTGACACCCTGGAGAACACTGCTGACTCCCTTGGGACAGTCTTCTTTATTCTCAGCAGAATAGTCAGTGCCCTCCACATTCAGTCATTTTTCAGTCTTCTCTGACTCTTTGTGACCCCATTTGGAGTTTTCTTGGCAAAGATACTGGAGTGGTTTGCCGTTTCCTTCTCCAGCTCATTTTACAGATGAGGAACTGAGGCAAATAGGGTTAAGTGCATGAAGCTTGTGTGTGAGAACAGATTTGAACTCAGGGTTTTCTGACTCCTGACCCAGCTCTCTACTCACAGGGCCACCTAGCTGCCCCTAGTGCCCTCCATAAAGGAATATAAATTCCTTGAGGACAGGCTCCTTTACCACCTAACATATGGTAAATATTTAATAACTATTTGAAGTAGCAAGGTATTAAGAATATGCTTGGTGAATTGAGAAAAGCATCCAGGGGTGGGGAACCTGTGGCCTTGAGGACACATGTGGCCCTCTAGGTCCTCAAGGGCAGCCCTTTGACTGAGTCCAAACAGTTCAAGGGCTGCCTTGAGGACCTGGAAGGCCACATGTGACTACACCTCTGCTAGACCATGAAGAACTGATTTTAGACCCAGTTTCAATACTCACTGCATCACAACTCAGTCATTTAAGAGCCCTAAACCTCAATTTCTTCATCTTATAAAAGGAAAATATGGTGTCTTCCCTCCTTTATAAGGTCATTGTGAGGATCAAATGAAATTATGTACATGAGAGTAGTCCACTAATGAGAGGTGGTATTTGTTGCACAAAGGTCCTGGGACAGTACACTCAGCTGCTGCCCACAGTATCTGAAACAGTAGTCATATCTAGAGTTGTGGATATCTTTCTTTAAGGTTCAACTTAGATAGTATTTCTTTTAGGGAGCTTTCTGGGATCTACATAGCTGAAAATTCTTTCTCCTTCTCCAAAATGAGTTTACAATGAAAGTCTCCCACCTCCAGGGGTATGCTGGTAAAACGTTTAACAACCAGCTCTCCAAAGGAAAAAAGAACACCCAAAATATATTTAAGTTTCATCCGAGCTATTGACATTTTTAAAATCATTTTCTTATGTCTAACAATCAACAAGAGCAAAACATCAAACCCTGGTTTGTATGGGCAGTTTCCAAGGTATAAATGCTCATGTGGATCATCGAAACAATCAGCCCTCTGAAGTTAAATCTCTCTACTGAGAAGAGGAAGGGTGTGCATTTCATTCCCTCTTTAGAGCCTTTCACACTAGAACTTCTTTGTTTTGATACTTCTTCCCAATTAGGTTATAAATACCTTCAGGGCAGACCCTCTATGTATTCTTTTTCATCCTGCTATCCCTATCTGATGTAATGGCAATTTAATAAATACGTGTTGAATTCTTTCTTTTGGATTGAAGCACTGATTTTTTCTGGTGAGCTTCTTTTAACCCCTGGAAAGGTCTGTCTCTGTCTCTCTGTCTCTGTCTCTCTCTCCTTCTGTACACTAAGTTATTATTAACATCCAGTTTAATTTGTTGGTTTACTTTTCTTTAAGAAGGGGTAGGGCAGCGCTGGGCTGTACTAGCTGTACCTGGGGGAAAGAGGATGGGAGAGGGGCCCTAAGACCTAAGATGGGAAATTAGAAAGCAGGAATTAAAAGAAAAGGTTCTAGCTTCTCAGTATGGTCCTGTGTCTTTGGTTGTCCCCAAACCATATTTTGGAGTCACTGAACAAAAGCATGGATATCTTTAAAAAGCAGACTGCCAGGAGCTTTATCATGTGAATCTTTCTAGACCTCAAATGAATGAGTTAATGACTTCTGCCATTTGTATCCCTCCCCCCCCCCAAAAAAAAAAGCCCCTGTTGCTTGGTGGCTCTGCCAACTTCCTCCTTCCAACCTGCTTCTTTGGCCAGGTGTGGACCTCCATGGCAAGGATGCAGGAAAACCTCATCGTCTTTTGGTCGTGATATGGCAGAAAGAAATTAGGTTTGGAACAGAAGGGCTCAGGTTCAAATCATAGCTCTACCTCAAGCAAATCCTTAATCCAAGCCCTTCTCTATTCAACTGCCAAAACTATTTTCCTAAATCTGGGGTCTGACGATGTCTTTCCCTCACGCAATAAGCTCCTGTGACTCCCCTGAGAGTTACAAATGTTTTTTAAAACCCCTTCTTCCCTTTCTAGTCTTCTGATCCTTTCTTTCCTCTCTTCTCTCTCTCCTACAATCTACATACACTGGCCTATTCGCTGTTCTTCACACATGACACTGTTTATCTCCCGACTCCTTGCTTTTTCTCTGTTTCCTGGCTTCCTTCAAAAGCTCAGCTCAGATTCTACCTTCTTCAGCAGGAAGCCTTTCCTGGTCTCCTCTAGCTACTATTGCTTTTCCTCTTTAGATTTCCTTCATCTACTCTGTGTATATCTTTTATGTACATGGCTATTCACATGTGGTTATCTTGTCTTTCCCATTCAAATGGGAACTTCTCAAGGGCAGGGTTCATATTTTGTCTTTATAGCCCTAGTATTTAGCACACAGCCTGGAGCAAAGTGTCTGATCAAAGTTTGTTGATTGAATGCTACCTACTACTTATGTGACCTTATACAAATCATATAGCTTCTTGTGAGCCTAATCTGTAAAAGGAAAGGAGTTGGCCCCATTAAGGCCCCTTCCAGATGGAAATCTATGATCCAATAAGTCTATAAAGTTCTCTCCCCAAGCTACTACGGCCCACTGCCATTGTGGAACCAACCTCCAAACAGTTGTGAGCTAGCAGATGGCATCGGTTCCTTCTGGAACCAATAGATGAAAACCAAATGTCCCTGCTTCCCACCTCTGCTTCCACTCCTTAGCCTGACTTGGGAGGGCAGGTACTCCTTAGGTAGTTGTCCTAATTCCTCCACTCATCCCATCCCCCTACTCATGCTGGGCATCCAGGACTTTCAGATTGTCACTTGCCTTGTGAAGAGGAAGCCACCAATATCCCTGGGGCTCCTGGGCTTCCCATTGGCCCATCTCTCTACCTGTGCAGTTGCTTCCTGACAGGAAGTTCTGTTGCCCTGGCGCTGGGTCTCCATGGCAACCCTTGCTTTTGAGACACTGAATGGAAACTGCTGGCATGGGGAGGCCGGTAGCAGAATACTGATTTGCCCAAGTGTCTGTAACACTGGCTGCATCTTAATACCTTTTCAGATACCCAATGGGCTAAAAATATAACCAGACTTGGACTCCGGCTGGAGACTCAGAGTAACACTGCGGCTGACTAGCCCCATGACAAGGAAAATGCAGCTAAAATTAGTCATCTGCCAAAACTTGGGTGGGGATGTAAAATTCTAGGCACCCTCACAGGGGGTGTTGTTGGGTTGGGGGTAGGAGGGTAAATGATATATAAATGATGATGATAGATGTTTCCACAGCCCATAAATCTTGTGAGGTGACTAGTGAAAGTGAAATTATGATCCTTTTTCCAGATCACAGGATCACAGATATAAACTACAGAGGACCTTAGAAGTCTAATCCAACTCCCCTATTTTACAGATGAAGAAACTGAGTCCCAGAGAGGTAGAGATTTGCTCAAGGTCACAAGGTAAGGCACAGAAGTAGGTTAGGAAATTGAGGGTCAAAGAGATTAAACAGGCCATGCCATAAATGCCGCAACTAGGATTAAAAGGTAATAGTGATCTCTAAGTAACACAAATTCAGGCCACAAAGGCAGACTGGAGAGGGTTTCCTAACAACTAGGAGGTTATATTCCACTGGATTAAAACACAGGTCCTCTGACTTCAAGTTGAGGGACTCAGGAATGGGACGCCTCTTTCAGCTCCCTGCAAGACCAAGAAAGATGAGGATTCCTTAGGATGGGGAATGGGGAAGGGAACAAGCCTTGTGAGAGGAGAACTGGACTAGGAATCTAGGCTAGCCATAATTTCCGATCCTCTTGGTTTTCCAACAGTGGCAGGCAGCCCTCTTCTCCATGGCTCCCAAGAGCTCTGATTGGGACAGAAAAATGCTATCTGGAGCTGAAAGGGATTCTATTAGGAAGAAAGAAATGACAGCTCCACTCATATCTTCTAAGGGAACTCAGTGTAAAGTGACAGGCTGAATGAATTCCTATTCTCCTTGGCAGGATCCACTGATTTTTTTTCTTCTCTTTCCCGTAATCAGGCCCATGTCATTCAATTAATTCTGCATTTCCCAGGGCAGGAAGTAATAGTGGGGCTCTGAGGCAATGCCAGGGCCCCTGCCATCTTCATTGCTACTCACCTGTCTCTACTAGCTGTAGACTCCTCAGCAAGATGAATAATCCACACAACAGATAAACGGGAGTAGACTACAATTTTAAAGTTGTCAAAGTACATGCAGTAAGGTCTACCTAGGTTCATCTAAATTAATTCAGTTCTGGGAATTTTAGGGTACTGCAGGTTTAAGATGAATTAACAATGTAACATTGCAGGGAAAGAAACCAGTGCTGTACTAGGCTGCTTTAATAGAGGCATGAATCCAGCCCTAAGGAGGTGATAATCCCACTTTACTCTGTTCTAGTCAGATGACATTTGGGATCGCTGTTCAGTTCTGGGCACCATGTTTTAGGAAGGACATTGACAAATTGTTGTACACGTAGAGGATTACAGTCAGAAGGGCAAGAAGACCAGAGGACTGGCCAATCAACTCTCTGGGCCACTTTTTCCTTAATTGTAGAATAAGAGAATTGGACCAAATGTCTATTCTAATTCTTAATCTATGACTCTAAATTACAGAAAGGTAGATTTAGCCTCCAAGTAAGGTGGAGCTTGAACAATGAACATTTTCCAAGAGTGTAATGGAGTGCCTCGTGGGGTAACAGAGACATCGCCAGAAGGATTCAAGCAGACATTGCATTCTCTGAGTTTCTCCATTCCCCCTCCTAACAACCAGAAGATACATTTGACAGTTTACAGGAACTGGGGATGGGTAGGCTGGAGAAGAAAAGACCCACAGGAACAAATGATGACTGTCTTCAAGTATTTGAAGGGATCTTGTGTGGAAGTGGGGTTAGGCTTGTGTTGTTCAGTCATTTTCCAGTCATATTCCATTCTTCATGATCCCATTTGGAGTTTTCTTGGCAAAGATACCAAAGTCATTTGTCATTTCCTTCTCTAGCTAGTTTTACAGATGAGGAAACTGAGACAAATAGAGATTAAGTGACTTCCCTAGGGTTACACAGCTAGTAAATAAGGCCAGATTTTAACTCAGGAAGAATCGTCTTCCTGACTCCAGGCCCAGAACTCTATTCACTGGACCACCTAGCTGCCCTGCTATGGTTAGACTAAGGTAGGGTAATATATTTGGAGTTTGAAGGGACCTTAGACATCATTAGGTCCAATCCCTTCATTTTTGAAAACTTGTTCTTCTTCTTCCTAGAAGCCAGAATTAAAGTAGTGATAGAAAGGACATTGGATTTGGAATACGAGGACCTCAGTTTGAATATTACTTACTTACAACCTGTATGAGCATCTCTTTAAAACTTATTTTCCTTAATTATTATAAAATGAGATTAGATTAAGATCATCCCCAATGTCCCATGCAATTCTAAATCTATGACCTCAAATTATAGGAAAGTAGATTTTTTTTCCAAGTAAGGAGAAACTTGCTAATCAGAGATATCCCAAAAGTAGAATAGACTGCCTAGAGAAGTAAAGGAGATTGTACCAGAGAGCTTGAACAAAGGTTATACTGTCTATGACTTCCTCCCATTTCTCCCCAAGCATCTGGAAAACAGACCAATACCATTTGTTGTCACTGAGGGGATCCTTGCCCTTCCCCAACCAACCCTTTTTGCCTTATTGTCCAGTTTCCATCAGGTAGGACGCCTGGGGTCAGCTGAACACCAACCCCCCCCCCCCCACTTTCTTACTTCTGATGGAGGTATCCCACAGCCCCACTCTACTTTAACGCTCGAACCCACTGTCATCTTGGGTACCATCTTCTTCCGGGCCCTCATTCCCCAAGGTCCTTGGAGCCTTTCCATCTGCCCTGCTATTTTCTCTTCCTGTTCCTTGTCCTTTCCATGAGTTGAACATAAACATGAACCCTCCCCCAATTAGAATGGGAACTCCTGGAGGGTAAAGACTGTCTTGGTTTTCTGTTTGTATCTGCAGTGCTTTGAGCAGAGTGAAAGATTAATAAACACTTCTCCATCCCATGTTGTGGAGAGGTTCCCTGCATAGGTACAGGTTGAACTAGATGGCCTCTGGGGTCCCTTCTGACTCTGCCATATGAATTCAATTCAACAAGATTAATTAAGTACCCACTAGGCCCACAGCGCCACAGGAGGCGTGATGTGGCTACAAATGATGAACATGAGATTGCTTAAACTCTGCAAGCCCATTTGTGGCCCATCTAAATGAGAACAGGACCCTGACAGAGTACCCTGATGGGGAGTTTTAGGAGGAGGAAGGGAGAGGGCTTTGGGATCTTCCTAGGGGAATGCAGAGAGGGCAAACTTAGATGATGTGAGCAGGATCACATAAACCAAGGCTGCAGATTTAATCCCTAGATGAGCCTGTAGCTCTGAGCAGGGAAAAGCCTGATGCCACAGGCAGACAGTCTGGCCTTGTAGTCACAAGGGAAGAAGGGGGAGACAAAGTGCAACCTGATTCCCATTGCTAGCAAAGCAAGGCAGCCTCTATCGGGAGGGAGGATTGGGATGGTGGGAGGAATCATGATAGCATAGTTGATGTACATGGAGATGCTGAAGGAAAGGGAGGAAAGCCTGCAGCCACCTTCCAGGATCATTTGTTCCTTCTTTCTAGAAGGGGGGAGCACGGCTGCCTGTTTTTGTTTATCTTTGTCCTCTGGGCAGTGATCACCAGGACGGCGGGCTACCTAGAGAGCCTGATATTGGTCATCTGCTCCCCCTGCTGGCTGCTTCCTGTACATTCAGTGTGGAATGTCACAGAATCTCCAAGAAGAAACCTGGCCAAAGTCTCTGCACACTTGCAAGTTCACTGGACCAGTTGTTTCCACCTGAACTAGAGTTGTTGAAACTACCTGGGTGTTCCTGATTCCATAACAGGACTGGCCGATGAGCCTCCTGGCTATGAGACCCATTGCTTCCAACGTTTAACAGTGGTCACCTTCAGGTCAAGGGGATGCTGGGTAATGATGAAAAATTTGTCATGGTGGCACATGCCTGGAATCCCTCCCTGCTTCTGAGAGAGGCTTGGGAATTCTGAGTTTCACTAGGTTTAAAACTCATCTGAGGTCCTCACCAACTCTGGCATTATTATGGTGACCCCTGAGATTGAGAGAGCACAGTAACACAGGGTTAATCCCTAAGGAAAGGTAAACAGGACCAGGTCAGAAATGGAGCAGGCCAGAGTTCTGTCCATATCAGAAGTGAGATCGGGCCTGAGGTGGGAGATGAGGAGATTTAATCTCCAAAAAAAAATGGAAAAAGAAAAGGAGAGGTCAAGAGGAAGAAGAGGGGAAGGAAGGGAGGGGAGGAGAGAAGGGGGAGGGGAAGAGGGGAGGAGAGATATATGTCCATTGAGCTGGAACCAATTACCAGATTTTGCATATAATTATAATTCAAATAGTGTAGTTCGCTCTACTTCAGTATACTCAGAGGACTTGGGTTCCAGGTGCAGCTGGTTGTATGACTCCACACAAGTCATTTAAACCAGAATTGCACATCTATGTAATTTGCATGTGAGGTAAACCTGCATTTCTTATGCTTAGTGATCTGGAGCAGTTTTTTATATGGTCACTAGTTTGTAATTGTTCCTGTTTATTCCTATCATTCCATCATTTAGCTTTTTAGTGACTAAGTTCTTTGTCATATATTTGTGTTAATTCTCTACATTGCAGAGCTATAAGTGCTTATCTCACTATCTATTCTCTTAGGACTTTTACATCTGGGACATTAGAGAAAATACCTTAGAGACAGTCTAGCTCACGAGATCACAGGATCACAGAGCTGGAGGCAGAAGTAATCTAGTTTCACCCCTTCCTTTTATTTACCGAAGAGGAAAATGAAACTGTTGTCTTCATTTCTTCATCTTGTGAAGAAAACCCTTTGTGACCACGCTGAGGGCAGGGGGAGGACCATTGTTGGATTGGTTCACAGTACTTCTAGTAAACATTCATGGAGTCCCTATTGCTCTGCATGGTATAAGGCAACTTTGGGGGTGGAGGGCGGGGCCATACAGACATCACAGACATCTGAGATCAGACCATGCAAAACCTTATTACAGAAAGTCCCCTATTCTCAAGGAGTTTATAATCTAGCCAGAGAGAAAATAGGTACATGTACAAAAACAATTAGAGGCTGATGGAAGACCAACTGTATCAAGAAGGTTTCTTCAGGTCATGGACGTCTTTCATTGTATTTGTGACCGTGGGGGTTAGCTCAGTGCCTGATACCCAGTAATGACTTCATAAACTCTTGCCACATTGTTGCCTAAGTGCTGTTGGAGATCAGGAAGGGGAGAAAGCTGTATGAATCAGAGTTGTCTTCATTTGAAGAGGGGTATGTGTGTGTGTGTGTGTGTGTGTGTGTGTGTGTCCTAATGTCAGCTCTAAATTGCTCTGATTTATAGAAGAAGGTCAGGCTTGAACTGGATCTTGAAAAAAGAGTAGTATAACAATAATGGAATATGATATTTTTGAGTGCTTAAGGGTATACAATGTGTTATGTAAATTATCTCATTTGACTCCATAACAAACGCGTGAGGCAGGTAGTTATAGGTGTGATCATTTTCATTTTGCAGATGAGGAAACTGGTCAAGTGATATGGTCACACCTGGTAGAGATCCCTCTTGGTTCTTAAGTCCATCCCTCTTTCCACCTCACCAAGTTGTTGCTCATAGTATTAATCACACTCTCATACTCTTATTATGCTATCTGGATATGAATCACTTATCACAACAGCTGGAGAAGAATTACAATTGATGATGGCCCCAGTGGCTAATGAAGAGATGTCTGATGGATGTTCACAGGCTGTAGCATTTTCCCCAGTGGTGACTTGAAGAGAAAAAAATAATTTGGGCACAGTTTAGAAAGGATATTGGTAGGCTGGGGATTGTCCAGAAAGGAGAAGTCATGCGATCAGGTCATCTGAGGATTATCTAAAGGACCAGGGGATTTTTAGCCTGAAGAAAAGACAGGGGGAACTTGATCGCTGTCTTCAAATATTTGAAGAGATGTCACGGGGCAGAGGGATTAGATTATTCTATATGGCCTTAGGAGCAATAAATAGATGATCTCAAAGGACCCTTCTAATTTTAAGACTCTAAGAGATTGTTATAATGGGTCAGGAGAGGGTGTTTGGGGATCTCTTTCTCCAGAGAAGCTAACCTGGGCTCAACCCTGCCTTCAGTGAGTTTTTAACCTACTTGATGGAGGCAGGGCTCAGCATGCCACATAAACACATTCATATTCAAAGGATAGCTCACAAATCAAATGGAAAAATTCCTATTTCTAAAGCTGAAAAGGACTTCAGAGGACATTTAATTCAGCCCCTCATTTTACAGACAAGAAAATTGAAACACAGGTAGATGAGTGTTTGTGGGGGGGGGGGGAAGGGAGAAGGAGGGAGTCCTAGCTTCTCACTGTTGCCTTATGTCCTTGTACCACTTAAACAAACATCTTCCAAATGTGCAGAAATCTAGATCCTTAAATGCCCTAAGATTATGTGTCCTAGAAAAATGATGAAAGGCAAACTAGTCCTTGTTATTCTATTCATTCACAAGTCTAGGAGATCTGAAATCTCCAGGGATTTGTCTCCCTCCAACCTATTCTTCCAAGGGGCAACATATTGCTTCCTAAAGCATGACTGTCACTGGATTATGCTCTTGTTCAATGATTTACTGTGTTTCCCTATTACCTACTCCAGCTTCTTGCCTATTTACCTCCCACTCCCACTCCCCTTTTAGTCAAACTGGCCTCTTCACTGTTTACTGGATGTATCATATGTTCATTTCTGGCTCTACTATATGTCCCAAGCTGTTTTCCCAATATGGAATATCACACTTCTTCCTCATCAAATCATAAAACTAGAGTGCTGGCTTAGAGTCAGGAAGGCCTGGTTCAAATCCCAGGGTTCAAATCTCCAAAATTTACTAGGTGTGTCACCGTGGGCAAGTTTTGGCATCTTTAAGCCAGTTTTCTTATCTGTAGTATGGGATAATAATACTTGTAGCTCATACTTTGCAGGGCTGTTAGAAGGATCAATTGAGATTAGGATCAGTCATCAAACAAAATCTTGTCATTTTATAGGTGAGGAAACCTGAGTCCTAGAGATAGTAAGTGACTTGTCCAGGGTCACACAGCTAGTTAGTATCTGAAGTGAAGTCCGAATCTCAGTTGTTCCTACTCCAGCCTCAGCACTTTATCTTCTACACCTACTCCTTCAATGATAGTGTGTTCAGACATCAAAGTAGCCCAATGGCTAGCATGTTAGACTTGGACCTGAGTTCAAATCCTACCTCAGACACCTCCTGACTGTGTGACTTAGGGCAAGTTACTTAATTTTTCTTAACTATACTTGTCTGTAAAATAGGGCTAATGATAGTACCTACCTCCCAGCACTGTTGTGAGGCTCAGATAAGATAATATGTAAAGAGTTTTGCAAACCATAGAAATACCATATAAATGTCAGCTATTAGTGATAATGATCTTATCTGAGTTGCTTTTCCATCCGCAGGGATGTACTGGGGATGATCTATCTGATATCATCCCCTTTTCCTATAGACTAGACCAGCATGTCAGGCTGAGGTCAGGGGCAGCCTCCGTGGCTTCAGCAGAGCAGGATGAAGTTAACAGGTTCTCTGTGGGAATGGTGTGAGACCTCAACCCCATTATCACATTGCTCCCATTAGCACTTTACACTAACCAGCCCAGACCACAGAAACCCCAGGAGAGAGGAGTTCTCTGTAGACTCTACGCCACCCCCTCCCCCAAATCAGGCAGGCAGAGATGAAAGCGGAAAATGGCCAATTCCATGACTGCAGCCAAGACAGAAGGAGAGCCGAGAGGGCTCGGCAGCCAGAAACCAATTCTGAATTCCATTTCTTTGCTGGAATTTTAGTTTGATTGATTTCTTTGTGTGTGTCACACTGAGTCACCAGTAACTGGACCTCGCCCACCTACTCTGTGTCATCCTCTGGTCATTCAGCCCACCTCCACCCAATGCCCAGTAAGGTACAAGTTTCCACTGTTAAAAGCACATAGATATTTCACAAGAATGCCTGTCTCTGGAGAGTCCTGAGTGAGGGCTGCTGAATGTGCCCCTAGGCAGACCCAGAACCTCCAGGTTAAGTACTGCATCTTTCTAAAGGAGGGAGGGTCTGATTTCAACCCTGCTAAAAGACATGTGAAAATAGTCCCTCCCTTTCCTTTCCATCTCCATCTCATTTTCCTCATTAAGGGTCTGATACCCAAACGGTGATGAGTCCAATAGCCATATTATGGGGGGGTGACTCTACAAGTCAGCTTCTATCATAGTTATGACCCTCTCCTGCTTGTTGGGTGCGGAGGAAATGTCAGTCAAAAAGGATTTGATAAGTGCTCGTTATGTTCCAGGTGCAAAGAAGGGCAAAAACAGAGAAGCTGTCCTCATTCTCATGTAGGAGACAATATAAATAACCATGCATACAAGATATATGCAGAATAGACAGGAGGGAATCTCAGAGGGGAACCAGAAGTGGGAGATTGGAACTCCTTCAGAAGGTGGGATTTGAACTGAGTCTTGAAGAAAGCCAAAGAAATTCAGAGGTGGGTATGAGGAGGAAGAGCATTCCAGGTGTGGAGGACAGCCATGCAAATGGCACAGAGATATGAGATGGAGTGAGGTGTGGGAGGAAAAGGAAGAAAGCCAGCAGTTGGATCCTAGAATGTGTGAAGGGGAAGTCAAGTATGAGATTGGAAAGGTAGAAAGGGGTAGGTTGTGAAGGGCTTTAAGGAACAGGGTTTATATTTGATTCTGGTGGTAGTAGGGAATCACCAGAGTTCATTAAATTGGATGGTGACATATTCCTACATTACAAGAGAAAATGCCTTTGACAGCTGAGTGGAGGATGGTTTGGAGTGGGGTGAGAAAACACAGATTTTTGCAGTAGTCTAGGCTTGAGGTGATGAAGGCTTCAATGAGGTTGGTGGCTGGGTGAATGGAGAGAAGGAGGCGTATATGAGAAATATTGTAAAGATAAAAAGATTTGGCAATGGATTGAATATGTAGGGTGAGTGAAAGTGAGGAATGATGATTCCCACCTAGGTCTGTGGAAGCTGGGTGACCAGGAGGATGACAATGCCATTGACAGTAATAGGGAAATTGGGAAGAAGGTAGTGTTTGAAGGGCTCTGGTTTGGACTTCTGGTTGCAAGGATGAGAGTCATTTATGTCCGACGCTTCATCCCCAGGTAACAGGGCTAGGTCACATTGATCTCTGAACCCTCTAGAAATAATTAGGTCACAATGATCCTCTGATTTATCCCTTCTCCCTCTAGACTATGTCAGAATGAGCTCCCAATTCTTCTGGACTGGGTTAAGGTGACCTCTTGCTCTTGAGTGCTCCAACAATGTCCAACTTTGGGGAATGTTGTTGAGGCAAAGCCTGCATAGAATGGGAGGTTAGTTTAGTTATTTTTTAAGATCCTTTCCAAGTCTAAGCATCTGTGATTTCAGGCTTAGGAGGGAAGTCCTTTCCCCAATAAGATTTTTCTTATGAGTTTCATCCCTTTAGGGATGAAAAAAGCTTAGGGCTTTGATCCTGGTTAAAATGCAGAGCTCTTTGTGAAGGTATAATAAGATCAATATCTATCAGGATTTTTCCCTCCTCCCTCCACCCCTACTCTATCTCAAACACATACATCTAACCCTGTAAGTTAGTCTAGTTCTTTCCCTAAAACCAGCTAAAACCAGGACTTGATTGACCCAGTAGATTAAGGCAAAGGTCAGGATTCTTGTCCGGATGGCCTCAGTCCACGTTCATATGGCTTCCTGATCACCTGAAGATATAAAGAGGGCTGCCAATGGGGAGTAGAGTGGGGGAGGGGCTTTCAAACTTGGTGAATGCCCCAAGGCTATGGAAATCACCACATGCTGCCCTGCCAGCCTGACCCATTTTGGTATGGTAGCCAGCAGGAACATGTCTAGCTGAGTTAAATGCTGTGTCCTTATTGACTCTCCTTTCTGTGCTATGGCTATGAATAACCTACAAGTGTCTTATTTCATTCCCATATTGTACCTAAACTACCAGAAGATCAGCCTGAGCCAGGCCTTTCCTATTGTAGAATAGTTACACTGTAAGCTGTGGACTTTTTGCCTCAAAGGAAATGAGGTGAAACCTAAGGGCAGGTGTTTTTTTGGGAGAGGGAAGGGGAGTTACGGGTGGGAGATGAAGCAGTGGGGAGTTCGATCAAGACTCTACATCTTAAAAAAAATTTTTTTCAATGAAAAAAAGTCCATTGTCTCTCCCACTTCCCACTCTTCCCCCATTAGAAAAACAAATCCCTTCTAACAAATATGCATAGTTAAGCAAAACAGATTCTTGTGTTGGCCATGCCCCAAAACATGTCTCATTCTGCACTCTGAGTGCATCTCTACTCTGTCAGGAGGTGGGTAGCATGCTTCATGGATCCTCTAGAATTGTGGTTGGTCAGAGGTCATGAGTCTTTAAAATGTAGTACAGTTTTTAAATGTAGGTATAGTTTCAGTTTAAATGTAGGTATAGTCTTTAAATGTAATTTCAGAGAAACCTGGGAAGACTTATATGAACTGATGCCAAATGAAGTGAACAGAACAAGGAGAACAGTTCATATTGTAACATTTTAAAGTCTTTGGGCTCTTGAGTTTTATAGCCCCAGTAGGAAAGATGGGGACAACAGAGGTAAATTTCTGCCCACTTCACAGCTTTGCCCTCTCCCTGGAGGTATGTCTATTTTTTCTTGCTGTAATGTGAGACTTGGAAAAAGATCTTAAAGATCATTTGGCCCAGCACTCTTATTTTATAGTAGAGAAACCTGAGAACTAGAGAAGGTGAGCTATATTGGCCCAAAGTAATAAATAGCAGAGCTGGGATTTGAACACAGACCTTCTTACTGCGCTCTTTCCACTACTGTGATCTCTTTTCAAGGAAAGCAACTGGGCCTGAAAACTATAACCTTAGTAATATATGAAGAAAATGGTACTCAGTGAGACTTGCCTCAGGGTCATGTAGCTAGTAAGTGACAGAACCAGACACTGAGCTCAGATTTTTTGATCCCAGGTCTTACACTCTTTCCATACTTCTCAGGCACTGAGTAGATGTTTGTCACTCTATGTACCAGGAACAATCACAGAACCTCAAAGTTGGAAGTGTATTTTCTAGGGACATCCCTCTCCTTAGAGGTGATGAGCACCCCCTCCCTGCCCCAAAAAGCTAAAAGCTGCCTTTTATTAAAGTATTAAAAATACCCGTATTTATTTGTTTACTTTTTTACTAATCATTCAGAGAACACAGTTAGAAACAAAGGCATTTTAATGAAATAGCACAGAAAGAAAAGTAATAGGACATTTCCCCCATAAACTCAAGATACATTCTTGGAAAAATATACACACCATCCATGGGAAGAGTAGGACACACTTATGGATGGGCACACAGGTAAGAATCAGATGTGGCCAGTGCATACACATGTGAAGGAGCATGCCTCTGATGCTTCACAGATGCTAATGTCTTCTGATGATGTCATCATGCTGTTCTCTGCTGGTGTCTTTGCATGTGTAGTCTCTGCCAAGCAGTGCCCCAGTGGCTTTATGGTCACTGATAGGAATGACTCTGCTAGACATATGCTTGTGGAGTATCTCTCTATTTCCAGGTTCAGTTGGTGTCCTCGACTGGTTTGCCGTCTCTTCGTAAGAGGAAGAATAGGTTTTCTCTTTTAACCTAGAGCCCAGAGGATTAAACTTCAGTATTTTTTAAACCTTCATATTCCCAGTATCAGACCAGGGAAAAGCCTGTAGCTGCTTTTCTTCCCATAAAGAAAGAGAGATCTATTGGTTCTGAGAGTCTTAGCTAAGAGTGACTATCCTCTCTGGAAGGAGAGTTTTTAACCACCATTGTGTGAGCATTTGGGGAACACAGAACAGTCAGTCGGTTAAAAGCTCACAGCCATTTAATCTCTCAGAGCGTTGTGCCAGACCACTGTTTGACTTAGGGTTAGAAGTTTCTTCTTGTATGTTCTAAATAATATTTGTCATCTCCCACATTAAGATATAAGCACTTTGATGTCAGAGATTTTTTTTTTCTTTTTCTTTGTAGCCCTAGAGCTAAGTACATACTGCTTAATAAACACCTATTGACTGATTGTATCTCCTGAGTAATTGATTGTAACTCCTAATTCCATTATGAGAATCATGTATCCCCAAACCTACTTCAGGGAGAGTTGTACCAAAGTAATCCTTCAAGAATCAGGGGTTTGGTGCATTGGTTTCCCCCTCAGTTGAAGACTTTTCATGTATCTCATGCAAATTAAAAGGAGGGGCAGAGAACAAAAGAATCTGAGTGGAACCAAGGTATTGTTTTACTTTCCACCTTAATCTTTTGCTGCAGATTCCTATAGCTTTTATTGTATAGCTTTGGTTTCCCTTGCTTTCAACCAGAAGGGAAGGAAAGAAAAAAGAAGAATGCCTACTGTGTGCATAGGGCTGAGGATTTTTAAAAAAATATTATCTCACAACCCTCACAATAGACAACCCTGGGAGGTAGCTGCTGTTATTATACCCATTTTACAGATGGAGAAATACAGGTGGACAGAGGTTAAGTGACTTACTTGGGGGGTCATACAGCTGGTAAGTCTTTGAGACTGGATTTGAACTCAGGTCCTCCTGACTCCAGGGCCAGTGCTCTATTCACTGCACCACCTAGCTGCCCCCCAATATATGGTGGTTTTAAGTCAATATGCACCTGATTGTATCTTTATATATGGTTTATTTGAGTTTGACATCACTAATCTACTGGATAGCTTGTTGGAAGACTAGAGTTCAAATCTTGCCTTTAATATTTAGTATGTTATTATAGGCAAGTCAGAAAATTACTAGACTCCAGAGTTGGGAAGGACTTTGTTGGTGATCTAGTCTAACCAATACCTAAAAAAGAATTTCCATGACATCATACACAATAGCCTTTTTCTTAAAGAACTTCGGTTATATCAATTCTCTGAGTAATAATTTCCTCATTTGTAAAATGGAGCTAATAATGCTTTCACTTCCTATATCATAGTTTTATTGTAAGGCTTAAGTGAGATAATGTATGAAAAGCATTTGTTGAAGTGCTACATAAATCTAAGTTTTTAGTATTGATCCCTTTGATTCAATTCAATTTCCACAAGAATTTATTAATTTGCCAGCCACTTATTATTTGAATGACCAGAATTATGGATTCAAAAGTCATGAAAGATGGATTGGGGTGGGAGTTGGAGAGGAAGAGGACAGTTGTCACTAGTCCTAACTTAGCCCCTGGTACACTCAGATTCCCCTAGTAATTTCCAGGAGTAGACAGAAACCCCTCCTATTAATTACAAATAAATTGACTAAGGTACAAACATTTGCAGCTGTCAGGTTTTCTAAAGCACAGAGGATATTGGGTTGGCTATACTGGATGCCCTCTTCAGTCCAATTACCTTCTTCCTTCTCTCCTCCCCCCCCCCCCCCCGTTTCTAGTTGTTTCCAGTGAATGCTCCCTCTCTTTCATTCTCCCTAAACAAATTGGAAGAAAAAGCTAGAAAATGGAGATGGTCATGGTGGCATCTGTGGAAACCTTGAATTCTTCATAAAATCACAAAATTCTATTTTATAGAGGAGTTGAAACTGACCTGCTTTTGTTTTCCTCCTGGCCCCATGTCTGACTTCCTCCGGACTTCAAAAGTCTGTCTTTCATCCTTCCTTTCCCCTTTCTTGTAGCCTCAGCACCTCGAACTTAATGTTTCCTTCCTTCTTTTGTACCATCCATTGGTCCTGGTACTGCCCTCTGGGGCCAAACAAAACAAGTCTACCCTACCCTCCAACTCAAATCAACTTTAGGTTAAACATGCCCAGTTCAAGGCACTTTGCCATTGTGGTTGCCCCTCTGGACAGGATCTAATTTATGCATGTCCTTCTTAAACTTTGGTGCCCAGAGCTAAACACTCCAGTGCTCTAGGTGAGGTCTGACAAGGGCAGAGAACAGTGGGACTCTCGCCTTCCTGTTCCCAAGAGCTATGCCCCTCCTATTACAGCCCAAGATCACGCTCCATTACATTGATCCATATTGAACTTCTGGTCCTCTAAAACCTCCAGCTCCTTTTCAGAACAACTTCTGTTTACCCATCCCTCCTTCAACACCTCATATTTGTGCAGATGATTTCTTTTTTGTACTCAAATGTAAGACTTTACATTTATCTCTATGAAAATTCATCTTATCATATTCAACCCAGTGCTTGAGTCTGTCAAAATTTTTTTGGATCTTGACTCTGATTTCACTCAAGTGATTGTTTTGGAGTGAAGGAAAAGATAAATGTAGAGAGAAAGATGGAGAGGAGAGAGGAGGGGAGGAAAAAAAGAGGGGAGGAGAGAAACAGAAGAGAGGGAAGGTGAGAAACCTGAGAAAAGCCATTCCTTTCCAAGGTTTAGCCTACAGCTGAAAGGTTTTAAGAGGGAATACATTCTCTACTGAAAGTAAGTGTATATGTTCCTTTGATGAGGATTTACCATGCAATTCAACTGCAAGGTATTTTATGTACAAGTTGGCTGATAAGGCTTCCTGTTCCTGTTGTGGCCTCTGGGACTATGAAAGGGCCCCTGCTCCTCCAGATGCTTAGGGACATAGCTTATTCTAAACCTACTTTTCTTATGAACCACAAGTCTTTTCATTCACTTACACCATTCTATTGAACTGAATAACCCCCAGCACAGTGCTTTGCAAATAGTGTGTTTAATATATGATTATTGAATGAGGCATAAATGAAAAGCTTTTCCTTCTTAGTCAAATCATTTCCACCTTGGGCTTTAGCTGTAAGATCTCCCTGGAATGCCCTTACTCCATCTGTGCCTGTCAAAATGCTACCCATTTCTTCAGGTCCAGCTGTAATGCTATCTCTTCTATGATGATGCCTTGCCTAATGCAGGTAACTATGGGCTTCCCTTCCTCTGACACTCCCTTTTAAAAAAATTTTTAATTTACTTTTAGTTTACAAGATTCGGTTCCACAATCCCTTGAGTTTCAGATTTTCTCCCCTCCCTTCCCCCCCCCCCCCCCTCATGGTGGCATGCAATCATGTATAGGATCTGCAAATACTTTCACATTGTACAATAGTCTGGTTGTAGCTCTCAAGGCACTTGTCCTATTTTGACTTGTGCTATAGTTATTTGTGCAAAACTGAACGGACAATCTTCTCCCCTACAAAATCTGCCCCTCCCCCAAACTTCTCTATTTCTGTTGGCAACACAATCCTCCCACTCACCCAAGCACTTTACCTGGTGAATCATCTGTGACTTTTCTCTCTCCTTCACCTCCCCACAACCAAATAGTTGCTATGTCCTGTTTGTCTACCACAGAAATCTTTCCCATTATTCACCTTACCCTCTTAGCTGAAAATTCTCTCTCTCTCCTAAAATTCCTCCCAGTATTTTTGAGGACTTCTACTTTGCATTGGTCATGGTCTCCCTTGTATCATACTCACTTGATTGTATATCATTCCCCCTATTTCTTAGGACAGCTTCTCAAGAGCAGGGTTTGCATCAAATATGTTTATATTCTCTATACCTAGCATAATCCTTTGAATGGAGCAGGCACTTGATAAATGTTTGTGGACCTGAATTATCTTATCCTCCTACTAAACTGTAGGTTTCTTGAGGATAGTGACTGTGTTTTGTTCATACCTGTATCCCCAAGTGCACCCAGCACAAGACCCATACCATGGTAGGTAGACACACAGTAAATATGTATTGGACTGAACCACAAAGAAGAATGGCAAGGGTTGTTGGGCAGAGAGCTATGAATTCTCCAGGGATCAGGAGGTGAGTAGACCTGGGCAAGAGGACAAGGATATTCTCAGTCCAGGAAAGCTTTTAATGCTAAGAATTTCTGAAAGGATAGAGAAGGATGATCTCTTTAAACCAGCTTACTGGTGAGATCCAATATAACTCAAGGGCCTTCTTGCATAAAATATCTCTGCCCAAACTCCACCATCAGAGTTTCATTCCATGGAGTTATTAAACTCTTCTTTTAAAATATAAATATCCTTAAAAAGGGAGGATATCACTCTTGGGGATCCCCATCTTACTGGTGAATTAGTTTGGTCAGGCACTTTCCCTCTGAAACAACCAGCTAACATTAGGTTCTTAAGGAATGGGAATTTTGTAGAATGTTGAGTGAAAAGCATTTTTGGAGCACGGGACACTGTCTTGCAGAGTGGGCTTATGTGAGAAATTGGAGAGTGTGCGAGGGCAGTGGACTCTATATCAAGGGGCTCTGGGTGCCTAGTTCCTGGGAAGTAGGAGACGGGCACAAAAAGAGAAGAGGGGCTGGTTGGGGTTGGTCTGTAATCCTTGCTACAAGAGACATGAAACTGGTGGAACAATTAAACTAGGGGGTCCTGAGGAAGACTAAGACCAGTGGGGATGGGGGAGTCCACACTAAGTCTGGCACCAACATAGTGAGTCCCTTGAAGGTAAATGGTGCCACCATGTTGCCTAAGGATAGGTGAACAGGTCAAAGTTTCCATGCCAATCAGTGATGATGGAATCAGGTCCATGAGTGGCTGTTGTAATTTCCAACCTGAATGAGATAGGGAGATCCGGTATAAAAAAAAAACAAAACGTGGAGGGGGGCTGGAGTGGGAAGGATACCAAACTTCTCCTACTTTTCCATTTGTCAGAGGAAATCTGCTGAGGCTACTAGGTGGTGTTCCCAGGGACTTAGGACATTGATACTTCTTGTCTTATAGAAATACAAGCAGAAGTCACAGTTGCCCATTGTGTCACCTGCTGAGAGTCACCAAAGTCCCATCCTAGAGAGGGTCAGAATCCATCCATCTCTACTTTGGTTTTCAGTAAGACAAAAACTTCAGCAACATTTTAATTTTCCTTTCCCTTCCTCAGGCATCTCTCTCAGGATAGGTCCCTTCTCTGGATAGGTTCCTTCTCTGGGGCTCTTTTAACCAGAAGTTAAGGTGTCACAGGCATCATGGCTGTTTGGTATAGCAGAAACAGCACTTGGATTCAAATCCTGGCTTGCAGACTTACCAGCTTGGTGACCTGGGGCAAGGCACATCATTCCTCCAGGAGGCTGCTTCCTCATCTGTAATGTGAAGGGTTTGGATTAAAGGATGTAAATATATTTACAGACATTAATGAAGTGCCCATTGAGTGGAGAGCACGGCACTAAGTGTGGAGAAAGATTCTAAAGTTAGCTAAGTCTTGATCTTTGTCCTTAAGGAGGGTCTGGCTAACTATATAATATTCACCAGACAAAAAAAAGCAACTCTCTGAGACTATAAATTACAGATCTGCATTAGCAGAGGGGTTTCCTCACCAGGAGTCCCCTATACCCATGAAATCACAAGCCTGATTAGGAAAGGGAAGGGAAGAGAGAAGAGATAGAGAAGGAAAGGGAGGAGAGGGAGAGAGGAAGAGAAAAAGAGAGGAAAGAGAGAGGAAGAGGAGGGTAGAGAGAGAGGAGGAGGAAGGATGGGGAAGGGGAGGGGGAGGAAAGAAAAAGAAGGGGAAGGAAAGGGAAGAGAGAGCAGAGGAAGAAAAGAGAGGGGAGAGGAGGGGAAGGGAAAGGAAAGGAAGGAAAGGAAAAAAAGAAACAGGGATAAAACAAAATGCTGTGTGGTTGGGGGGGGAGGAGGTTATTTCCAAGAAGGTGAAGGGCAGAAGGCTTCCTAAAGAAGATGTCATTTGAGTGAAACTTTAAAGGATATATAGGGATTGATGAAGTAAAGAGAAGGAAGGAGAATATTCTAGGCATAGGGAGCAATCTAGCTCTAACATTCTGTGAAAATTATGAAGTCATAATAATAGCTCTTTATAGAGAGTTTCCTGTAGGCCTTTAAAGAGAGGCCTTCATGTGGTATGGTGGATAAAAAGTTGGCCTTGTGCATCAGAAAAACCAGAGTCTGAGTTCCTCCTTTGACACTGTATGACCTTAGTCGAGTCATTTTACTTTATTCAGCCACATTTATCTCATCTGTAAAAGAATGACAATAATAACACCTACCTTAGGTGTTGCTGGGAAGATGAAACGTGCAATAAAATGTTTGGCAAACTTTAAAGTGCTGTATAAATGTTAGCTGTTATTATTTTTGCAAGTACATACAAAATACTGTGCCCCCTCCCCCGAATGTGAGTAGGAGTGAGAAAAATCACTAACCACCGAGAAGGATCAAGAAAGACCTCATGCAAGTGTTGATGTATGAACTTTGCTTGTAGGAATCTAGGAATTCTAAGAGTCCAAGGTCAAGGTCAAGTGCATTCGTGCATTTGAAATGTGGCAGACAACCTGTTCAAAGGTGCAGAGGTGGGAGATGGAATGTTCTATGTCCTCACCATAGTGCACTAAAATGGTCTCCAAGGTCCCTCTGGTGCCATCACACATTAATTACTCCAGGATTCCATAGCAGCATCCCTCTCATCTCTTCTACATTTCCATTTTTGCTCTCTGAAACACTTTCCTGCTAAGGTGTTAACTGATAATTATAGAAGGTGTGTTAGCTGTGAATAGCTTGGGTATTTGTGTTTTAAAAGGTGATTCTAAGAGATGGAAAAGCCTCCAGGCATCCTGGAAGGGGGAAGTCCTCAGAGAACCTTAAAGCTGGCAGAGACCTTAGGTACCATCTAGTCTCTCCTTCAACAGATAAGGAAACCAAGACCCTTAGACTTGCCCAAGCTCACAGGGCATGTAAAGTGGGATTTGAACTCAGATTTTCTAACTTCAAGTCTAGAGCACATTTTAGCAGGTTTTATTCTATAGAATCTTAGTTTTGATCCCCTGGAAGCACCTAGTCCAAAATTTTTCACGAATGTTTGCTTCTCACCCTCACCATGCTAACAACTTCAGGGATTGAGGTTGGAGATGTATTCCAGGGTTGGAATGAAACTCAGAGAGCCCATCCTCAAGCCAAAGCATGAATCTCTTCTATGCCCTATCTGATGAATGGTTATCTATCCATCACTTGAAAAATCTTTAATGATGGTGAACTAAATACCTCAAAATCTTATGTTTGGATAGCTCTAATTGTTAAATTAAAAAAAAAAAAGTTCTTCCACAAAGTCTTATGTGAACTGACGTGAAGTGAGCAGAATCAAGAGAACGTTGTACACAGTAACAGCAATTTTGTAAAGATGATCAGCTGTTTAGTTTCTCTGATCAAGATAGTGATCCAAAATAATTCCAAAGGACCCATGATGAAAAATGATATTCACCTCCAGAGAGAGCAAACTGATGAACTTTGAATGCATATGGAAGCATACTATTAAAACTTTAATTTTTCTGTTTTTGTCTGTTTTCTTGTGCAATATGGCTAATATGGAAATATGTATTTCATGAAGTCACATGTAATTGATATCAAATTGTTTGCCTGCTCGAGGATGCAGGAGGGATGGGAGAGAGGGAGAGAATTTGGAACTCAAAATGTTAAAAAAAAAAAAATGGATGTTAAATTTTTATGTGTAATTAGGAAATATTTAATGAAATAACATTTTAAAAAAAGTTCTTACATATGTTGAGTAATAGATCATAGATCAAAACCTTAGAGGTAGCTAGATGGTGTGGTGGATAGACTGAGCCTGGAGTCAAGGAAACCTGAGTTAAAATCCAGCCTCAGGCATTTACTAACTGTGTGACCCTGGAAAGTCACTTAATTTCTGTCTATCTTGGTTTCCTCATTTGTAATGTGGAAATAATAATAACATCTACTTCAAAGGGTTTTTATGAAGATAAAATGAAATGATATTTGTAAACCATTTCACAAACATTAAAACTATATAGAGGCTAGCTATTGAAGCCTTCTCATTTCTATGGGTGAATGAACTGAGGGCCAGAGAGATTAAGTGTCCTGCCAATATTATACAGCTAATATCTGAGGATGGATTTGAAACCAAGTTTTCTGGCTCCAAATATGGTGTTCTTTTATCATACCAGGAGTGACTCCTTATAGCACTTCTAAAAATAGAACAAATAACTCTCAGGCTGCAAACTCCATGAAGTCAGCAATCCTGCCTTATCTAAACTTTTCATGTCCCTTGGAATAATGCTCTACATTTAGTAAGATCTTAATAAGTGATTGTTCAACTGAAATCAACACAGCAACTTTCTAGCCCATTGCATTTTCATCTCAGTCCTGGTTGGCTTTGGCTCACTAGTATTGTTCTCTGAAGGTGTGATTCTTTCATCCTAGAATCTTAGACTTGGAAATATCTCAGATAGTCTATACTCCTACTTCTTTCAGGAAGTCCCTGTACCCATCCTTACATCCTTGAGATGTGGTCTCAGCAGCCCAACTTCTGATTTAATACTTCCAGTAACAAAAAGTAGTCCTCTTAAAGCAGAAAGTCTGTTCTAATTGTTGGACAGCTCCAGGTGCTGTCAAGTTCTCCATCACATTGAACTAAATAATCTAGCCTTTTGGAAGCCTAAACAGTTTCTTTTTTTTTTCTTTTCCAAGTTAGAAGTGGAATGTAGACCCATAACTATACCATTCAAATGTATCTGCCAGAGGAAAATGGCTCTTCTCTAGTCAGAGTCAGAGTCTAGTTCCCTGGGCTCAATGTTTTTATTTCTTTTAAACAATAAAACCTCAGGAGCAAAAGTGACGTGTGTGTGTGTGTGTGTGTGTGTGTGTGTGTGTGTGTGAGAGAGAGAGAGAGAGAGAGAGAGAGAGAGAGAGAGAGAGAGAGAGAGAGAGAGAGAGAGAGAGAGAGAGAGGAAGGGAAGGAGGGAGGGAGGGAGAGGGTAGGAGGCAGGAGTAGAGAGAGGGAAAAAGAGAGGGTTAATGTAATTTTTCAGTTTTAGAAGAGCTGAATTTGCATGGCACTAGGAGAAAGTTAAACAAACTTGAAGATATGCTCATTTCCTCATGACCCCAGATAGATGGGCATATATGGAGAGGACTCAGAAAACATAGGCAGATTCCATCCTAGAAATTTTAACACAGCCCTACCTGGAATCTTCTTCATCTCCCCCCATCTCCTGGACATCAGCATGGTAATAGCTCAAGATGCCCTTGAATATATTTAGATGCCTCCTTTCTTCCCTACTCATTCTCCAGACATACAGACATATGTCTCGGAGTACTGGGTTGGAGGGTGGGGTGTTCCTTTACAAACTTTGTCCTGGAGGTCTAACTTAGGCTACTGACCACAAGGATTTGTTTATGAGAACTTTTTGGCTTGGGACCTCAGTCCTCCCCTATCCTTCACTGGTTATCCTCAAATAACCCTTACTTGTGAATGGGGAGTGGTTGATAACCTAAAAATATCTTTGTCCCATATCAAATTATACACCTAATACCCAAACTCACAGTGAGGCGACAAGGTAGCCTCTGAGGCCAGCACAGAAAGAAGTCTCATTTTAGCCACAGATCAATGCTTTGGAGCTGGCTCAGGCTGGAGAGGATGGAGTGAGGTTCTTTCTACCCATCTATCGATGATTCAGTGGCTGATACTCAGTTAGCCTTTGGGGTCAAGTGGAAAAAAGCAACAGCAGGGTTTCTGGCCCAGCCACTGACTAAATCAGGCAAGAAAGGACATACTGGCCTGTTTTCACTTGTCAGGAGTCATGATAACAACTCAGCTTTGATTTCTTTTGCCCTTTACATCCGAGAAGCTCAGAGCACTTTATAGACATTCCTCCAGACATTACCTCCCCAACTCCCTGCAAAGGGACAGGTCAGATGGGGACAAACTCAGATTTCCTGGTGGATATTCCATCTCCCTTAGTTCCCCCAAATTCTCATTCCTCCCAATTGTGGAGGAAAGTCAGGAAATAAACAGTTTCTCCCTTCATAAAATGAGGGAATTGGGTATAATGATCTCTAAAATCTGTTCTGGCTCTAAATCCTATGACCTGGGGGCAGGAGAATTCACATCCTCAAAGGAAAGGAGTTTGATTTCCATTTCTCATTCCACCAGGAAAAACTAAATCCTATTTGCACTGGGGGGAGAAGGGGAGGAAACAGGGAGTAGATCACGGTGAGGGGGGAGAAGGAGGGTGAAAATAAGGGGAAGGGGAATGTTTGATAATCTACATCTCTCTCATTGACAAACTAGGAAGCCAGGGTGAAAGGTGTCCCAAATTAAGCTTTTTGATGAATGATTACATCCTAATTGACCAATTTAGGGAAGCAAAGGACTCTGGGGTCCTAATTTCCATTAAGAGTTATATAATAACTAAACACATCATTAATTGTCCTAATCAGAAGAGGAGGACTTATCTAATCAACTTGGGAACAGGACTCCTCCTCAATTTCAACACTCTTTGGAATGAATTGATAACCAATTAGGGCTCTGTGGAGCTGGGTTCTGATGTACTACTGTTGGTAACATGGGAAAACTCCCCAGAACAGCAGAATGAAACAAGATGAAACCACATCATAGTGCAAGGGAAAGATTATTGTATGTAAAGTCAGAAAAGGCTGGATTCAAGACAGGCTCACTTGTGTGACTTTGAACAATTCACCTAATTTCTTTGGGTCTCAGTTGCCTTATCTTGGCATCATTAATGGATGTTGGGATTAGATGCTCTCTAAGATTCCTTCCAGGTCTAAATATTTAATCTTAGGAGAATCCTGCCTCTAAAACTTACTAGCTGTGTGATACTGGGCAAGTGACTGTCACCTTCCCTGAGTTTCCAGTTCCTCATCTGTAAAGCAGAGATAATAATAGCAATTTACACCACTGGGATGTTGTGAGGACCAAATGAGAGAATGTATATAAAGTACTTTGCCAACTTAAAGTGCAATGTAAATACAAAAGACTGATGATGATGATGGTGGTGACCCAGGACGCTTGTCTTCCTTAGCCAGTTAGGAGAGAAAGCTCTGCAGATCATCAATGAAAATGAAAACTTGGGCAATTCATTAAATGTGAAACTATCTGGATAGTTGGCATTGACTACTATGGTTTTAGTTACCAGCCCTCAATGTTAAGTAGTATGATAGAATGGAAAATAATTGGGCTAAGATTAGGAATATTCGGATATTGGTCCCAGGGCTGAGACCAACTCTCTGAGTAATTTTGAGCAAGTCACTTCCACACTCTGAGACTTTCTTCATTTCTAAAATGAAGGTATTGGACTGGATGATTGAGCTAGAAAAAGAGATGACAAATCATTCCAGCATCTTTACCAAGAAAACCTCAAATAGGGTCATGAAGAGTCAGACATGACTGAAATGACTGAACAACAGCTTCCAGAACTTAACTCATTTATTCTTCCACACAAATTCGCCCCTCTTTCTAACTTCCCTATTACTGTCCAGGGCACTGCCATCCTCCCAGCCACCTGTGCTGACAATCTAAGTGCCATCTTTGACTCTTGACTCTCTCTGGTCGCATAGTAGACAGAGTACTGAGTCTGGGGTCAAGAAGACCTGAGTTCAAATCCTGCCTCAGATACTTACTAGCTGTGTGATCCTGGCCAAGTCACTTAACTCTGGCCCAGTTTCCTCATCTATAAAATGAACTGGAGAAGAACATTGCAAACCACTCCAGTGTATTTACCAAAAAACCCAAATGGGGCCATGAAGAGTCAAACACAACTGAAACGACTGAAATAACCACCAACTGGCTGCAGCCTCCCATTCCACACTTGTTCTGTGCCACCCCCTTCACGGACCGCCTGGTTCAGCCACACTAACCTGCTGCTGCTGCCCCTGACATCCCTCTCCCACAGGCGCGAATCCTTACCTTCCAGTGCCGGAGTGCCACCCTTTCTGACGCTCACCTCTTAGAGTCTCTAGTCTCCTCCAAAGCTCAGCTCAAATCCCATTTTCTCCTGCATGTGAGGCTTTTCCTGATGATCTGCCCCCCCCCCCCGAGCCTAGGGCCCCTTTTGTTAAAACACCTCATAATTATTTTCTATATTATGATCTGCCTACCTACCTGTCTGTCTGTCTATGTATCTATCTATCTATGTATCTGTCTGTCTCTCTATCTAATCTATCTACCTACCTACCTATCTGTCTGTCTGCCTATCTATGTATCTGTCTGTCTATCTATCTATCTATCTATCTATCTATCTATCTATCTATCTATCTATCTATCTAT